>CM025643.2:1547693-1564735 GCA_014621495.2 Entosphenus tridentatus | reverse complement strand
TTTGATTCCTTACCCGTACCCGTACCCGGCCGCACCAGGGTCGCAAACGGGTACCCGTACCTGTACCCGGCCGGGTACGGGTAGCCGGGTATCGGGTAGGGTACGGGTATCGGGTACCCGGTTGCGACCTCTGCCACAACCCCTGAACCGCATCCACCGCATGGACCGTGGCAGCAACTGATGCGGATTATTTAAAAACTCTCCAGCAGTCTGTGACGACTGTGATCGCCACCCAGAACTGACCGTGGAACGTTTGACAACTCGATGCCCGATACATAAATTTGAAGGAGGCCTATAACACCTTAATATACAGAGGATCGCAGAGCTTGAGAATCCATGTTTTTTTCGGTTAGATCACGTAAATGTAAATGTGTCATTAAACCCGCCACCACCCAACACAACCAATTAAAAAGGTTTATCACGTAAAATAAACATGCCAATTCGTTACTAATACAACACACCGGTGTTTTGGAGACTAAACCCACGACACTTATATTTACAATTCGAGGTTTAACGACACGTTTATATTTTCGCGATCTAACCAAAAGAAAAACCTCTTATGGATAATATTGGTCGGCAAAGCTTACGTGTTAAACAGAGCTTGAGAAATCGCTGCCGTTCCTGCTTTATCCGTGGTTCCTCGTGCTTCCTGAGTCGTCGCCTCCTCTCTCGTCGAGTGAAAGCGAATAATGTGCGCTTTAAAAGTCGAGACGATCATCGGAGCGATGCGCCACTCCGCTACTCGTGACGCAATCATCCGGCTCGGGCACCTCCACGTCAAACGATGGCCGCTGCTCTACGTCCACATCGGTCGTAGCTGGAAGACTCGGCCCCTGTTGCGTTAATCCGCTGCTGGACGAAGGCCCTGCCTACCTCCCCGCATAGTTCTGGGCAGCGTGGGGGGGGATTGTGTGGGTCAAGCAAATAAAAGCCCTCGAGGTGCCGTGCCAAGTTCAACTCCCGATCGGTGGAGGCGGGGAGGGGGCGGTTGTCCTAATGTACAGACCTTTTGTGTCCACGTGCCGTGTGCGGTCGCTTAAACCACGTTTGACCGTGCTGCCAGTGCTGGTTTTTGCTGTAGGCTGCCGTGCAGTCACGGTCGCCCATCCCCAGCGCTAGCCAGGCTCAACTCCGCTCCCCCGCCTCCCGACCGCCGCCGTTACCTTCAGCTGGCCCTGCAGGGCACGCGTGAGCTTCTGGAACTCGACGGCCTGGCGGTTGGCGTGGTTGAGGTGGATCTCCATCTCGTTCAGGTCCCCCTCCATCTTCTTCTTGAGGCGCACCGCCTCGTTCTTGACCTTCGCCTCCGCATCCATCGCCGCCTGCATGGCCTCCACCGCCCTTTGGTGGTTGTGTCTGCGGGGAGCCAGCACCGTGGTAGGGGAACGGTTAGCGCACGCTGCACTACGGACCCAGTGATTCCCGCTCGCCGGTGACGATTATCTGAACCGGTCCTGGGCCTCCTCTAGGTCGACTCAACCTGAAATGAGTACCTGGTGCGGTGTGTAGACATCGCCACTCGGGAGACAAAGGCGGTCAGGCGTGGTGCTGGCCACCCACTCTAGTCGTGTGTTGTGCTGGCCTTCATAGGTGCTCACTAACAGCACTTGCCCCAACGGTCTGTTGAGGCTACACGGAGGAATCTTTGTCTTTGTAACCAACCATGCTATTACGTGTGTTGACCTTCTTTCGCTTTTTGGAGGTACATTAAATTTCGAATGTGGTGAACAAACAGTAAAAGATCGAGTGAACAGCTGCTCACTGCAATGAACTCCGCATCTCCTGGAAGCGTTTCACTGGGTGTCAAAAGTTTGCATCACAATGTGACGTGTTGCTGTTCGTCCATGTGATATCATCGCCTTTGGGCACAGTCAGTCACCGATAACCACCGGAATTCGAACGCCCCGTTAAGATTTTATCGAAGTCCTCGTCTGTGGGTTTCTTTGTAATCATTCTCTCAGTCGAGTTGAACCAGACGCAATAAACATTTATCCCCCTTTCCGACAGCCCTGTTCTTCACCTGAGGACGACTGCTTGCGTTGTGGCCGAAACGTCGTGAGAATTATTTTATTATGTTTAATTTTTATTATTTTATTATTTCCCTTCTACGTGACTTTACCGAAAGAACCAAGAAGATGAATCCCTGCAGTCACGAAAGCTTTACATCGAAATGTAATATTTATCCCGCTCCATATATCGTCAGGTCGGCCTATAGATATTTATCTTTTGACGAACGCCGGCACCTCAGGTTTTCGATCTCCTCCTCCTTCTCGGCGATCTTCCGGTCCACGTCGCCCTTCACCTGGTTCAGCTCCAGCTGCAGGCGCAGGCTCTTGCTCTCCTCGTGCTCGAGAGCGCCCTGGGGAGGGGCGCACAACAACATCCCCCGGTCGTTCGGTGTTGTAGATAGTGATGAAGGGGGATGGTGGGAAAGAGGGGACACCGGGGGAAAAAACTTTCTACAACCGAGATTGTGTCCTGGCCAAACGAGGACCTTTGGTCGCGTTATGTTACAAATGCCGACATGGATGTTGGTGCGGACTTGGGATGGTGCCGCACCTACTGATGTTCGTTATTGATGCGTATTTATGCACGTTGAACTTCTTTCGCACCGTACGTAGCCAACCGTGCTCATCGGCGGTTGCGACTTGCTGGCAATGTTGTTGTGGTACGCGGGTGTTAGCACACCACGCGATAAACATCGTGCCGATTAATACCAACCCGCCACTGACCGGCGTGGTGAAGTATGCTCAAAGAACCCCCGTGATCAATAAGGCAAATGATTTCCATTATCCAACAGTGGAGTGAGTGCTGTAAATTATTGTTATGAATTAATTTGTATTTAATTGTGGTCGTGAACATCCTGGTGATAATGCTGCTGTTAATAATAACGCTGCTGCTGCTGCTGCTGATGATTGAGATGCTCCTGGTTGTGATGAGAACGATGACCGCGGTGATGAGGATGAGTATTCTTATTCCGCATCACCTCTGCCTCTTCCAGCGCTGCTTGGACATCCAACTTTTCTTGCTCTGTTTGTTTTTTCATCTTCTCCAATCCGTGAATGTTCTTTCCGAGTTCCCCAAGCTGCTCCGTGAGGTCTCCAATCTCCTCTATAAACAAACAAAGACTCGCGGCTCAAAGCGCAACGGAGAGAGCGATCGCTCGCTAGCTCCCCATTCGCTCGCTCCCATGAAAGGGGCTTTCAAATATCAAACACATGTTCGCGTAAGGGGCAATGCTTTTCTTAAAGCCACAGAAATGTGATTTGCACGCGTGACTAATACCAAACTTTAATTAACAGTGGGTGACCACGTGGCACCGTGGGAGGTCAGGGCGCTGAGCGGGGCCACCGCCGAGGCCATCGGCAAAGAATCGGGAATCCGAATATTTATATATTTATATACTGGAGGAATCCGATGAGCTCTAAAGCTCTTTTTCACGGATGTCCAAATGGTAGCCAGCCGCCAGCGATTTAAACCCAGGTGGTTGCGTGTAGCCGTGTTGATGGTCTCAACCCAGAAGGATTTCTTTTTCATAACAAAATAAACCAGCCACCATCAAATTAAATTTGGTTCTGCAATGAATCTTCCTGCCGTCCAGAATTGAGAATGTAACCAAAAATTCCGTTCGACTGTCGTGCAGCGAACATTGGCTTCGTCCTATGGCTCTGTGGTGACCTTCCCGGGTCTTACCGCGCCGGGAGCATCTTCGGGAACGCGAATCGAGGAGAGTTTGCTTTCTTTCCCCTCGATTGTGGAGCGAACCGTCGGACATCGCGCCGATCAACATCAGCAACAACAACGAGTGGCGGTTACGGCCAGAATTACACACCGCATCGCAGAGACGCAGAGCACAACCGCGAAAACCCCCCCACCCAACATTAGCATCACCATCATCAGCCTCATCATCAGCATCATCATCAGCACCTTGCAGGTTCTTGTTCTCACGCTTGACCGTCTCCAGGTTGTCCAGGGCCTCCTCGTACGCGTTCTTCAGCTTGAAGAGCTCCGTGCCGAGGCTGCGAGCCTCCTTCTGCGACCCCTCCAGCTCGGTCCGCCGCTCCTCGTGCTTCTGCTTCCACTCGGCGAGCACCTTGTCGAAGCTGCGCTGCTTCTTGTCGAGGGCGGCCGCCACCGCGTTGGAGCGCTCCACGTCCACCATGACGTCCTCCAGCTCGTTTTGCAGACGGTGCTTGGTCTTCTCGAGCGACGCGCACTTGGCGTTGGCGGCCTCCGCCGCCTCCTCCGCCTCCTGGAGTCGGGCGGCGAGCTTCTTCCTGGACGCGCGGGCGGGTACAAAATGAAACGACAGCGGCCGTCGTCGTCATCGGACTCGGTCGATTCCCCGCCACCCTGCCGGACGAAGGCATCCCCCGAGCCGCTGCTCGCCCCCACCCCCCTACCCCCCCTGTCCACCCCCCCTACCCCTTCCTCCCCACCCGGCAGTGCCTTCGATGTGTGCCCTCACTTGGCCTCCTCCAGCTCCTCGGTGCGCTGGATGGCGTCCGTCTCGTACTTGGTCCTCCACTGCGCCACCTCGCCGTTGGCCTTGGACAGCGCCCGCTGGAGCTCCGCCCGGGCCTCCTGCTCCTCCTCGTACTGCTCGCGCAGCAGGTCGCAGTCGTGGCGCGCCGACTGCACCGCGTGCGCCAGCGCCGTCTTGGCCTGCGTGCCGGCGGGCGGGGGGCGGGGAGGGGGGCAGGAGGGGACAGCGGAGGAACGAGGAGATGGCAGAGATGCATCATCATCATCATCACTGAGCTTGATACCGCACGCTTTCGCGAGTGGTCAAACAAGTCGAGGGCACGGTTGAACGCGTCACGCGGGTCGTAGCGCACGTCATGGCGGCGGCGTAACGCGACGGACGATTTAACGAAGCGCCCGCCGGGGCGTGCGTGGAGCGGATGTCGCGCTTGCCGGCGGCGGCGTCGTCGTTGTGTGCTTGAGATGGGGGGTTGTGCTGCAAGGTTTGAAACGGGGGGGGGGGGAATTTTAAAAAAAACTCTCTCAAACCCCCACCCTGCCCCTTGCCCCGCGTGTGTGATAGATTTCAGATGAAACAATGTGACCGTGTGGGGGAGCAGATCATGCTCCTCAGATTAGCATGGTCGGCTACGTACAGTGCAAACTAAGTTCTACCCGCGCCTCCTGGAAATCTGTCAAAAAAAAGAGCTTCATAGCTCTTCGGATTCCTCCTGGAAAATAAATATTATGGTTCTGAAAATATTTCCATACATTCCATAGCAGCGATGCAACCGTAGGAAAGGCCCTGTCACCGCCATCATCGCTACCGCCATCGCCCTCGTCGTCATCGTCAGCACCGATCGATCCGCTGCTGGATGAAGGCCTCCCCAAGCCGCCCCCCCCCCCCCGTCCCCTAAATGCCTCACCTTGATTTCCTCCTCGAGGTGCCTCCGGAGTTCCTCGACTTGCTGAGTGAAGGAACACTTCCCCCTGGACAGCTGGCTCACCATCGCGTCTCTCTCCTCCAGCTGTCTGCCCATCTCGCCTGTCGGGGGGCCGGGCGGTTAAGAGCAGCAGCAGGAGCAGGTCGGTGTCAACGCAATCGTCATCATCGTCATCGTCGTTTCTTGTTGGAGTCACAGTTCAGTCGAAGATGATGATGACATGTGGGGTTTTAGTGAAAGTGGAGTTCACGCAGTCATTCTTTTAGTTCGGTCAACGTATGCGGTCACGCATTCAGTTAGACGCTCTTCGTGCATAGAAGTTGACGTGTGGGGAGTGCAATAACCCCCTACGCCAATCGGTGAATTGAGTCAAATATGTACTGATAACACGTGTGTCTTTTGAACGCGTCCGTCCGTCCCAGCCAGCCAGCCAGCAAAACTTCGAATTATATATAAAGCCCTATTAGGAAACCACTGGAGCTATGCACTTTAAAATCTAGATTGACAACTCATTTCTTTAGAACTGCCTTGATTGTTTAGTTTATTGTCCTTCCCCCGCACCTCCGATTAGCATGTTTGGCTACATACGGTGTGGAAGAAGTTCAACATACACATACATACAAAAGTACGTAAGACAAAGTAACCATTGTTATCCACCCGTGACGCTCGCAATTCTTCTGTTTACTTACGTCGGTGGCCATGAAACCCTTCTCCGGCGAAAGGAGTTCAACGTACATTCGTACGTGCATGAGACACAGTACGATAGCGCCGATTTTACCCTTCTCGTTGTACTCGAGGTGGGGGCGGAGTGGCCGTGGTACCGTTTTCGGTCTCGAGCTTGGCTTTCTGCGAGGAGAGCTCCGTGACCTGACGCTGCAGCTCGTCCACCTTCGATTTGGCCTCGTTCAGCTGGTCCTCGAACGTGCGGGCGAGCTTCTCTGCGTTTGCCTGCGGGGCGAAACGCACCGCGTGCCACCAAGTGCGCAGAGAAGCGCGTCGCCTCCAGGTCTCTCCTCTTGTGCCACACCCTCGCGCGTCGTGCCCACTGTTTGGTTTGCCTTTTAGTTGTTGTCGAGTTAATTTATTTATTTATTTTTTTCCCCTACGTGACTTTACCGAAAAAACACAAGAGTATGAATCCTTGCAGTCACGAAAGCTTCAAATCTAGAATTCAAATCTAGAGTTTCGTTTCGCTCGGCGTGCGGCGATGCAGACGGTAGGGGTGAGACGTGCAATACAAATGAGACGGTAGAACAGAGCCAGAGCGGAGGCCCAGGATCGGTTCAGATAATCGTCACTGGCGTTGGTTGCCATGAGCCTGAATCGAAATCGGGTCGCCGGGTTCGTACCAAAAGACAAAGCTCCCCCGTATCGCCTGAGCATACTGCTGGGGCAAGTGCTGTTAGCGAGTAGCACCTACGCACTACCGCGCGCGCAGCCCAGCGGACGAGACGGCCATCCTCACCTTGCCCTTGGTGACCTGCTCGACGTTGGAGGCCAGGTCGTCCACCTCCATCTTGAGCTCGCTCCTCTCCTTCTCCAGCTTCTGCCTGACGCGCTGGAGGTTGTCCAGCTGCTCGCCCAGCTCGGCGGCGCCGTCCGCGTGCTTCTTGCGCAGCGCCGCCGCCGTCGCCTCGTGGCACAGCGCCGCCTCCTCCAGCTCGCGCCGCAGCTTCAGGAACTCGGCCTCGCGCCTCCTGGCCACCTCGAGCTGCAGGGCGCTGGCGCCGCCCGCCTCCTCCAGACGCTCGTGCAGCTCCTCGAGCTCGCGCGCCACCTCGGAGCGCTGCTTCTCCACCTTGGCGCGCCCCGCCCGCTCCGCCTCCAGCTCCTCCTCCAGCTCCTCGATGCGAGCCTTGGGGGGGTGGGGGGGGGGGGGCGGTCGACGGAGAGGAGACGGTTGGCCGGCGGTGGCGCACAGGTTTGGAATACGTGAGACACTTTTTGAAATTCGTGGGCGTCACGGTGGCTCGGAGATGTTAACTACCTCGCCTGGTATATGGTACGGCAAGTGGACTAATCTCCATCTGTTTCCATCTGTACGGGGATAGAGTGTTGCTCCCCTCGCACGCGTGGGTTGTCCCTGGTCACTCGTGGTTCCGTCCCACGTGCATGAACGCTCAATTTAGCTCGAAACATCTTGGTACAAAGAGAACCGCAGAGCTTGGGCAATGCTTGGTAGCGCCGCCGGCTCACCGCCGTGCGGCTGCTGCCGCACGGCTGTGGCTCTTTGTGCTTCTGAGTCTCTGCGTCTCTGTCTTTGGGAGCGAGCAAAAAAACCCGTGTGGCGAGTTCCAAGCCTCAATTATTGTGATCATTGATTGTGAGTAAAAATTGACACCTGGAGTTCCTTGATCTTCTTCTGCAGCTGCCCAGCCAAGGCTTGCTCGTCATCCATCTTTGAGTTGAGCTGCGAAATTTCAAATTCTTTCCTGCAGAAGAAACGCAACACGAAATTCGTCCAACACATTAACACACACACACGCACAAAATCTGACGCGTGGCGATAGACTTTGCAGTCATTAAAGCATTATTATAATAGCAGGATTGCCACAATATGCTGACACCACGATGGTATAAGCTTCACGATGATCGTAAAAATACCGTCGCTTTCGTAAAATATCATTGAGTCGTGATCATGACTCCAAGTCTCTTTATAAACGTAACGTTTTATTAAAGTAATTCTCTTCGTGAAATAGTACATTTCCTGACAAATTATCGATGAAATGCCCAAGTCGCCCATTTAAGGTTGGACGTGAATATCTATGCATTAAATTATACTGGTAGGAACTTCCTGGTTACACCAGCCCACAGGGGATTATTGTGTCCGTCCGTCCGTTGTGTATCCTGAAATGGGAGGGGTGGGGCTGGGTGGAAAGGGGAGGGTGGGGAGGGGCTGGGTGGGGAGGGTGTTGAAGGGCTGGGTGGGGAGGGGAGGGTGGAGAGGGGCTGGGAGGGGAGGGTGGGGAGGGGCTGGTCACCCCGTGGTGCCCTTATCAAACTCAACGTTTAACCTACTCACGCCGGCTTGTGCCCGCCCTCACAGTCGGCCATATTTGCGGAATACACCACGCCGCCGTTGACCCTGGCCATTGACCCTGGCCATTGACCGAGCAACCCAACGTTCCTACCAGCTCCCTCCGCAGGAATGTGTTTACTCTGAACAATGGTCGGCGGAGTTAATGACACGGCCTTCACAGTTTGTTGTACTACTTAATGTGCTACTCAACCATGCAGTGCGCTATAAGCATTAGAGGTTGTTGTTGTCGTAAGATTGTAACGATTAGAGGGCGAGTGGCAGGATTATGTGAACGGCAGTTGAAGACCTTCTGAGTAAACCTATTTTACACGCTTTCATTTAACTCACTCTGTCTGTTGTTGTCGTTGTTGTATCCTCAAATCTTGTAACTTAATTTTAACCCACTTCCCAATGTGATATCGACTGCAAACTTGGTATACTTATTCATACTGATGGCAATACTATATTCTATCATACAAAATAAAAGAAAAATATTTTTAAACATTATTTTTTATATGTTATGTTTCGGCTTGGGTCTAATTGTCCACGGTCAACTGACGTTGGCTATAATTGGCCACGGCCCCTTACGTGATGGCAAGCTTCGGGGCCACTTCCTGGAGTCGTGGAGTTCTTCCATTACTAGTACATTTCATTAAAGCGTGTTTTAAAAAAAACTTTAACAAAAAATATGACTTATTATATTTTAAGGGCGGCGAAGCACAGCAACAACTTAAGTATCAAGATGCAAAATGCAATTCCTAAGCTCCGGGGTAAACTTTTCCGTCACGACAAACCGTCGCGGTCGCGACCACTTGACGTGGCCTCGCCACGTGAAACGTTGCATTGCACAATTGGGGCAGGCTCACTTCTTAAGCTTCTCATCCGTTTGTTGTTTGTCGTTTTCCAGATCCATGACGGATTCCTGCGTCAACTTGAGGTCTCCCTCGAGCTTCCGTTTGGCTCTCTCCAGCTCCATGCGGACCTTCTTCTCTTGCTCCAACGACCCTTCAAGCTTTTAAACAACAAGCAAAAGCGTCAACCAGAAAGCCAAACAACATAATCTTAGCGCCAATTTATGAACCAAAAACAGCGATGGTGATGATAATAATGAATACAAATCATCTTTGCGTTCATGGGGCAATTAAGTATGATTACTTCCAACTCTTCTGAGACGTCTGGCCGCCCATGGAAGAGTAGGCCAAATACCCTCTCTGGAGGTGCAGGGTCTTCTGCCAGCAGTCGCGTGAGCAAAACATTTTCACCGCTGCGCCATTACCTTTTCACCTAACGTTACGTTATTAGAACCTTAAAAATGAAAAATTTAACAGAAAAACCCATACTCACATCATCCACCTGCTGGTCCAGCTTAGCCTTGGCCTTGGTCAGGGAGTTGACCTTGTCCTCCTCCACCTGAAGGTCATCCAGAGTCTGCTGGTGGGCCTCTTGCAGGGCCTTCTTCTCCTTGATCAGCTTGGCAATGACCTCGTCCAGGTTTGTCATCTCCTCCGTGAGGTTTTTAACCTGTGCGGTGCCGCGCAACGATGATGCCGTCAATTCTTGCAGCGTCCTCCATTTCCCCACGAGGCAATCGCTCGACACGCGCCGTGGCCTAAGCCATGGTCTCGAAAATGCTCAGCACGGGACGGGGGTGGGGGGGCCGGGGGGGTTGGTGTGAGCCTGGATAGCGCACGGATTGGGAGACCGCCTTGGTGCGTGAACGTTGTGGCAAATCTGCTGCACGGCGATGCCGGGAACGGCAAGCGCCGTGCAAGCAACATCGCCCGTGCGTCTGCACTCCCACGTCCCCTGCTGCCCGACCTTCGCCAAACGGCACCGACCACCGCCGTGGTTGCAGACGGCGCAATTACCCCCGCGAGCCGCGCCGCGTGCGAGGAGGCCCTCGCCCGTCGCTGAGTTGCACGAATCTATTACTCGGATGATGTGCGTGTGTTGAACTTCTTTCACACCATACGTAGCCCACCACGATAATTGGAGGTGCGGTGGAAAGGGACAACAAACTAAATGCAAAAACAGTCCTAAAGAAATTAGTTTTCAGTCTAGATATAAAAGTGCATAGCTCCAGTGGCTTCCTAATATCGGAAGAAAGAGCGTTCCAGACGGCTGCAGGAGGGCATCTGAAAGTGCAGCAATGCGGTGACCGCCGACTTTGTTCGACGGCTTGCTACGTACGGTGTGAAAGAAGTGCAACATACACACATACGTACATACTGCTTCAACAGTGCCGCTGCTGGCCACTTGACACCTTGTCACTTTGGCCCAGTGCCCTGCAACTGCGATTAAGAAAATGAGAGAGGGGCCGTGCATCAACACGGTGGCTAAGCATGCCAGCGAGGGATGGTGGATTGCACGAATGTTGCGAAACGTTGTCACACCCCGACTTGCCAGGGGAAGAAGGAACGACAACAATATATGGACGTCACCCATTTCTGTCTCGAGGGGATCGAGTGTTTCCCCCTTGCACGCGTGGATTTTCTCCAGGGAGCTCCGGTTTCTTCCCTTAATATATAGAGGATGGCAGAGCTTGGTGAATTGTTGGTGCTGGCTCGCCGCCTTGTGGCAGCTGCCGCCTTCCCATTCGTCTGTGGTTCCTCCTTACAGCCTCTGAGTCGTTTCCTCACTCTCTACAAAAGCGCTCCTCCCTCTAAACTCACTTTTTTACCCCTAGCTCACCCCAAGACCCCTTAATCTCTGCCCCTTATAAACACTTCCACCGTTCCCGCTGCCTCTTTACAATCTCATTGCACGGCTAACACTCATTCGCCATCCATCCAATCCATTCATCATCATTTTGCTCTCATCAATTTTACTTTCGCCTTAATTGACGCATCACGGGTTCGCCCACGACTTGCTCCCATCTATCCTATTCGCCTCATCTCCACCATTACAGAGTATTAACAATGGTACGTACGAATGTAACGAACCTTGGTCAAGGCGCTGTACAACTTACGTTGAGCTGAGATGAGAGAGCGAGCGAATGGCGGGTGGTGGCGGCGGCTGCAGCGTCTCGTTACAAGTTGGAATCGTCGTCGCTAATCTTTGCTGCTATGGATGTTTCCGCACGATGAGCCACTTTATCTCGAGCGATCATTTGCGGCCAGATCGCTTCTGAAAAATAAGTGAATGCCTCGGTGGGCTTCGCCTGGTAGGATGGGGATGTTTTAGTGTTGTACATGTTTGTTTTTGGGTAATTTGTTTACCTTTCTTGTACTTTGCACCACTATCGTGTATTCGTATTGTTTGTTACAAACGTTATCCCGTGCCGATACAGATCCTGATTATCTGCCGTTCCTCTTCGCCCCTCTGAGTTGTCCTCTCGCTCGCTCTCTCTGTCTCTACCAGATCGAGCGAACGGCACGCGGCAGCTCGTTACAAGTTGGAATCGTCGTCATCATCATCGTCGTTGTTGTTGTTGTCCGTACGCCACCTCCCGCTGCCCACTTGCCTTGTTCTCCGTGGCGTGCTTCTCCTTCTCCACCTTGGCCAGCGTGATCTCCAGGTCGTCGATGTCCTTCTTGAGCTCGGCGCACTCGTCCTCCAGCTTGCGCTTCTTCGAGGTCACCTCCGAGCTCATCTCCTCCTCCTCCTCCAGCCGATCCGTCAGCTCCTTCACCTTCGTCTCCAGCTGCAGCTTGGCCTTGATCAGCATGTCGCAGCGCTCCTCGGCGTCCGCGATCACCTCTTGCTCCTGCGGGGAAGAGCGGATCGTCATCGGGACGCGGGGGGTGGCTCGTTCACTCGCGCCGCACTGCGCGCCTGCGGTTTCGCCCGAATGCTGAAATTTTATATTTTGACCGCAGCTCTCTCTCTCTCTCTGCGGTGCGTTCACGCAGAGATGTTCCCGGGATGTGGAGCGGAACGTCAGACGATGTGCTGAACAACTGAACAGCAGCAGCAGCAGCACGGCGCTTCAGCACAGCGGTGTGATGGCGAGTTCGACGTTTTACTGGTGATCTCAACCTGCTTCTTTAGGCGATTTGTCAGGATTTGTCAGGATTCTGACAAATCCCCGAGGTCGTTATTCTAACCCAAACACCTTTTATGATGAAGAATAATACGCGGTCACCCGATTGTTGGGATCCGTCGAGAAGAAGTTTAATGCGAATCTATACGTGCATTGGCTTTGTATTGTTCGCCTTTTGGCATTCCCTGGTCTGACACTGGCGGTGAGACTAGGCCATGAAGAAGGCTGTCTCTGGTGTAGGCCAATCAGTTTCAAAGACAATGCAAATATTATTAGAGCCACGTGTTTTGTTTGCATGCTCACCACAAGTACGTGTGGTTAATGCAGACTTGATTCTTTGCAAAATGATTCTATTTGGTGTTTGAACATCTTAACACCCGCTGTTTTATTGCCAGAAAGGCAAAAAATCTATTCTTATTTTTCATACTTTGATACTGGCAAAAATGGTCCCAGGACAGAGGTAACATTAAATATCTTTTATTTTTTCAAGCAAATGGACTTTGTGGCCAAGCTGCGTGCCCCCAAAACATACATGTATTTATTTCAGGGGCATCACGGTCGTGTGACGTTATCTTCCCCGCCTGCTGTGCAGGGCAGGGGTTCGATCCCAACCATGACGCCTGCTGCATTATTGAAGTTCGCGGTGGATTTCTTTCTCCGGGTCCTCCGGGTTTCCCCCCCCCCCCACATTTAGAATAAAAATGATGCGTTTCGAGTATTTCGATTATTTGGCCGCTATAAATGTCCACGTGATTAAGCCACTTCGTTGAGCTATAATTTGTGGCCAGGTCACTTCTGAAAAAGAAGCTAATAACTCAGTGGGCCTTAATTGGTAAGATAAAACAAATTGTAAAATACATTTTTAAGTGATTTGTTGACCTCTATACCTTGCATTCTGATCGTGTTTTTTTAAAATCATTTGCCGTTGTAACGTTCTGACCCACCCCTATTGGACCTCCGTAAAAAAAAAATAGCTTTATTGCTCATCGGATTCCTCCAGTACAAATACATTGATTCTGATCAACCCTGGACGCACGGCCTGCAGTTGGAGGCTGAGATCGTTCTTCTCCTGGATGAGGCCGACTTGCTTCTCCTCCAGCTCCTTCCTCCGCGCCTCCGATTTGGCGTAGAGCTCCTTGAGCCTCTGGAACTCCTCCTTGATGTTCTGCATCTCCTTCTCGGTCTCGGCGCTCTTCAGCAGCGGCTTGATCTTGAAGAAGAGCTTCATCCAGGCCCAGTTTTTGACGGCCATGAAGGCCCTGATGTTCGCCTGGATGATGATCAGCGCGTCCCTGTTGGCGTAGCGGAACATTGGAAAATCTCGTCTTAACGTAATTTATGTAGCGCCTCGACCAAGGCCGCTCTAACAGAGAATTAACGACGGTGCGCACGAATGTGACGGTGAGGACGAGGTGAATAGAATAGATGAGAGGAGGCGATGGGCGAACCTGTGATGCGTCAATGGGGTTTAAAGAAAAAATAACGAGCGCAAAAACGATGATGGATGGATTGGGTTGACGGATGAGTGGTAGCTGTAAAGAGAGAGATTTATGAAGAGGAACAGGAAAGGTGGTGGTGGTGGTGGTGGTTATTATAGTGAGATTGAAGGGGGTTCGTGGGGTGAGGTAGGGAACAAAAAAATTTGAGCGGAAACTAAATGCGGAGACTTGGATCTCAGTGCTGGTGGAATGGGAGACATTGAGTCGGGGGGGGGGGGGGGCCGGGTGGTAAGGGGGGGGGGGCGGGGGGGGGGGGGGGGGGGGGGGGAACGTTTATGGGGAGTGGTGGCGTAGTGGTTAGCACACTGCGCTACAAACCCCAGTGACCCGAGTTTGATTCCCGCTCTCGGCCAACACCAGTGATGATAATTATAATTCTCAGATAATTATCTGAACTGAGTGATATGTGGGTGAGTGAGGTGAGTGTATAAGAGGTGCGTGTGTTGTTGTGACCTGCAGTGTGGCGGCTGCGCACAGTGTGTGAAACAGTCTGCTGGCCGAGTCTCTTCCGTGTGGCTGGAGGCGTTAATGAGCGAAGTTCACGGGAACATTGGCCACACGGTAGGCAATGTCCTTCACCTGTCTGTGCCAACGCGAGATTCTGTCAGCGAGCACTTAGCCGTCAAGGTAAGGGCCGCTTGCGTCCCGTCGCCATGCTCGCGTGTCTGACCTTCGGTCGATGATCTTCTTGAACTCCAACCGCATGAGCATTCCGCGCACCCTCGCTTGGATCATGGTTAATATCTTCGCCAGACGTTCGTCCCTCATCTCCTCCAGCTGTCCGAGCAACCCAGCCTTGAAAAACACCTGCGGACGTGAAAAAGGCGAGTGAGATACACAACAGCGGAATATTTTTTAAATACCGTTACAGGGAGGGGAGGAAAGATAACGGAGAGGTGAGGCTTAAAATGGATTGGGCACGTGTTGAGAAGAGACACAGAAGATGTGATTAGAAGGGCCATGGAGATGAGAAACCCATAGACGATCAGAGAGCCAAAGACTCAAAGACTCAAAGGGAGCCATAGACCCACACAGAGACTCACAGACTCGTATAGAGACCCATAGACTGACAGAGAGCCGTAGACTCGCATAGAGACCCACATACCCACATAGAAAGCGACAGACCCACATAGAGACACAGGCTCACATCGAGACAGACGCACACAGAGACCAAAAGACCCACGCAGAGACACATAGAATCCCTTCACCATGTGATGCTTGGCATAACTCGCAACCCTGATGACACCTTGAGATGTCATCACAATATTCATGCAACCAAATCCGCCTATTTTTTTAAAGCGTCGATGGGTTTGAGAACAACATTCTGAGTCAGGACTCGCCTTGGTGTGCCCAAACTTGTACTGGCTGGTGTCAATGTCCAGCGTGCCCAGAAGCCTCTCGGAGGCCTTGCGGCTGTCCACAAACTTATCTTCCGGGATGGCGTTTGGGTTGAGAATGCGATACCTGGAGAACGCCGTGAGCATGGCCACACAGGGAACGATGCATTTTACTCGTTTGCACGCAAATTTATTCATTCATTCGTTCGTTCGCCAAACCACGGCATTGGCTCTGTGCAGTACAACCCAATATCACATTCTCCTTGGCAAGATCATTACAATCTATAAAAAAAAACTATCAACTTTTTTGTTTAAGAAAAATAAGAGACTGGGCCCTGCACTCACCGGTGCTTGAACTCGGCGTAGAGGACCCTGTTGGGGAATCCCTTCCTGCAGATGCGGATCCCCTCCAGCACGCCGTTGCAACGCAGCTGGTGGAGCACCAGGAACGGGTCCATGATGCCTGGGTGCAGGAGACATTCATTGTGTAGCGTTGTAAAGGACGGACGTCTAAACTTCTTTATGGCACACATTGTTTTTATTGTCTTAATACACAGTCCCTATCACACAAAGGGGGTATATGGTCCCCTCACCCGTTACTCTGAGGAGGTACAGCCTCCAGAGCTTGTACAGCTCCACACTCACGCTTAGCTCCCATTGTAAGGAGGTACAGCCTCCGATACCTTGTAGGCTATCCAATCTCTCTGCTATCCCAGCGTCCTCTGGCTGGACCTAGGGGATCTCTCCCCGACCACTGGTTACACTGAGCCCCAGCCCTGACAAGGGCTGGAGGGCTTGGTCCAGGGTCCGAGATGTCTTCGGCCGACTTGGGTCTTCGTGTAGCAGAACTGGCCAAGAGCTCTCAGCGCTCCGGCTTTTATACCTGTTCGTGGCCGGGTTGTCCAATCCCCGGCCACCTTGTGGGACCCTCCGATTGGTCCTTCCCAATCTGGCGTTTGGATCCTACCTCACCCCATTTGACCCTGACCGTTTGATTGAGCGGGAAAACCTTGTTTACGATCCGCTCTCTCACGGTTTGCGAACAGCGAGTAGTCATCACCACTACAATTGTATTATCACTACGCTGGCTTACTCAGGAAAACACCGCCGAGTCTCGTGTTTCCTTTTCTCAGGAGATCGCTGCCACGTTTTCCCAGTCATCATCACCATATATGTGTGTACGCAAGAGATGCAGTGCGCATGTGTTGATTAAAGTGGTTGTTGACGGCTTCCGCAGAGTCCTCACCCACCCACACACTCTCTGCTTGCTCACCAGTATCCAGCGGCGTGGAATTAACCCACGACGGCTGGTGGTGGGTTTGCTGCAGATTATTTATTGGGGAGTGACTTGTCCGAGACGGACTTCCGTGGCTAAAGAGCCCCCATCTACCCTCTCACTGGAGTTGGCTAATTTATTTAATTATCTCATCCACCCTTTGATGGCATTTCCTCCATCAGGGTCATACATCCCAACCCAAGTACTCGTCAAACCTAAGCACTACTTGGCGGGGGGCGGGTTCATTGACCCCCGCCCAGTCATCGGGGGGAGGGGGGGGGGGCTCGGGCATTCTGGCGGGGAATGGATCGGAAGCGGGCTGTGGGCAAGTGTGGGCTGGGGGTGTGAATAAAGGACGGACTTCCCACCCCAACCTCATGTCGGCTCTATTTTACAGTAATATAGGATTCAACAAATGGAATTTCGGTTTATCCGGACACCCTTTCATGAGCGTATATCTGTTCCATATGTAGCGACATCGTGGGTGTCACTGTGTAATGCCGGCCCGAGACAGGTGCGGC
>CM025643.2:1516215-1527133 GCA_014621495.2 Entosphenus tridentatus | reverse complement strand
ATTATGTTTTATTTTTATTATTTTATTATTTCCATTCTACGTGACTTTACCGAAAGAACCAAGAAGATGAATCCCTGCAGTCACGAAAGCTTTAAATCACTCTTAATTTGGAGCTTTCGTGACTGCAGGAATTACTCTTTGATAAAATAATACATTTTATAATAGCATGCTATTATTGAATTTATTATTTTATCTTTATACGTGACTTTATGTATAAAAACTTTACATCACTGTTAACTTGCTAACTTCCCCATTGTCACCGTATCGACCCTAGAGGGTTGGCAGGCTGCGTCGGGTCCTCGCCACAATGTTTAACTCGGGAGACCTCCTCATCGCGAGCCACTCACTCTGGACGCTGCGTCGCCTGTCCGGCACGGGCGGTCAATTGGCGAGAGCGGTGAACCTCGTGTTTGCTTCGCGTGACCGACGGGCCTAAATTCTCACCGTCGAATGGGATGGTCTGGGCCATCATCATCTCCTTCTCGCTCTTGCGGAGGAAGGGAGCCGCCTCTCCGAACTCGCTCATGGTTTGCATCTTTTTGCTGCCTTGCGCGAGACGTCACCTCGACTCAAAGAAGCTGCTGCTGCTGCTGCGACACAGAGAGAGAGAAAATGACAACAACAGCAACAATCAGAGAACAAAACAAAGATAAGGATGCGGAGAAAAAAATAATCAAAATCGCGCGTGGCTGTGACGCGCAATTCGATTTCAATTGTCCCGTACCGATTATCATCACTGGCTCGTGTTAAAATGCATGAAAACTACTTAACGTATTTTTTTTATTAACATGAACACGGCATCAGAGCATTATTTTCAACGAAAAAGGTTTGATTTTAAAGTATTAACATTCTTACATATACATTCCTTTCAATGTGACGCAGGCTTTAATATTACTTGGCTTGAATTTAAAAACGTTTACGATTTAACTAAAATAGTAATTTCCTCCCCAACAAATAAGCGTGAATTGACCATATAACAAACACATATGAGCAGCATTCCATTCTTTGTCTCAACATATCAACAAAACATTTTTTAAAATGTTTAATCCAGTCTGCCGATTGGCTTTCCAAACCAATATAACCCAGCAGCAGCATTTGTTTAACAAGCAAAACTCTTGACCGGTTTCGATCTTCTGGGTCTCATCGGCAAAGTCATGTTCTGGTTAAACAAAGCGCTGCTGGTTTGCCGCGTGTAATTGGCAAGATCCTGTGATCTCGGTCACGACGCTGAATAAAAAAGCAAGCACGTTTGCCACGATCAGCTGCTTCGCACACCAAGACTAACCACCGCTTGACCGGCAAAGGCAACGAAAGAAATCGCCCTCTCGGATTCGGCAAGAGCTTGGGTTTTTATAATGCCGGACCGTGGAAAATATTTGGGCGATGCCGCAATATATTTATCACAATTACTCATTGGCGAAGAGGCCTTTAGGTGGTGTGGGGTGAGCAAACAATGGCACACACTCAGCGCAGAGACATCCCAGACACGCCGTGCCAATGACAGCCACACACCACCCTCTCCCCTGTAGATCATCATCATCATCATAAAAAAACAACGACCCAATTCGAGAGAGATGGAACATTTCCATGCTCTAATGGCAAAAATTCCCGGTCTATAAATATACAAATATATACATGGGTATGTGCATGGTTCAGCGCTGTGCTCCAAACCTGGCAACCCGAGTTAGATTCCCGCTCACGACCAATAACGGTGACGAATATCTTAACAGGTATTCGGTCTCCCCTAGGTTGACTTAGCCTTAAATGGCTATCCGCATGGTGTGGCGTGTAAAACATCGCCACTGGGGAGACAAAGGCGGCCGGGTGTGGTGTTTGTCCACTCACCCTGTCGTGTGCTGTGCCGGCCTTCATCGGTGTTCGCGAACAGCACTTGCCACCAACAGTTTGCTAAAGGCTATACGGGACATCTTTGTCTTTATGGACACAGATACAACAGAGAGCATTACATATTTGTCGTAGATGCTGGTTCATTGTTACATTATGTCACGACATGTAAGGTTTGCATGCACGAATTAATGCACATGCAAAGGTAAAGGCGCGAGAGCTGCAATGTCTTTCGTCCACTAGAGGGAGTTGGAGCTCCTGGTCAGACGTCTTTTGAAGAGGCGGGAGTGCCACATCTTTTTTTCAGCTTCATTTATTTGGTATGACCCTGTGAGCCATGCGGCTCTTGACTCGGGTGCAACCGCAACAAAACAAAACCATGAACAAGAAACATCTTAAAGTGACTACACGCAACAGAAAAATCCTGGGAAAAACAGCAAAGTCTTCCAAAAAAAAACACCGTATTTCAGCGCTGTGTGCAAAATTCCCAGTGGGTTGCAATTCAAACAATAACAACCATAAGACAATGTAGATTAAAGTTATCAGGCTAACTCTGTACTACAACAAACAAACATGGCTAAGCCAAAACGTTTTCAAAATCACCAAAATAAAGCTATAAAAACAATGTAACAGTGATAATAGGAACTGTGATTCAAATTTAACAATAAACAATATACATAACATGTGCGACCAAACTTTACAACGCTACTCCACCGCACCGCGAACTGCCCATCAACGAACTGTGGTGGGCGGACGGAGGAAATCAGCAACTCGCTCCGTTGTTTCAAATGCCGCGCCAGGAGATTGAACCGGCGACCTTTGGCTTGTAAGCGAGCGACATTGCACAGTAGCAGCGTGCGGGTTTATCGTTCGTCTAATTTCCTTCGTGTTCGTGCCGTGTTTAATCGATGCATGCGCGCGCTTGCAAAATATGTATTTGCGCATTGAATGTGCTTTGTGTTGTGCAGTAAATATTCGTAGTGAATTAGAGCCCTGTGGATTGAAACTGTGGGATGAAAAGGCCTTTCCCATAGCCACGTTGGTTATGGGGTGGGCTGTTTGACCATACTTCAGCACGCTGGTCAATGCCACTTCAGCTGCCATGCAATGCCCTCTCCCACCTCCTCCTCTTCCTCCACCTTCAAGTAGCCGCCACCTCTCTGCCACGTTTCAAACATCGCGTGACCCCCGCCAGCAGATCCACAATCACAGTTCCCTACGGGCTGTACGTGTACCGTGCGTGTACAATCCACTGCTGGATGAAGGCCTCCTCGAGTTCCCCATGATGCTGTGTCAGTTGCCACCGTGGCTCCAAGACCTTTGGAGCACAGCAAAGGCTTCTGCTGACCTCTGTCATTCCGCACATGGTTCTGTAGCTATCCAACTTAAACAGCGCCTGCTCAGCTCTGCGAGTGGGCCATAAGCAACTGCAGTATGGGGGGTGGGGGGGGACTGGTAAAGTTGCATGCCCGTCCCTTTATCGTAACCCCTATCGCAGTGGGAAGTTTATATATGACTGTGTCATTCCGTGGACGGCGTTGTGAGCTGTGCCAACACTTGCCCGCTACCGCTCATATATCCCCACCAGACTCCGGATTGAGCGGTTTGATCAGTGTCGGATTATCCTCGTAGCAAAAGTTGCTATACATGTAGTAGCTACTGCATATGTAGCAAAAGTAGCTACACATGTAGTAGCTACGACATGTAGTAGCTACTACACATGTACATATGTGTAGTAGCTACGAACCCCGCACTTTCAAGGGCCCCGCGCTAAATGCTTTCAAGCTATCAATTCCGGTTCAGTGATTCTGCTCTTGCTCTATTACTCTAGTACTATACCGCCTTTAACTTTTATGAACGACTGGCTGTTTAAGGCTAGCGATTTGTCGTATTATCTGGCTGTATAGCAAATTAAAAAAACATACAATTACTTTCCTGTGCAAGTTAAAAACGTATGTGCTTTAATATTTACGCGTTTAAAAAAAAAATATTTAGGGCCCCTTTATAACAACATATGCCACAGGCCCCGCGCCAGCTTCATCCGGCACTGGGCTTGGCACGGCACGCGACTGGCGGCGGCGGCAGGGAGGGGGGGGGGTCAGACCTCGGTCGACGATGCGAGCCGCGCGGCATTCAGTCAACGCCCGTCGCCGACGAGGACAATCGCAGTTCACTTCATGACGGGCGCGAGCCGTGCTGACGTGCCGTGCCGGGGGGGAAGGAATCCGCGCCCCACGCACCAACCCCCCCCCCCCCCCCCCAAAAAAAATTTGCCCATGTGGGGGGGGGGGGGGGCATTGGATACGTGCAAGCAGAGCCTCTAACATCTGACCTTCGAATTGCTGTGTGGCCGTGTCAGCGTTCACAATGGGGGCTGTCCGGCATCGCCTGCACGCCGGTAAAGAGGCAACGACGTGGGACGTGACGACGCGGAGGGAAATTTGAA
The DNA here is from genome assembly GCA_014621495.2 of Entosphenus tridentatus. Classification (NCBI taxonomy): domain Eukaryota; kingdom Metazoa; phylum Chordata; class Hyperoartia; order Petromyzontiformes; family Petromyzontidae; genus Entosphenus; species Entosphenus tridentatus. Next base: position 1,522,842 of record CM025643.2, on the reverse strand, counting down.
GATATTTATAGAGTGCGAATTAACGTTTAATTTGCGAGCAATTTCGTGACCATCATCATCAGCAGCAGCAACGAGATGTATCTATTGCTCGATGAAGGCCTCGTCGCTAAGAGCACCACTGTGGTGAGATGTTAACTACCTCGCCTGGTATACAGGAGGATTATGGGTTCGAACCCGACCCTGACGCCTGTTGTATATCTGGAGTTTGCGTGGCTCTCTCCCCGTGGTCGCATGGATTTTTTATCCGGGTTCTCCGATTTTTCCCTCCAAATGCAGAATCAACATCGCGCGTTAACAGCATTTGGCTGCGATAAATTTCCACACGATGATGATAAGCCACTTCGTTGAGCTATCACAACTATTTTGGTGTCATCTGGTCCAACACCATGTGAGACTAGGCTCTAAGGAAAGCTGTCTCGTGTGTGGACCAATCAACTTCAAGGACAGTGCATACATTAAATTTCGATTTAAAGCTTTCGTGACTGCAGGGATTCATCTTCTTGGTTCTTTCGGTAAAGTCACGTAGAAGGGAAGTAATACAATAATAAAAATAAAACATAATAAAATAATTCTCACGACGTTTCGGCCATAACGCAAGCAGCCGTCCTCAGGTGGAACCAGGTCTGTCGAGGCGACAGCGTCTGAATGAAACAGCACACGTGCTTAGAGCATATATATAAGCTGGGTTGGAAGGGGGGGGGGAAAGGGCGCCTTGACAAAAGAATTTGCATATCAAGAGGAATTTAGCATATTTATGGAAATTGCAGGTATGTGATTAGTACTACTTATGTCCGTGCATTATGCAAGATTAGCAGCATCCTAGGGAGGGGATATGGGAAATGCAGGTATGTGATTAGTGCTACTTTGCCCGTGCATGATGCAGGATTAGCAGCATCACAGGGAGGGGATAGGGGTAGCATTAATAAAGGGAAGAAGTGTTAATAGTATGTAGCTGCAGTAACTAAAACCACCACGTAAACAACTAAAGTATAAACTACATAGTATCATCATTATAATAAATATACTCTACAATAAGCTGAGTTACTAACAGTAAGTAATACATTACAATTCTACGTCGTAAAAAATATAATATGCTTCCATCTAAACTTTATTCTCTTACATCACACGAGTCTACACCGTACTATATACTGCCATAGACAAACCCACACATTAAATTATATACTGTATTGCTATAAACCACCCTATACCTTATCCATTGTAATATTACACTATGTATTATTCTACCCATCCTAATGTATATCACACTGCTGTATATTCACTATACAATTACGATACTATATATTACTTTGTACATTGTATTAAACATATACATTTTTAAACTATTTGTTATTATACACTGTACCGTTGACCGTCGTGTGAAAGATACTAACAGGAAGTGCATACATTATCAGAGTTATGTTTTTTGTTTGCATTATGACTGCAGGTATTGTGGTCTATGCAAACATGACTCCTCGTAAAAAAAAGGTGTCAGTTTTATTGCCAGATAAAAGGGTAAAAAAAATCAATTATCATTTTTTTTACTGGCAAATGAGGTACCAATGGTATAAACAAATTGTTCATGGTGCGTGTCGCAATGCCTCCTGCACGCGATGTGATCCCACCGCTCCAACTCCGCGGTTGACCTCTTCCTCGAGCGAGTTCCCCTCCTTCCGCGGCCACTTCATCTCGACCACCTGCTCGCAATCGTTCCTGGCGACGCGTCCTGCAGAGCCCCACACTTGTCTACGCTATCGTGTTCATGCTCCAAGTGAATCTAACTGGGTAAAATATTAGGATGGTGAATATTATGAACGTGACTTTTTGTATAGGCGTCGAGAGGAAAGCAAGACTTGGATTGCTCAAGAAAGGCCAGTGGGCAGAATGACCAAAGTCTTGCTGAGAATCTGTATTTTTACTGGAGGAATCCGATAAGCTATAAAGCGATTTTTCACAGATGTCCAGTAGACATCTTGCTACCTATTCAGTGACGTTACAGATCGAACAGGGGCGTGGAGGTCAAAAGTCAACACAAGAAACCGGAGCTGTTCAACCGACTCACTCACCCACCCACACACTTGCCCACTTACCCACCCACCAACTCACCCACCTACTCACTCACTCACCCACCCACCCACTCACCCACCCACTCACCCACCCACTCAGCCACCCACCCACCCACTTGGAACTGGAGTGGGAAGGTCAAAAGTCAAGGTGTGGTGGAAGTGGTGCTGAGTGACTGCGGCGTGATGCAGACCGTGGATTACCTCGTGGTCTCCTGGAGGAGCCGCGGGTACACGACGGGACCCCGTCATCGGGGCTACAGGCCGGGCCACATCATCATCATCATGTGCCTTGGTCAAGTTCAAGTTCATTTATTAGGTAAAGCCCTGAGAGCCATTCGGCTCTTGAATCGGGTGCAACCGCAACAAACAAAACACAAAAACATGAACAAGAAAACATCTTAAAGTGAATGTGACTTAGTGCAAACAGAAAATCCAAGAAAAGACAGCAAAACATTGCAGAAAAAGAACACCGTACACCAACGCTGTGTGCAAAAATCCCAGTGGGTCTATCCACTGGTGGCCACATCACCATTATAATGTGCCCGCTACTGGATAAACATACGACTGTGGTGACAGGACACGAGTAGACGGCGATGTGACAGTATTCATTACCTGTAATTCATTGTGGTCCAGTTCACCATGGAAGTCCAGTTTACCATGAGAGTCCAGTTTACCATGGGCAGGGGTTCTTTAGCCGCACGCGTCTCTTCAAGGGCTGCTTCGTGACATTGTTCGCGTGCATTGCGGTTCTTGAAATATTGATTTTTATTTTAACGAATTCGACAAACAAATCTCTTCTTCATATTTTGTTTACCGACCCCTGGTATCGTCTAAGCCATTATCGGTCCCTTTACAGAGATAAAGATTCCCCGTATAGCCTTGACAGACTGTTGGGGCAAGTGATGTTAGCGAATACCTGTGAGGGCCGGGATGGCACACGAGGGGGGTGGGCGGTCAACACAACGCCCGGCCGCCTTTGTCTCCCCAGTGGCGATGCTTACACATCGCACCAGTTACTTATTTGAGACTGAGTCGACCTCGGATAGCCGCAGGACCGGTTCGGATCATCGTCAGTGGTGTTGACCGTGAGCGGGAATCGAGGACGGGTGCGTAGCTTAGCGCGCTAACCACCCCACTACTGCGCGGATCCTCCTTTACACACACGCGCACACAAAGACAAAGATCCCCCATTTAGCCTTAACAGACTGTAGGGACAAGTGCTGTTAGCGAGCACCTATGAAGGCCGGCACACGAGGGGGTGGGTGGCGAACACCACGCCCGGCCGCCTTTGTGCGATGTTTACGCATCGCACCAAGTACTCATTTGAGGCTGAGTCGACCCGGGACCGGTTCAGATCACCGTCACTGGTGTTGGCCGTGAGCGGGAATCGAACCCGGGTCGCTGGGTTCATAGCGCAGCGCGCTAACCGCTACACTACCGCTCCCCACATACACACACGCGCACATGCGTCTGTGCGCGCGCGCGCGCGCGTGTTGTTTGTTTTTGACCTAGTTCTGCAGAGTTGTATTTAGCCCAACAAACAGCAACAACATTCCCCACACGTGTTATCTGCAGGGCCCGTCCGGACACTCCGCGGCGCTGCTGCTGTTGCCGCTGCTAGCCATCACTCGGTCTCTTTCGCAGAGGCCAGGCGCGTTGTTTGTGGGTCACGCTGATGGTGACAGGGCGCAGACTGCGTCCGTCGGTGGCAGTCGCGCCGCGGAAATGTCGCGGGGTCACGCGGGGTGAAAGCGCGATAACTCCACGCGCGTCGCACAGTAAGTTGAACTTCTTTCGCACCGTACGGAGTCAACGGTGCTAATCAGTAGGGGGAAGGGGGGCATGCTGCTATGTATAATCCCAAATTAATTATTTGCAGGTATTGTTTTAAAACAATGGATTATTTGTCCAATACCATTTACAATGTGTGTGTGTTTTTACCCCATTGGAGGAAACCACCATGGCGAAACAGGGGGAGTGAACACAGAAGCTCTACACGGAAAGTTTTCGTGGCTGCATTAATCCATACTCTTTGGTTCTTTCGGTAAAGTCACGTAGGTAGTGGGGGGGGGGGACGTAGGTGGTCTACCTACATGACTTTACCTAAAGAACCAAAGAGTATCCACACATAAAGCCGCCCAGGTTTGGGAGTTGAACCCAGGCCCATTCATTGCGTGAGGCACGAATGCCACCTTGCCACCCTCTGCGCCACAGCTCCAACCCCAGCAGTTGTTGACTCACAACTCCCCCCCTCCCCCCGCACAAAGCGGTACCGGTATTTGTTTTATCGGCCCTTTGGGGACGGTAGGCCGAGTAGATGGCCGGTGTCACCTTCAATGCCACGCGTGAGCTTGTAACCGCATCACGTCATCGTTGGAAAATTTTGCAAACAAAAAAATATACATGCTCAGTGTGTATATGTCACTTTGCACCGTGACAAGGGGACAATTGATTTAAGAGGCCGGTGGGGTTTTTTATTTGCGTGTTGCAAACGATTGTGCGGTGAGCAGATAAAATTGCCCGCACGTGCAATAGAATGAGCTCAGTCAAGTGTGGGTTCACGGCCGCTATTTTTTGCGCTGATTATAATCAAAGCGCGTGAGAGGTCTGGGAATGCGTGGAGCCATTAACCACCACACGCGGTTGGTGTTCGTTGTTAAAGCGGTGGGTAGTGTTTGCAGTGGCTTTGCCGCGATATGGATATTCCTACGGTATGTCATGCCAAATAGGCTTGGTCCTGCCCCGGCACGGTTTGGTTATGAGATACCAGATTTCCATTTTCTTTTCAGAGATCTCTGAGTTTTGGTCTTCGACGAAGCTCACGGTCCACCCCAAACCGCATCCACTGCACAAACCATGGCAGCAGATGTGTCGTTAAACCCGCCACCACCCGACACAGCCAACTAGTAAGGGTTGTCACGTAAACAAAACGTGCCAATTCGTTACTAGTACAGCACACCGGTGTGTTGGAGAGCAAATCCACAACATTTATAATCTGAGTATATTTACACGATCTAACCCGAAACACCTATACGTGTTAAACAGACGCGGATGCCCTGATGCACAAATTGAAAATAAAAAAAAACTCTCCAGTAGGGTGCGACTGTGGTCATCCAGAACAGACGGTACAACATGGAACGACGCAACGCTCACCACCTGGATGTTAAATTGTAGCCGTCGCTCTGCATGGACACCAGCAGTCGTACGACAAGAAGAAGAAGGAGAGTGAGTAGAGTCCACGGAAAGCTGCTGTGATTCCATTTGTTCCCCCCGGTGGGGCAGTTATTGAAACAATGGGGGCAAGTTTCTGCAATCTTTCCCGCATCGCCTCTGTTACACCCAGCAGTATAAATGGAATGCAAGCACAAGTTAGTTGCGTGTGGTGGGGTAAAGTGTGGGAAATTCCCAAATCTTCAAAGGTGTCTGGTCCACGTGGAAGAATAGGCCAAATGCCCTCGAGAGGAAGTTTCTCTAAAGTTCCCGATAGCGAATGACCATACGTCACCATCCCGGTCAGTGTCGGTTGGTGCAATGGGAAGACCCAGGACCAGTTCGGATATCACTCGTCATTGATGGTAGCCGTAGACGAGAATCCAACTCGGGTGGCAGGGGTTCACAGAGCAGTGCGCTAACCACTGCGTCACTGCTCCCTCGTGTTTCCCTTAGCCTGCTGACCACTGTGGAAGTGTGTGTGTGAGCGCAGGCCTGAGTCTTCCACTTAATATACCCACAACTTTGCTCGACTGGCTTGCAGTAGGAATTATCGGCGTAAGGCACTACCACTAGATTATAAGGGAGACGTATACATAATGCTATGAATGTTCCCCGTATGCCTATAATCATATCAGAAATTTCGATTTAAAGCTTTCGTGACTGCAGGGATTCATCTGCTTGGTTCTTTCGGTAAAGTCACGTAGAAGGGAAGTAGTAAAATAATAAAAATAAAACATAATAAAATAATATAATATAATAAAATAATATAATAATATAATAAAATAAAATAATAAAATATGTTTTAATTTTTTAATTTTTATTACTTCCCTTCTACGTGACTTTACCGAAAGAACCAAGAAGATATCAGAAATTGTATCCGAATATTAGGCACAACGAGGACAACATTACGCTAGGTGGATGCGGCATTCCAAAAATATCTCGGTTCAAATTAAGCGCTGTGTTGAGGGCCCAGACGCGTAGCAGTGGATTTTGCAGCACCGCCCTCTCCCTCGCTTGCCTGCAACGTAGCCCAGCAGCACGACTTGAGCTACTAGCGCCTGTGAACCTCAGTGGTCCACTCGTGCGCGCAGCAGAGGTCGCAACCGGGTACCCAATACCCGTACCATACCCGACCCGGCTACCCGTACCCGACCGGGTACGGGTAGCCGGGTAGGCCGTGAGTCACTGGTGAGTAACCGTTTGTCACTCATTTCGGGTAGGGTACGGGTACGGGTAGGGAACGGGTACCCGTACCCGGCCGGGTACGGGTACGGGTACCCATTTGCGACCCTGGTGCGGCCGGGTACGGGTACGGGTAAGGAATCAAAACCCGTTTGCGACCTCTGGGTTG
>CM025643.2:1496076-1510737 GCA_014621495.2 Entosphenus tridentatus | reverse complement strand
CGAAAAAACCAAGAAGATGAATTCCTGCAGTCACGAAAGCTTTAAATAGAGGTACAGTTCATTGAATTATTTAACTGAAGGATTGAATTGCGTGGAGTCGGAATTTTTGAGCATTGGCGTTTCGAATTTTTTAGACCATTTCTCAATGAAATACGGGAAATAAAACGCATACAAAGATATTCGTCAACACAAACAAAGACAAAGATGCCCCCCCCCCCCGGTGGGGGGGGGGGGGGGGGGGGGGGGGGGGGGGGGGGGGGGGGGGGGTGGGTGCGCGGCGCCCGGTGCGGGTTTGAGGGCGAGTCGACCTAAGGGGAGGCCCAGTTACTGATAATCATCACTGGTGTTGGCCGTGAGGTGGGAATCGAACTCTGGGTTTGTACCTGCCCACAAAAACAAACGCACGTACCGCCAACGCACACAAGCAAACAAATGCACCCACACAGGAAAGTTTCACTTCCTCCTTCCCTCTGCTGCTTTATATTTCAGGATTGGCACGATGTCTAAAGGCGATAAGTTAGAGCTGCTGCTGGAGGAGTATGAACCCAAAACAGATACCCCACCGTTTCCCCAAGTCGCCCACCTCTCCTTGAGCCACCATCGAAGCTCGCCTGAGTTTCAGCCCCAACGATCGGGAATGTCTGCGGCCCCAGCCAACGACCAACGAGACTCCCTCTTCAGGCAGGACTGCCCTCCCGGGGAATTCCTGCCTTACGCGGGCCCTCGGGAATTCGGCACCGGCGAGTCTGCTCCGCCGGGGACCTATGTGGTGGGGATCTTGTACCCCAAGAACCCCTGCAATATAGGACTGCTGCCCCCCGGCGTCCCGCAGCCAGCCGGCAAACCCGAACGGCCACCCCAGGGCGAGGAGGGGGAGGACTTGCGGGGCTCTGGCCCCACCGCGCCTATGGGGCCACCGGCGTACACGTGGCCGACCATTCAAGAAGGTGAGTTTACAACAACAAATAAGATCCCCCCCCCCCATTACACTGGTCAACACACTTTTTTTGGCATAAAGTATTCCAACGGGTTTAAGGTAATTTTGGGGTGCCGATTCCAAATCTGGCATCAGTTTTTGTCCATCACATCAGGTTTTTGAGATATCAAATATTGCATTTTCAATAAAAACTGCGGAAGAAAAATATTAAATAAATGTGGATATCTACATAAAATGATAATATAAACACACTATCCTAAAAATACAGCACCATATTTTAACACTAAAGCAGTCACTGACTCGCAACAACTTGCAATCATAAGTGACAGAGTTAATTTCGCGTAAAATCAATGATCATGGGGTATGCCGATAGCATAAAATTAGATGTGATAGAGCAAATCTGAGATCAGATTTGGAATCAGCACCCTGAAATTAGTCTAAAACAGCTGCAAAAGTCTAGGCCAGAAATTTGTTTTTTTGTTCACCAGTGTTATCATTGTTGTCATCATCAGCATCAGTCGCGGTAGTTGGGCGGTGGTGGCGCACGCCCTCTAACCCAGCGCCTGTGGAGGCGCGAGGGGTTGGTGGATCATCCGCGCAGACATTGCGAAAGTCCCCGTGGGCGTCGAGCCGGCGCCCGCACCCACCCTGGTCCGCCGATGCAGTAAATGTGGATCGCCGCCTCTCCCATCTGTATGGGATAGAGCGTTGCCCCCTCGCACACGTGACTTTTCTCTGACTTCTCCGGTTTTCTCCCACAGCCAATTCGTACGCTTTTTATATGTATACATGTCGAACTTATTTCGCAACCGTACGTAGCCAACCATGCTAATTGGAGGTGTCGGGGAAGGACAACAAACTGAACACAAAAAAGCAGTTCCAAAGAAATTAGTTTTCAACCACGTGACCGGAAAGTACCAACTTATTACGACTTCGGCACCACCGAATTGTGCCTTCGGGAGAAAAACCCGCAGCATGTGACAATCTGGTACGCCGACGATTGCAAGCAGCAGCATTGTCATCAACACGGGGCGTTTTCTGTCTTCTTGCGTGAATGTGTTCGACAGTTGTGGAATGTGAAGACCGCCCTCCCGACTACGAAGCGGCTCCCGAGATGTTGGCGGTGTCCTCGTGGGAGAAGGCCGTACGGAAGGCCTTCATCAGGAAGGTAGGAGAGGAGTCTCTGACCCTTTCTGATGTGCCATGGGGTGTGAGAGTGGGGGTGAACAGGAAGAAAGAAAATCTCTTTGTTTATTTTTGAAGATTTGTTTTTGGTCACAGTTTCATATTCCAGTTGTGCTCTCGTCATGGTGGTGTCGTGGTCGTGTCATCGTGAGGCAGAAGATGCTTTCGGAACTCTTGCGTCCTCGTCATCGTATTTTTCACCACCATCACCATCGTCGTTATCGTCGTCATTTTACTTCCTCTGCTACCACCACCATCGTCGCTGCCACCGCCACCACCACAATCACCATATTCACCCCTTTCACTATTATTGCCATTGTCATCATCATTTTTTACACAACCACCACCATCATTTTATTCACTACTACCACCACCACTATCATCACCACCACCACCATCATCAGATTATCACCACCATCACCATCATCTAACAGCACCTCCATTGCCACTACTACGACCACCGCCATCACCACTGCGAACCTGATCGACGCCTCTCCCTCTCCCGCCACCCCACGCCAGGTCTTCCTGGTGCTCACGGCGCAAATGCTGGTGACCCTGATGGTGGTGGCCGTGTTCACCTTCGTGCAGCCGGTGATGCACTTCGTGCAGCACTACCCCCTGCTCTACTACGCCTCCTTCGTGATCTATGTTGTCAGCACCGTGGCGCTCATCTGCTGTGGCGATTTGAGGCGCACCTTTCCCTGCAACGTCATCACTCTGGTGAGCTAGCAGTCGCCCGCAGCAGCGAATACAACGATGTGATGGAGGCCGGGAGGGCCTGCGACCGCCCGGTCACGCCACCGCTGGCGTTTTGAGGCGTCTGCGAGAGCGAACTCGAGGGGTGTTTTGGTTCAACCGTTCTTCGTTGACCGGACGTGCCGAAAACGATCTTGAAAATTTTAATAAGCGAAATGTTTAAGGTTTCTATCTGAAACTCGCCCATAGACGCATGGCAAGACAACTTTCGCCCATGTTTAAGCTCTTGAGTTTGTAAATTATTAAAACCACGATGTCTGCTCCACCATGAGGTCCTGACTGTACTCCTCACAGTAAAAGCTAAAGGTGCAGCCGTGCAATGTCTTGTTCACACCACTGCCAGCAGAAGGGCCTTCACCACTGCAGGGAGCTCGGAATAACTATTTCACCAGAGAGTACTCACACTTTACCCCACCACACGTGGCGGCTGATGATGAAGGGCTGTGAGGTAGGCAGGTATGTAATGGCGGTACAATGTATGGGTTCATGAATGCATCTGTTCATATCCTGGAGTGCTGTTCCCTTTCCTCCCACATAAAACAAAACTCTCCCTCAAGAGAATTGACCAAACATCTGTAAGGCAGGACCCTCCTGAACAATGGTCCTGAGATTCATTGATGCCCTCCGTAAAATGACACCGTTCACATCATTTGTACAACCAACGGGCAAATCTGTAAAAACACAGGGTCATGAACATAGCACGTACCACAGCGTGTGAAAATTCCTCCACTTTCTCACCGCTTTATCTCAAAATGCATATGGTGTAAAAAATAAAATGTGTGAATGTTATCTCCGGGGGTTCACGTAAGCCGTGTGTTAAGATGGTACTTTTGATATACTTTGTGCGGTTTGCAAATTACAGAATTTTCATAGGAGTTTTGCTTCCGGCTGATATTACTCGGTTCGTAAAGGTTGGGGCTGCGGTAGATGCCGGGTGAGTTGCGTGGGTGAGTTGCCTATGAAATCCGTATGAAGGAAGCTGCGCACATTGCAGTTAAATAGAACAAGACCCAAGCTGTCAAGTTGAAAGTATAAAGTAGTAGCAATGGATTGTGAGTTTTCTCTCCATTACAATGCATTTCCATCCAGCTACGCGCCCACCTTCAACCACTCGCGCCAACCCACCCACGCACCTACCCCAGTCCACCCACCCACCTACGCCCACCCACCCACCTACCCCAGTCCACCCACCCACCTACGCCCACCCACGCACCTACCCCAGCCCACCTACCCCAGCCCACCCACCCACCTGCTATCACCGACCCACCCGTGCCTACCCACCCACGCTGTACGTGCAAATTCTAAATCCATATTGTCCCTCCCAGGGCATCATCACCTTGGCGGTCTCCTACATGGTGGGCACCATCGCCAGTCGCTACACCACCAGGTCCGTGTTCACGGCTGCGGGCATCACCCTGGCGGTCTGTTTCGTTATCGTCCTCTTCTCCATGCAGGTAAGCGACCGCGTGCGTGGTCATTGCCGTTCGCCGTGTCCCCCGGCATCTCGTCACAGCTTGCAGCGTCCTCGCAATAGACATCTTTCCGAGATGCGATTACGGGTTGCTGCCTCGGTGTTGTGGCGGTTGGCACACTGGACCGCAATCCAGGTCACTGGATTCGAACTCCCAAAGCGGTATCTGCAACGACGAGGGCAAAGTTGATTCCATTCCAGTTGCCCGCTTGTCAACCTGCTTCTTTTGTCATGGCTGTTGTAGGTGCAGAGCAACAACTACAATTGCGTCACATTTCAGGTGGTCAAGCGAGATGACCGCGTCAGGCGGGGCGACAGTGTATCATCGCCTTGACGTCTCCTTCCTATTTGTGGATCTCGGCATTGCGTCGCTACACGTCGCACCCCCCTACGGTGTTACCCACTGTTCACGTGGCAGTGGATACACCACAGTTAGTTGATTGGCAGCTTGCGTGTGGTGGTGGGGGGGTATAAAGTGTGGGCGACTCCCACTGCTACCAAGGTATTTGGCCAGCATGTAGGAACAGGACAAATACCCTGTAGACTCAAGATGGCTCTCTGTATGTTTAGATTCTAGTGTTTAGTTTTAGTGTCATTCCCCCCGCACCTTCGATTAGCACGGTTGGCTACGTACCGTGCAAAAGAAGTTCAACATATGTACAGATATAGAGCTCCCTCTAGTGGAGGCCCTTCCACCAGCAGTGGTGTGAGTGAGACATTTTAGGGTGGCTCCTTTACCTTAAAATTAATCAAAATGTATCGGTTGTAAAAATTAGATTCTTGGATTCAAGGCTGTGAGCTGTCTAGTCAAGGTCAGTGCAGGCCGATGCCTGCTGAGCCAAGTCCTGGGACCAAGCCCCTTCTAGGTATTGAACTCGGAACCTTTCGATTATGAGTTGAGCCTCCAAGCTAATCGGGAGCCTCGCATGGACTCTTTATAAAATATATCTTCTCCATAGGTGAACTTGGGCATTGTGATAAGTCGGCCCAAGTTTACGGGACCCACCCTTCGAGCACGCTCGACGTGTGTGCAGTGATCCGCCAAGCCTCGCGCTCACAGGGCCGGATTACGGGCGGTGCGCAAAACCACCGCCTGGCTGGAAATGTTTCTGGAAGTGGTCTTGGTGCCAGTCCTTCGCTTTGACCGTGAGCGCACCGTGACGCGCTGGGCACCCTGCCACAGTGTGTAAGTCCCTTGCCAAGCCACCATGTAGCACAACGAATTAATTCGGCAGCAATGCCCAGAGGGGTATTGTTACAAGAAGGGAGCAAATCTGACACTGCCGCCACAGTCGACATCTATAATTAATTTAATTGCTACTTACGTTTCAGACTCGGACTTTATTATTTCACCTGGTGAGGCCCATTAAGTTGAGCTTTTTCTATTTACGTTGACGACCACAGCCGAAGGCTTTCGGCAGTGTTGGCAGTTGCAGGACATCGCAGTGACATGGAGTTATTGAGAGATCCGTGGAGTTACGCAGATATCTATAGAGCTACATGCAGATTCGTAGAGTTACAAAGAGATCTATGGAGCTACGTGGAGATTCATAGATAAGAGGTTTTTTTGGGTTAGATCACGTAAATATATGAATGTCGTTACATCCACCACCACCACCCGACACAGCCAATCAGTAAGGTTTGTCACATAAACGGAACATGCCAATTCGTTACTAGTACAGCACACCGGTGTGTTGGAGAGCAAATCCACAACATTTACAATCAGTACGACGTTTCGCCAGTAATTACAACTAGCTTTATCAGGCGTCAGCCAGATTTGTGGAGAAATCCTGTTTCTTTCCTTAAATAGAGGGGTAGATGTGATTGGCTGTGTGGAGTGGTGGCGGGTCTAACGACACATTTATATATTTACGCGATCTAACCCAAAAAATCTGTCCTATGGATGACATTGATCACGAAAGCCTATGTGTTAAACTGACATTCATAGAGTTACATATAGAGATCCATAGAGTTGCGCAGAGATAATAGAGTTGCATAGAGACCGTCGGCAGTGCTCGGCAGTTACAGGAGAGGGTTGCACTGCTGTGCGAGAGATCTGAATGGATACTTCATCGCATGACATGATGCCTATTTTGGACAATGTCGATGAAATCCCACCGATATGAGATGAGGAAACTGGACATCAGTCGGTCTGCAACCGACTTGCCATTATGCACTCGTTGCCCGGAAAGTGGGTGTCTTGCATCAACGTAACAACAATAACAATCGCATATTTATCCAGGAAAGCTACGCTCGAGTCCGATGACTCATTTTCAGGAGGGTCCTGCCGCTGCTGCATTGGCGTTTTTATTTGAAGACGTTTTCAGCCAGTTTGTGAGTTGTTTACACATTTGTGGTTGGGGGGGAGGAAACCAAAGCACCCGGAGAAAACACGTGTGCGAGGGAGCAACGCTTTATCCCCGTACACGGATGGCGATGAATCCCCTCGCTGTATTGCCGTCTTCTCACGAGCTCGGGTTATGGCGCCTTCCTCAACGCCCACCCACGGGAAGTTGACAACATCTGCGTGTGCGGTGATCCACCAACCCTAGCTGCTGCCTCCACAGCGCTAGATCACAGGCAGCGCCACGACCAACAGCGTAGCCGCCACCGCCACACTTTAATGATCGCGCTTTCAGAAAGATCCACCAATGGCCCAGCACAGTCGCTCGATATCAAGGACAAAATTTGGCCATCACGTCCGACAGCCCGATTTCGATTTTATCTCCGCGGCATCTGCACCTTGACCCCGTTTGTTCAGTGTCGCTAACTTAAGGTGCGGGCACAATAGCAGAGGGACAAAGACGGCAGGGCCCCGTCGTTCCATTTGCCCCGGACAATGGTTCACCTTCAGGACACACGCTCGCCAGAACTTTCTGGGTTTACAAATTTCCCCCATTTAAGAGTGCACCCCGCACGCTTATCTGTACTAGGAGCTCATTACCAAAAAAATATATATATAACAATAACACGAGTGTTTACTAACCTTGGATTAAGGTTACACAGTCAAATGTGTAATCGCCCATGGGGCAGCGGTGGGTGTTATGACTGAGGAGGGGCTAAAAGTAGCACGCAGCAAGCATTCCCACCGGGTGTATGTTTGTATTATATACTTTTTTCCACCTTAACCAGTGAGGTCATATGTTACGATTACTCCCCCCCGACACACTTTTGAAAAGTGAACCGAGCCAGCCCACTGAGGTTCCAGGAATGGCCCGAGTGTCTGGTCCGTCCTGAAAGACGTCTATGGGCGAGTTTCAGATAGAAACCGGCGCAACCACTGTTTTCATAAGAATAGGTGTTTCCCCTTTCTTTCTGTCAACAAAGCTGAAATCTTTTTACAAGGAATCATGTCTGCATTAACCACAATGCTTGTGGTCAGAATGCAAACAAAAAACATACTCTGATAATGTATGCATTGTCCTTGAAACTGATTAGTCCACACCAGAGACAGCTTTCTTTTGAGCCTCGTCTCAAACGGTGTTAGACCGGAGGACGCCAAGTGGCGTACATTGTTTTCATGTTGGGCAACACGACTCAAGTCCCCCACGGCCAATAGGCAAATGATGGTGGTTAGAGGGAGTACTGGGTCGGAGGCTGTAGTGCGTAAGATTAGCTAATCCTAACGTGTTTGAGTTTTGTAAGTATATACATCTCAAACAACACGCTGAACCGGTTGGGTCTCAGCCATGGGGTGGGGAACCTTTCCGGCACTGAGAAAAACGAATTTGACTTTCAAATATCCTGGGTGGGTCACGCTTTCGGAACCGGCCGTTCGCGTAGTGAATTTGGGGCGCGGTGGTATGATGCTCGTGTCTCCAGCAAGAAGGGTCCTGGGTCCTGTCTGCTTTTGTGTCTTCTTCCCATGTCCTGCCATGGGTTGTTTTATTTCTCTTTGGGCCCTTTGGCCCCTTTGGCTTCCTCCCAAAAAAAAACGAAATCTATACAATGTAACCGTTATTGGATAAAACCATCCCAATGCTGAGAAATTAGTACCTGCAAGTCGCTCAACTGGGATGACACACAGCGGCAACATCCCTCCCTCCCTACTGCAAAAAAACGTGGCAGGAACCTCCTTAAAATAAATCTTGAGACTCGGTGGCGAAGTTTACCTGGGCAAAGAAGCGGAATTAAAATGAATAAAAACGTAATCTGCCAATCTATCAGCTACTGCAGCTATTTAGGCTGAAAAGTGAAACCTGTTCTTCAAGATCCCCCCCCCCTCTCAGATATAGGGTGAGGCACATGTTTGTTTTGGGAGTACAAGGGCACATTTACATGCTTAAGAATGTCGACTCAGCCCACCATCCCTTCAGGATGAAAGAATAAATTATCCCCGGGTGTTGGCCAAAAATCCCAATGCAAGACCCTCCCACGTGGCTTCCCTGGGTTAACATGTTACCGTTATTATCATTATTACTATCATGAAGGATGCTGAGCTGATGGCGAAGAGCACGTTTGCCGACTTCTTCCCAAAGGTGGATGGATTCTATGAGCATCTCACCACCGCCCACCTGACGACTTGATAGTCACGCTTGAATACCCCGTGCGTGATGCTGCTCATTGGACTAAAGCCACGGGCAAAGGACACGTTGCAGAGCCTTGCTCCAGAATCGGTGAATAGAATAATTGGCTATTCCGATACAGGTTTCCCTCGCTCTACGCGGGTTAGGTTTGTGCGATTTCATGCTGTTAAATGCAGCTAACCAATTTCTACCCAGGATTCGCTTTACTATGCGGTTTGAATTCACTCTCTATGCAGCTACATGATTGGACGTGGGACAACGTTGTGTCCTGTGTATGTACTGTGTATGTACTGTGTATGTACTGTGCGTGTACTGTGTGTGTACTGTGTGTGAAATGCTACTCTGCAGGAACCTGTCTCCTCGTGCGGTTTCTCTTTGTGAACCATTTTCATGGAATGCATCTACTACTACCGCATAAAGCGAGGGAAACCTGTATATATTTTTTGTCTTCCTAGGTTATTCCAGAAGCCAGTTTTGACCGTAACACACAGCACGCTAAAATTAGAAACAGTGTTGCCACTGTTCCCCCTCTGGTAGCCAATCAGCGTGACTCGGATAGCTTGCAGTGACCGATTATACACATCGTTTGTGGGGCTGTTTTCAAAGTGGCAAGCCTCGCGTGGCCATGAGCTGTGTGACAGAATCCGTAGGTCACTCGCTTGCCTCTGCTGTAACTTGATAACAACTGCCCCCGCAATTGCTTGAGCAGAAAACCTCACTTTTGAATTAAATATCAGCTGTCAAATGACGCTTGTGATTTTTCTGAAACTACATTTTTTTGTCTGTTGCATTTTCAGACCAAGTATGACTTCACCTGCTGCGTCTGGATGGTACTGCCCTTGGTGACATGCCTCTTCTTCTCCGCAATCCTGGCCATCGTCTTCCGCAATGAAATCATGTTCGTCGTCTGGGGCTCCTTGGGAGCCATGGTCTTCTCCTTGGTGAGAGCTTACGGATTGTCCAAACGAAGTTGCTCCAAGGTTGGCGATTTTAGTAACCTCGTGGGTTCCACACGGCATGCGGTGCCAACGTTCCAGGGACCATGCTTGGCTCCTGTCACGTGGAATTCCATACCTAGTCAGATAAGGGACTGCCTGACCATCAAAAGTAAAGGAAACGTACCTGTTCAGCCTATCTTTGACAGCTGATAGATAAATAATTTGTGACTAAATGTATGGTTGCAGATCAACCTAAGTGCAATTTTAATTGCATGGAATTAGCGTTGTAATGGAGGATCATTTTATGTACAGAGGGCTTTAAAAAGGTGCCTTTTAAAGAAATGGCATGGCAAGCCAGGGTATGGCAACTCGTGAACAGCACTTCCCCTGACAGTCCGTTAGAATGATAACTGGTGGATCTTTGTCTTTTGTGCGTCCTGTTTACCTTTGTGTGTAGTTTCTGGCGGTGGATGTGCAACTGATCATTGGGAACAAGCAGTACAAACTGAGTCCGGAGGAGTACATCTATGCAGCACTCTGCTTGTACCTGGACGTGGTGAAGATCTTCCTGTACATTCTCATGGCCCTCGGTGGCAGAAAGTGATGGCGATGACTGCCCAAGTATGATTATGATGATCACGATGATGATGATAATGATGATGATGATGCGGGTTTAATTTCGCATGGAATATTTTCCAGGCCCCTCCTTCCCACCACAAAAGCAGAGGAGGAGAGACACGGAAATATATTTTCTGGAGCTGAGCCACGGACAGTTCCAGCTGAAATTAAGGCCCTGATGATGATGGATGTTGATGACAGTCCTGTAGTGTGGTTAATTAGTGTCTCGTTAGTTTAAACTTGTCAACATTCACTGCATACTGTATGCTTATTTTTTATTAATGTTTCGCTCTTGTGAATAATTCATTTGTCAATGCTGACTAAAGGAGAATTACAATCTGGCGTTGCAATGCAGCACTCCATAAGCATTTGCCTCAACTTTGGCAGTGTCAAAATAAGATTAACAATCAGTCATTTGCAGATCTTTCTCAGTCCACCACTAGATCAAGTACTCTCCCCACTGTGTCGGGTCACGGGGGCTGTTTGACCATACTTCACTACGCTGGTCATTGCGTTTATAAGCGAGGGAGCCGGGGCCAGTTCGGATTTCACTCGCCACCGACATTGGCCACTGCGGCTGGGAATTGAACTCAGGCAGCCGGGCTCACGGAGATGAGACACGATGGAGTTCAAAGTGCAGTGCACTAACCACTGCTACCGCTTCCCCCACAGCGAGGTCATTGTCGTGGTGTCGGCAATTAGCGCGAATCGTATTCCCTCGTTATTCACGAGCTTGCTATCCGCAACTGTGGTTATCCGCGAATCGCGTTTGGAACTCTACACGACTGCCTCGAGAGAGAGAGAAAGTGATGAGAGAGAGAGAGATAACTTCTCCGATGGTAATTCATAAAAAAAAAACTATAGGTTATCTTCTTGGTTCTTTCGGTAAAGTCACGTAGAAGGGAAATAGTAAAATAATAAAAAGAAAACATATTAAAATACAATTCTCACGACGTTTCGGCCACAACGCAAGCAGCCGTCCTCAGGTGAAGAACAGATCTGTCGGAAAGACAGTGTCTGAATGAACACCAAGCTTGGCAGCGTATATTTAAGCTGGTTTAGGGGAGGAAGGGCGCCTTGACAAAGGAATTTGCATATCAACAGATGCATTTAGCATATGGAAAATGCAGATATGGGATTAGTCACTACTTGTGGAATGCGTAGGAGGTGGGGGTGGAGTCTCAAAGTCATATTATGCCCGTGCATTATATAGGATTAGCAGCAACAACGGGAGGAAGTAGGGTTAGCAGTAATAGGTTATCGTCGGCCAATATTAACCACTAAATTTTATATTCATGACCACCTCCAGAATGTATCCCTCGCAAATAACGAGGGAATACTGTACGTCCCGAGTGCACGACCAACACGGAGATGGAACAGTGGCACCGGCTCCTGCACAGAATGCAGACGAGTGGCATTCCAGGGCCTCGAGGGACAGCGACAGTATGGGGGAGGCCTTCATCCAGCAGTGGATAGGTCGTGGATGACGACAATGATGATTATAGTGGCAAGTGTATTCAAACATAGAAAACATTTGGACACTGGGTCAAGAGTAGCCTAAGGGATCGACCAAGTTCCATGGTGGATTTTCAATTCCGGGTCCAATACTGTAATAAAGGTTTACATTTGAAGCACTGACGCAGGAATACAGGTACAAATATATTTGCGGAAACACACCATTTCTACCCGTATATCCAAACCATGACACGGCACCAGTTGGTTTTCCACTGTCTCTTTTTGCCGAACCGCGCCGGTACCATTCCACGATACGCTGCTGGCTTCACCAAACATCCAAATCTGTTTCAGGACCAAAGCTGGCCACAGGCGGCGGGGATGCCGTATGCACGTATGTGGAACGTCTTTGGCGCACCGTACGTAATCCAACCGAGCCAATCGGAGGTACGGGATGACGCGTTTCGTCGCGCGCGACGTTAGCCCACGTACGCTGCGAGGGCACGCGGCGTCGCGGTGCCATCTACGAGCGTCGGCTGGCACGGATCGCCTGCAGTGGAAAAACGACCTGGGGCCTCCTGAGCCCACGCACTGCTGATGTGGCAGCACGGCCTCGACGCAAGCTCGGTTGTGCAATGGAAAAGATGACAGCCTTCGTAAGCCAGGCCCAGTCTGCTTCTCCCCCCCTCCCCAAAGGCTTGGATGATGAGAAACGTCTTTTCACGTAAAAAGCGTTTGTTCATATTTAGTTGGTATTGATGGTAAGAAGAGATTCAACGTCTTTTATACGATGCTTTAATTCCCATCTTTCCATTATCTTTGGGACTGGATTTGAGGTAAGTGGAATATTCTTTAATCACCTCACTATTTTTGTTATTTTTGTGGGGGTTTCTTTGTCTATTAAAAGCTTTAAAACATTGCAAATTTGTCGCGTAAATTATGTCTGTAATATTGAAATTGTACATCCCATTGCCAGTCCACTGCTGAAGCCCTGCACACCATGTCGGTCATAGGAGTTGTTTTATATTGTTTTGTTCTGAAGACCATACTCCACCTTCCAACACACTACGGAAACAGATCCCATAATTCACCTATAGATTGGGGCAGCCTCTGTTGGCGCGAGCACCTATGAAGGGCCGCACGTCACGAGAGTGGGCAGGTTGGGCTAGCAGCACTCCCGGCCGCCTTTGTCTTTCCCTGTGTCGATGTTTATACAACCCACCCAGGTACTCAGTTTTATGATAGGAGAGGCAGAGGACCGGTTCGGACGTTAAGGGGCCATCCATTGAGTCGGTACGCATGGAGGGGGGAGTGGGGGTTAACCCAAATGCGTATGCTTGCGTATGGGAGGTCTACTGACAATGTTCGCATAGGAAACGGGGGGGGGGGGGGGCCCCGAGAGCCTCGATAATTTGTCGACATTGGCCTTCAAATGAGTTAGATAGTCCGGTGGTGGACTATCTGTTAAACACGTTCATATTATTAATCCTTGATCGTTATTGCGTGGATTAAATATCGGCCGTTTTATAGGATTCGGGGGGTGCGTTAACTCGGGGGGTGCGTTAACTCTTTGGAGAATAAGCAAGATTAAATGTAAATTTATACTGGTAAGAACCTCCTGGTTACACCAGCCCACAGGGGATTATTGTGTCAGTCGTGCAGGGACGGGCTGGGTGGGGAGGGGCTGGGTGCGGAGGGGAGGGGGTGGGTGGGGAGGGCGGGGCTGGGTGGGGAGGGGCTGGTCACCCCGTGGTGCCCTTATAAAACTCAACGTTTAGCCTACTCACGCCGGCTTGTGCCCGCCCTCAGTCGGGCATATTTGCGGAATACACCACGCCGCCGTTGACCCTGGTCATTGACCGAGCAACCCAACGTTCCTACCAGCTCCCTCCGCAGGAATGTGTTGTGCAACAAGGAGTGCACGTGCTTTTATACTGTTGTAACGTTCTAACCCCGCCCTTACTGGACATCAGAACCGGCCCTAGACCTTTGGGGGCCCTAAGCAAAATTTGGTTGGAGGCCCCTTTGATGTATGATTTTTTTCACCCACTCGCTAGCAGTGACTCTAGGGGGCCCTCTGCTGGCCACGGGGCCCTTTGCAATTGCAAGGGTCGCTTAGTGGCTGGGCCGGCTCTGCTGGACATCTGTAAAAAAATAGCTTTATAGCTCATCGGATTCCTTCAGTATAAATATACATCTTCTGATCCGTTAACCACTGATGACTTCCCCCGCACAATGTGGCACCGATTTTATCGACCCCGGTGGGATGATGTGCTGAGTCAACCCCCAACCAGGAATTTAACTGGCAACTTTCTGTTGATAACGCAAACAAATCGTTAGCATCGTTGATAATGTGAACATCGTCAACGGATAAGTAACGCCTCCATATATTTGTCGCTCTAAAATATTAAAGATGTATTTGTCAATGCCCCGGGGTGGAAGGATGGGGGGGGTATGACGTCAGAACGTCTGTGGCATGTGTATGACGTCATCACGCAGCGGCGGGGGGGGGGGGACGCCGTTTGACGTCATTACGCACACAAACGCGGCGACGTCAGAAGCCGCGCATGCGCACTTGGCCGAGAAGCGAGCGAGTCAAGCCAGGAGTCAGGGCATGACTCCAGCCGGCAAACTTTGTTTTGTCTCAAGTTGGACACGAAAACTTCATTGTCTCGTCGACGAGGAGCCGAGCTGCGTTTTGTTTGGGTCCTTTAGAGACGCCACTAGTTGCGCCCTCAAAGAAAAAGACGCTCAAAATAAATTAAAATAGCGCAGTGT
>CM025643.2:1444091-1486390 GCA_014621495.2 Entosphenus tridentatus | reverse complement strand
CAAGTCCAATGGGTAGCAGCACTGTGGGGGGGGGGGGATTGGCAGGGCAATGCGTGTGGTGGGGGGGGTAGAGTGTGTGTAACCCTCACTGCCCACTGTAGTCCATTATAAAACCCTAATATTGTTATCTATATAAATATAATACTCGGCTAATGTTATACGGTGGGAGTTTAACCGTGACGACTGTTGTGGAAAAATATTCGTTTTAAAACCGTTAGAAGTTTATTTTGCCACAGTTGAGGCGCTTGAATTTAATGTTGATTTGAAGCTTTCGTGACTGCAGTAATCCCATACTCATTGATTCTTTCGGTAAAGTCACGTAGGTAGAAAATCAATAACTCACGACGTTTCGATCGCAACACAAGCATCCGTCATCAGGTGTGCAACAAACATCACCAGGTAGAATTGCCGACGAAGGATTTTTTAATTTGGCCAAACCAAAAAAACCCAAAACCCAACAGATTGTGTACAAACAACACCACCGTTCATTGCCGCGTTGAACAATCGTATTAAACACAGGTGCGGGACATTCTTGCACGGTGTTTATTAATAAACGGCAGCTTTAATTTTCGTGAGCGGGACTTAAAGGATAAAGCGATTGGAAGCAAGCCATGGCCACTTCGTTAAAGGCGCCGAGACGCGTCAACGTGAAAGACCCGGCTGGAAAACAAAGGACGTCTGTTACTAACCAGGTAAAAGGGGCATGGACATGATACTGTTGTTGTTATTATTGATGCGTGTGTTTCAAGTGGAACGCGACGAAGACACACTTATAATGACGTCTTTTTAACACGTAGGCTTTCGCGATTGCTAATCCATAATAAAGGTGTTTTGGGTTAGATCGCGTGTATGTAAAGTGTCGTTAAACCCGTCGCACTCAAGATTGTAACTGTGTATTTACTCTTCAACACACTGGTAGTGCTGGACTTCTAACAAATTGACATGTGTTGGTTACGTTACAAACCTTACTAATTGGCTGCGTAGGGTGGTGGTTGGTTTAACGACACATATTTACGCGATCTAACTCCCCCAAAAACCTATATTATGAATGCCGTCTTTATAATAGTATTGCTCGGATACTATTAATACATTTTCAGTAATGTAGTATTGCATTACGTGTTTATAACAGTACTGTATTATGTCTGATGCAATACAACGCAGCATTGAATCGCTATTACTGTACCGTGCCGTGTTTTATTTTGCACATTGCAAGGTACCGTATAGTTTTAAATAGTTTCAAAACATTTAGCGAGGAGCGGTGGCGCAGCAGTTAGCTCGTTGCGCTTTGAACCCCTCGCATGGGAGTTCCAATGCCGGCCACGGCGAGTTCAATACCATTACAGGACTCAATTGTGATTACTCGGAGCAAAACATGGCCCACCAGCTACTGGCCAACTCATTCCTCTACGATGCAACCATCAGTCGAGCTCCAGCACACGAACTGATTGATTTCATCAATTCGTCCGCTGGTGCTGCAAGCCTATTGGGATAGCCACCCGCTTAATAACAGTCGATTTGATGTCTCTAGCCTACGGGCTCGAATCAATGTGTTGCTCTTCTTGTCTCCGTGTAAATGTTTACTTTTTGGCACACGTATCTGCTGTTCCATGTTTCTGATCAGATGTCTCTTACGGTTATTTATCAATACAAATTACATTGTGTAGCACACGGACTCTCTTGCCTGGTTTTTTCCCCTTTTAACACGTGTGCATTTGAAGGCGAACAAGCAGAGAAATGAGACGGGTCACGCGGACGCAGCGGCGGTGAAACGCAAAGTGACCAAGAAAGCCGAATGTGCCGTGACTCCGACAATCGTGGAACCCACATCCAGCTATCAGCTGGAATCTTTCCGGCGTTTCAGAGAAGACCCCGTCACAAGTAAAATCGATAGCATCCTGACGGTGTGTGTGTGAGAGAGATGAGTGGGGGGCTGTGTGTGTATGTGACTGGGATCGTTGCGAATTGCATAAGCGGTGGTTTATTGAAAGTGCTCACAGTGTCCGTTTCACAATTCTGGCTGGTTGCTGCACCAACGAAACTTCGTACTCAGATTGTAAATGTTGCGGGTTTACTCCCCAACACACCGGTGTGCTGTACTAGTAACTAATTGGCATGTTTTGTTTACGTGACAAACCTTACTAATTGGTTGTGTCGGGTGGTGCTGGGGTTAACGATACATTTATATTTCCGAGATCTAACCCAAAAACCTCTTATGGATTGTTTAGAGGACTGTATGAAAATTGTGGGTAAAAATTTTTTTATTGGCGGTCATCATCCTCATGAGCTATGATACTAGGAAGAGGTTGCTGCAATACTTATAGGTTGCCATTTTTCAGCGAGGCAAATGTCCTTGTCTTGTAGATAAATTTTGGATAACAGAAAGACTAACCCTGCAGGTTATGGGAATATTCTCGGATTGGGCCAGGCCAAGGATTAAAATGAGTTTCACCGTGTACAATATTTGAACACAATCACACCCCACGATGCTTTAAAGAGTGTGGGAAAACAAACAGGGAATGGTAAGGCTTGAGAGCGGTGTCATGGGTTACATCATGTGACTCATCAGTAACTGGTTGACATGAATATACTGCAGCTACACTATGAGATCTCTTTTACCAGTGGCAAAATATAGTAGTAGGTTTTTACCCTTTTAAACTGGTACAAAAAAGGTGTCACCTTTATTAAATAAAGGTGTCAGTTTTGTACCAGTTTAAAAGGGTAAAAACCTACTACTATATACTGCAGCTGTTCAGCCTTTGCTTTGGCACTGCTCACGGTTGCCATCGATTGTGTTAATGTACGGTCGTGTGTGCTTTAACAAATTGGCATATGATTCACTCTGTTTCAGAATAAGTTGGCTGACGTAGAGTATGATTCAGAGGTGTGTCGCTCCCTCACTGTGACACTGACGGATGACATCTTGGCGATGGTGAAACAGTTTGAGTTTGACCGCTACAAGTTCATTGTCAATATGTATATTGGCGAGAAGAAAAAACACGATGTTCTGGTAAGGACTCTCGTTTTTTAATAAGTGAATGATGAATGAGCTGAACGTTAAGAAATATAACATTTCTAAATCAACGAGTGATGTATTTTTCAGATGCTCATTCTTTCAATGTTGACCTTCATGTGAACGTCCTAGGATCACAGTGAATACGTAACACGTGGTACCACTAATACTGTTGTACCGTGTAGATTTTTGCATTTTTGCTGTGCGGCTCTCCGATGGGTTTTTGGGGTTGTACCAAATACTGGGAATAGGTTTTCCCCTTCTTCTTTCTGGCAACACCCGTTTTGTTTCCAGAAAAAAGGGGAAAACCTATTCTCATATTTTGGTACTGGCAAAGGAGGTCCCATGATGTACCAAATACTGTTCAGTACGGTGTCCGACGTTTCTCACCACGTGCTGAGAGCTCCTTCAGAGGAACAAAATTGAGCAGCTCACTGATTCGCCAGCGGCAAGAATCGACAATGGAAGGGTCCTCAAATCAGTTCCTGAAGAAACTCCCAGACCATGGAGAGAAACGTCGGACACCATATTGAACAACCCGCGGTAAAACCCGAATACACATCGGAGAGCTAAACATACTCGTAAAACTACAATTTCACGTATATGTTTTGTTAAGATAAATCCGAGTACCTGAACTGTAATAAAACTGGGAATTTTGGTATTTTGGAAAGATGAATCATCCTAGAAATGCATATGACTCATCCAGAAATATCAGTAATGGAACTTGATTTTACGAGTCAATTTAATTCGAGTACAAAAATTAAAATTTTTAAAATGTGATATCGCTGTAGGCCTAACATAATTATTTATGACCGTCTTATTCTCTTGAAATGTTTTACCTTTATGCAAAAATAATTGGTCGTCACTGCTGGTTCTGAGCAGTATTAAACATTCTAGATAACATTTAATAGAGGAAAATTTCACAGTTTTTTCTTTGAAAATGTAATAATCTTTTGTTTCATTGTTTACATCATCAATATGACTGAGGCAGCTTAGAGGTCAGAGGGCTTGTCAGGCCACCTTGGAGATTCTGGGTTTGAATCCAGGGACCAGCCTGTGATTAGAACCGACGTCTTAGTTACTTAGTTGGTGGTTTCAGCCAGGTCACCAATGACTCCTAAAAAAAACCAGTCACGTAAAATTGTATTCTGCACTTAATTTGAATACTTTCCAGGTCGGAGAATCAAATATTGGTTTTACTGTTGTGCACCAAGTATTACTCTCATATGCAGAATGGGTAGAAAAGTCATGTTTTCAACTGTATGGACCAACCCTAACCGTAACTGCCGTGCGCCAAACATTCCTCTCATATGCAGAGTGGGTGGGAAAGGCTTGTTTTCGCATGTATGGATCAAAATATCACTTTGAGGGATCTCATATTTAGTTCTGTGATATCCACATCCGTAGGCTGTTCGCTGACACAATACTCATTGGGATAGGTCTGTGGGAAAATGACAAAATAAAATTATATTAACGTGACTTTGCTTATCAATGCTCGTCTTTTATTTGCAGATTGTAAGCCAAGGGCTGTGGGACATTGAAAGAGATGGCTGGGCCTCGGCCTCGTTTGAGAACTACAGCATCTATGCCACTGCATCCGTATACGCCTTTTATGTTGCGTAGCATAAACATAGTCTGCCAATTTAAAACTTTAACTTCATTAGCTTTCCGCGGGTGTTATTGGCCGTTACTGAAATGCGTCTTATCTGCAAGTAAAAGCTGACATTCACGAATTTCAAGCATTGTATTTTTAATTTGTTTTTCATGGTATGACATGGCAGTGCCTTATCTCTGAGATGATTTCTGGTTGTATCACAGTTTGTTCGACATGGTGTCAGATCTTCGCTCTCCCATGTGCTAGGAGCTTCTTGGATGCCTCAAGTTCATTCACAGGACGCCCGTGAAATAGAGCCTCCTAGCAGCTTGAGCCCTTGCTGTTGAAATAAATCAAACCTAAAATCGCAACACGCGGAGCGAAATATCGGGTATCACGGGGTACATTAAGCGGTACAAACAGAAAACAAATCAGCGAGCGATTGTTCTTTGTAGTCATTAAAATGAATTACTTCACCACGTTGCTGTAATAAGTATCATACATCATTTTAATTCACAGTTTTGGCCATGAGCCTTCATTGTCAAGTGAGCAATTATATAGCCATCTCGCAGCCAGGACATAACGTAATTGTATATCTCTCGCAGCCAGATAGAACTACAGGACTGTCAATGTACGAATTATAGGCGCAATTCACGCGGTCATTTACAAATAAAACGTCTTTCTGACTCGGCCGCCTGTCTGTGTTGACTTTGTCCGTTCTCCCCCTATTCTGCATGGGGTTCGTCAGGTTTCTCTGGTTTCCTCCGATTGACAATACAAAAATACAATTTCAGTTTTTCCTGCAGATGTCTCAGTTGGGATTACACGTAGCAAGATCGCCCCGTATACTCAGGATATTTTTGAGGACCCTCCTGAAAAGGATTATTGAGACTCGGTGAGGCTTTCCTGGGTCGACGAGCTTAATGTAGCAATAATAATGAAAGGTGTCCAGGGGTTCTTGGTTGTAAGTTGGGGCATCTGTATCCAGGTCAACCAGGCTGTTTAGCAGCAAGCGGGCAGGGTGAGACTCGGTGTGTGAGGCTTTAGTTTGTGACAGGACAGAACACACGAGAGAGTGTGCACACACAACACAGCGAGGATAGAGCCAGAGAACGCAGACGCGAGGATAAGCAGAGAAGAAGAGACAGACCTGGAGATAGAGACTAAGTCCCCCCCCCCCTCGGATAGCCTTCACAGACTGTGGGTGCAAGTGCTGTTAGCGAGCACAAATGAAGGCCGACACGACACACGAGGGCGTGGGTGGCATGTATGCTATGAAGAAGAGCCATTGCCCGAAAGGTCAGATGTTATATTTTCCCTTTGAAGCCACAGTGTGAGTGACAGAACGATGTCAACCCATACGGTTTACCCGTATTCTTGTACAGGGAAATTGAGTTTTCAGGTGTCCATACAGCGTACAGCCGTTTCGATACGGGCAACACATTTTTTTGTGTCTGTTTGTGTTTCTCGCTTGTGATGGGACTTTGTAGGATGAACGTCGAGATTTATAAGGGGCACGGTGTGACCAGTAAGGTCTGAATTGGTCTGTAATAAGGTAGGGCACTGATAGGGGGTTGACAGGTATGTATATGAACAAGATCAAGGTGTTATCGTCACGTTCAGATCTTTATGATGCCACCACCTCTCGCCCTTGAAAAATTAACCCGTAAAAATAAAGTTTTTCACTATAAATCCTTTATATGCGTGGCGGCTAGAGTCCTCTCGTCCTCTGGCTTGAGATGGCTGCCACCTATGGGTCAGATGATTGCATGCCACCATTAAGCAATTGGTAATTAAATATAATATTTTTGTCCTAAAAAGCGTAACATTTTGGAAAAAAAATTTCACGAAAAGTAATTGGCACGCACAACGAGTCTGTGTGGAAAAAGTCAGCTCGATTGGATTACGGGAAGTGGGTTAAAAAACGACCGAAAGATTTGCACGGTCGTAAGCAAGCAAGCAAGTGAACTTAATATAAAGGATTTAAAAATAGCTTCTCAGCTCTACGGACTTTGCTCGATGAGAAATCAAATCTCACTTCGGATTCTGTTACATTGCTTATGGCTTTATTTTGGTGATTTCGAAAACGCTTTTTGGTTTGGCCATGTTTGTTTGTTGTAGCACGGAGTTAGAATGATGGCTTTAATCTAAGTTGTCTTGTGGTTGTTGTTGTTGTTTGACTTGCATCCCACTGGGATTTTTGCACAGCGTTGGTGTTTTTTTTCTGGAAGACTTTGCAGTTTTTTCCTGGATTGTTCTGTTTGCGCATAGTCACTTTAAGATGTTTTCTTGTTCATGTTTTTGATTTTTGTTTGTTGCGGTTGCACCCGATTCAAGAGCCGAATGGCTCACAGAGTCACAGGGCTATACCTAATACATGAAACTGAAAACTGTTATTCTTGTTTCTCTGCTGTCACGACCAGGCGCTGTCATTCAAGTGACATGACGTCACGCCTCTACCGTTAAGACTCGACGCATTGGCCATTAACACTGCGATGGCTTTAAAAAATGAAATAAAGCAGGCGACGTTTCGGGCAATGCCGCCTTCTTCACAGCACATGAGAGAAGCCAGGAAGGTGGAATGGATAAAACACAAAGTTGGAGACACCACTTTACGTACCATGGAGGTCTGATACGAATTAAATTATGTAAATAAAAATCCTGCCTCACCGTTTTTACAGGAGGGCCTTTGCCCGAAACGTCGCCTATTCTACTACCTGCATTATTTTATGTATTATTTTACACGCTTTTATTTAACTCACTCTGTTGTATCCTCAAATATTGTAACTCAATTTTAACCCACTTCCCAATGTGGTATCGACTGCAAACTTGGTATACTTATGTCATACTGATGACAATACTATATTCTATATAAAAAAAGTATTAAAACATTTTTTGATATGTCTTTTAAAAAAGTATTTTAAAATATTACTTATTAAACATATTTTCACAGTCTCATTGCCTCGGCGCCATCAATAAAGTTAGTGAGAGGGGGGAGGTGTTACGTCACCTCGCGGGCCTTGGGATTAGGCCGCCTCAGTGCTGTCGATAAAGTTGTTGAGGCGTGACGTCACGCGCTGCGCGTGCATCCCCCAGTGCACAGCAGCGATGCCGCATGTCGCGGCTGATTGAATGGTGATTGCGTGCGTTGTAAACTTTCTTCCACGTACAAGGGAACAACAACAACAACTTATTGAAAACAAGGCTGATTGATAAGGTGAGGCAACGGGCTTCGGATTGCTCGCGTTAGCGGATTTGCGACGGTTCGAACTGATCCCGACAAACCCCCCCCCCATTAGTTTCTGTGCACCAGCCCCGCTCGACTTGTTTAGGCCTCTCTCGCTTCATTCGCCCGCGAGGGATTTCCCCGATTAAAAGGCGCTCCGCTTGAGTCAGAAGCGCCCCGTAAACCCGTGCCCCGTGTCGGCACGCCCGTACGGATACGATCGCACGCATCCGCTCCGGTGTTACAAGACGCACTCGCAACTTTTGCCCTAAAACGTAGTCGGGGAGAGAGGCGAGCGCATCTTGTGATGCGGTGCAGAGTATTGACCACGGTTGTCTTGATTATAATGTGCTTTTTAAGACGCCCGAGAGGGTGTCCACTGCGGAGATGGAGCGATGAAATCATCGACTCGTGTGCAAGCAGGTTTTCTAGACGGGTAGCGTGAGAGATGGAGGCGGCTCGGGGAGGTCTCCATTCAGCAGTGGATAGAGCAATGCTGCCGATGGCTCGGTAACTCGCTGATGCTTGTGATGGAGTGTACATGGGGGTCCTTTTTGTCGTTCCACTGCTGGATGAGACCCCTTCCCACGCAGTCGTGGGGCTTGTTTGATTAGGTCCGAGTAGATCCGTTTCATGAGTGGGAGACATAAACATTACCTCATGAGCCCAGCAGTATGTGTTCAAGTAAGTAAACTTTAGACCAGCTTCATAAAAGGCGTCACTTTTGGCGTCATCTGGTCCAACACCATGTGAGACTAGGCTCCAAGAAAAGCTGTCTCGGGTGTATACCAATCAATTTCAAGGACAATGCATACATTATCAGAGTTGTGTTTTTTGTTTGCATTCCGACTGCAGGTATTGTGGTCAATGCAAACATGACTCCTTGTAAAAAAGGTGTCAGTTTTGTTGCGAGATAAAAGGGTAAAAACAAATTATCATATTTTGCTACTGGCAAATGAGGTTCCAATGGTTTAGACCAGCTTGATTAGCATGGTTGCATACGTACGGTGCGAAAGAAGTCCAACTTACATACAGCAGAGTCGGGTAATACCGTATATATAGGCTGCTGTGGTGCATCATGGGCCACGGCATATATGAATCAAACGAGTGGGTTGGTATTGTGATGCCTCTGAAGCTGTGCGGCGTGTGTTGTGTGTTGCAGGTTCTTGGCTGCTACAGGCCGCCATGTACTCTGTGCACAGGAAGGTGCACCCGCCCACAGGGCTGGAGCACGCCGTCTATTGCCACTTCTTCTCGAGCCAAGAACGTAACCTGGTGGTGGCCGGTGGCTCTCAGCTGCAGATCTACCGCCTCATCCATGACACTGAGGTAGCCTCCGCTGTGTTTCGTTCATTCTAGATTTGAAGTTTTCGTGACCGCAAGGGTCCATACTCTTTGGTTCTTTCGGTAAAGTCACGTCGGTGAAAAATGAAAAGAAATAAAAGTAAATTAAATCACGACGTTTCGATTGCAACACAAGCAATCATCATCAGGTGTGAAAACCACAGCAAGAAATCTTTAAATTTTTCACCTACGTGACTTTACCAAAAGAACCAAAGAGTATGTGTGTTTCGTTCGTTCACGAATAATTGGCACGGCAGGTTGTCAGGCACACCTGGGGATTGGACCAAGGCTGGCATGCCCGGAAATTGAACCTTTCCAGCATATCATAAACTAAACTTATTTTTTTTGAAACTTTTAAACGATTAAAGGTATAAAGGGAAGTACTGAACTTTCTTGCTCAAGTCACGGCTGGCAGAAGGGCTACCACTCCAGGGTGCTGTAGAGGAGAGCCCTTTTTCAATGGCAAGATGGCTTGGAAAAAGTTTGAGAACCCATACTTTACCCAGCACAAAGGTGGATTTGCTCTATGTTAATGTTGTTTGACGTAATTTACTTGGATAATTACTTTCACACAAATTGCTTGTGTATTACTCGTCTGGTTTGACGATTAAAATAACTTGGGACATGATTTCTGCGTGCTGTCAGAATTATTTCTGCAGTGCATAGTGCGTTTATACCGATTTTTGCTACCTATTATATATTTTTAATGCATTTATTGAATTGTTTAAGATACATAGACAAAACAAAACCAAACATGCAAAATTACATTCTGTTAAAGTCAAGCTGTCTTCATGCTAAAATAAGTATATGGTAACTTAAGTCATATTGCATTCCGACGACTAACATTGTTGGTTAATTTCTTTGCAGTCTGTATCAAAAGGAGAAAAGCCAACAGGTAAACTCTTCTGAATTATACACTGTAACCTATTCTTTCCATTCCCTTTGCAAGCAATTATTGTGTTTGTTTGTACCTGTATGATTCATCTGTTCAAAATTATCTTTAGAAAGATATTTAACTGTACTTTGCCACGCTGGTCAGTGCAGGTTGTTGGAGATACTTGAATGACTGGGTGGAATGAACTACTCGTGTTCAGGTAACCCCATCCAGCAGTGGATTGATCGTGGCTTGATGAAATGTGCGCTGCAGATGGAAAGCCTCGCAAGGACAAGCTGGAGTTCATGTCATCCTTCTCACTCTTTGGGAACATCATGTCCATGGCGAGCGTGCGGCTCAGCGGTTCGTCGCGCGATGCGCTCCTGCTGGCCTTCATGGACGCGAAGGTCTCGAGCACCCACGGACATGCTCGCCCTGCTTCGCCTTGTAGGCCAGGAGTGGGGAACCTACCGCCTGCGAGCCGTTAGCTGGCCATTAGCCAGCCCGCAACTTAACTTCATACGGCTCGCAGCCACACGAGGTCGACCACTTTTAAGCGATCCACAAACGATGATATTCCATCTCTGATGCGATGTGGTTTTGAGTTGCACCATGTTCTGCGTGATGATGTCCGTGTTAATATAACGGCAGTGCTTATCCAGTGGACAACAACGTAGGTTACAGCACATGTTGGGGGGAGGGGTCATGATTTTGAGCAGTAGAGGGCAATGCAAATAAAATCCATTGTTGTGCTATACTTCTATTCTCCTGCATCTTTGCTCCCTGCCGTCACCAACCCTCACTGATTGGTGAAGTTTGGTCACATATCCCCAATGACCGACACTGCATGGGGGGGCCCTCATCCAGCAGGAGATTGTCAAAAGGATTAACTTGTTACTATTACACTTTCAATATTTTTGCACACCTATTCTATCTTTTTCACAGATTCCTTAGCCTATTTCATTGTTTTTATGTACTTCAGGTCTGCCTTGCAAAATAGGCTTGCTGATCCAACGAGCTCTGACCTGGTGGTACACATTGTGAATGAATGAATGGATTGACCAATGCAATTGTGTTGTGATTGCGTGCAGCTTTCGGTGGTGGAGTACGATCCAGCAACCCACGATCTGAAAACTCTCTCCCTACATTACTTTGAGGAAGATGAAATCAAGGTAAGATGGGACAAACACCAACCCTTCTGTGTGTGACACCCAGGTTTTTTGTTCAGAGTTGTGTGCCCTCCGTGTGTGACGGCCTGTTTGTTTTAGTTCGAGTTTTTTGCTGTCGTGTATGCTACGCCACGGTCGTTATGGCCGGACTGCGTGCCCGCTCCGTGTGTGACGGCCTGTTTGTTTTAGGTTCGAATTTTTGCTGTCGTGTATGCTACGCCACGGTCGTTATGGTCGGTCTGCGTGCCCGCTCCGTGTGTGACGCCGCGGTTGTTGTGCCGTTGTGTGCAGGATGGGTTCCACGGCAATGTGCACGTGCCGGTGGTGCGCGTGGACCCGGACGCGCGCTGTGCCGCCATGCTGGTGTACGGCACGCGGCTCGTTGTGCTGCCCTTCCGCCGTGAGACGCTCGCCGATGAGGCCGAGGGGGGCGTCTCCGAGGGGTGCGAGCCGTGCACCACCACTTTATAGGGCACCAGTCCAATGCACTCAGTCGTACACTACACTGGTACACTACTGCAGAGTGCTGTGTGAATGTACCGATGTACTACACCAGTACACTACTGCAGTGTGCTGCAGCAAAATGTAATTGTTGGTTGAACTTGGACACTTGGTGAATTAACATGTTCATGATAGAATTAGCATAGTTAACCAATTCTCAAACTTCCAATACGCTTACCAACTTGGAAGATTAAAACAGAGCCATTCTACATTCATGTGTCTCCTTCGTTGTACATGTGGTTTACTTTCGGAGTGATCTGCCACGCTGGAGGAGCCTTCCCGTTGGCTGGGTCACGAGCCGCGTCTTGCTTTACCCCGTCTGTTCGTCGTTGCTCGCTAACTTTGCCACCCCCACCCGCCGCCGTGACCCCCGTTGCGCTGTTCCCCGCGTGCAGGCAGAAGCCGAGCCTGCTGCCCAGCTACGTGATCGACCTGCGGGGCCTGGACGAGAAGCTTCTCAACGTCCTCGACATGCAGTTCCTGCACGGCTACTACGAGCCCACCCTTCTCATCCTCTTCGAGCCCAACCAGACGTGGCCTGGGTGAGTGTCCGGCCTCGACGCAGCCATTACGTCTCTCGCTCGCGCCCGGCCTATTCCACAGCTCGCTCTCGTGGTTATCCGCCGCGTTGAGGTTTGATCGTGCTTGAGGAAAGGATGAATAGGAGGTCTTTATGCGTGCGCGCTGGTTTCATTATCGGCTGTTCCGTACTCGTAGGGTGTCAACGACGGGTAATTTTAGAATGCGACGCTTAACGCCTGCACACAATGGCCTACTCTTGCGGGTGACCTGACTGCGTTTGTATTCGTTACGGTTCTTGCATGCGCGATAATGATCCGGGCGGCCGCTGGATCCGAACCGCAAACTTTTGCAACCAGCAGCAAAGGCACGGCCACTTGGCCCACGCCCCATACGTTGTGCATGCCTGCGATGAATGTACCACGTATCGGTAATACTCTTTGGTTCTTTCGATAAAGTCACGTAGGTGAAAAAAAAGAATAAAAAATAGAAATAACTAAATTAAATCATGACGTTTCGGAAGCAACACAAGCTTCCGTCATCAGGTGGGACAACCACAGGAAGAAACAAAAATTACTGTAGTGGGCAAAGAGAGCTGTATGTGATATAAGGTAAGAGGGGGGGAGGAGCCAGGGAGGAGAGATGCATGGCGCCGGGGGTGTGGAGTGGGGGGGTGAAGCTCCTGTTGAGACACAGCTGGTGAGACACAATGCCTGAGCGGGCCTGGGTGGGGGGTGAAATAGAGTGCTACAGAAACTGGGAATACGGGTCTGGAAGCAAGCTATAAAAGCAATTAAGATTTTACCTGGTTAATAACATCCTTCCAATGATTGCTCAATTTGAATCCATCCTCTCGGTTGAAGTTATGTCTGTGTTTGTATATCTGGATGGCTTCATGAACAAACCTTTGATACTTCAAATCTAGAATGTACCACGTGTCGGTTGTCGAGGGAGTGGTGTTTACGTACCTCACTGATGCATTCACCGCCTGCAGCCGAGTGGCAGTCCGGCAAGACACGTGTGGGATCGTGGCCATCTCGCTCAACATCGCCCAGAGGGTGCACCCCATCATCTGGTCGCTCAGCAGCCTTCCCTTCGACTGCACGCAAGCCCTGGCTGTCCCCAAGCCGATCGGTTCGCACGGATAATCTCACTGCCGCACACCTCCTTTGTAGACGGAGGCTGTACACGTCACTTCCTGTCTTCATGGGGCTAGACGATATCGAGGCGTGTAGCGGTCGCGCAGCGGGTTGGTGCACCGTGCAGCACCGTGGGCCTGGTGATATGAATTCGATTCCCGGCCATTGTTAACATCGGTGGCGAGCAATAGCTTAACCGGTCTTGGATTATTTTTCCTTCATAGTTCACGCTGCTCAGCATGGTGAAGGATGGTCAGTCACAGCGTGGGGAGGCCTTCATCCACCAGTAGATTGACAAAGAACTATAAATGATTATTTTCATAGTGTTATCATATTTTTTTAAGTATAGGAATTACTCGCAAGTCAATCAATGACTGCAGTATAATTGAGCAGCTGAATTAGAATTTATTCTAAAAATATAAGAATAATTCTCCAGCAAAATAATGACCACAAATCATTTGTCAATAACACTGCCGTGAAGAGAAAAAATATTAAATATAAATCCACTCAATCTCTCTGTCCATCGCTGACACGAAGAAGTGCCACTGACCAAAGATCGCCACCAATTTAATGTTTTTGTGACTCTTTAGCACGGTATTATTGACCAATGCGTTGGGCTAAAATAGCTTGAGCTGCACAACACACGTGTATTGACATCCCACGAGAGCGGTGTGCTGAGTGGACGTTGCGGCTGCGGAGGCGGCGGCGGGCTAGACTGCTCCGGTCGGGGCCGGCGTCTCTCCACAGGTGGCGTGGTCATCTTCGCCGTCAACTCTCTTCTGTACATGAACCAGAGCGTCCCTCCGTACGGCGCCTCCCTCAACAGCATCACGCACGGCTCCACCGCCTTCCCACTGCGTGAGCCTCCTACCCCGAATGTGCATTTAAAAACATGTTTTTATGACATTTTTGCTCTGCACAAGAACAAAGGTCTGCTGCAGAACGTGAATATCCGCCAGGCCCATGTACCCGACTTGTCCTGTTTAATGGTGGGGGGTGGGTGGGGGGACAGACAACCCGGGGACCGAATGTGCATTTTTAATGTCACGGTGGCTGGACGTTGATACGTGTAATGATAATATTGAGCAGGTGATTGTCGTACACATGTATGTATGTTGAACTTAATTCGCACCGTATGTAGCCAACCGTGCTAATCGGAGGTGTGGCGTATGGACAACAAACTAACACGCAAAAGTTGTTTTAAAGAAATTAGTTTTCAATCCTGATCTTTATTTAAAAGTGCATAGCTCCAGTGGCTTCCTAATATTGGAAAGGAAGATCGTTCCAGACGGCCGCAGCATGTTCTCAAAATACCAGGCTCGTCCAGGGCTGTAGTTCCCCAGGTCTATCTTACATCTGCTTTCTCAATAAAACCCCATGCAATAGAGACTAAGTTGAACCCATTTACAATTTTATTGCGCAACGATTTATGTTCTATTATATTCTTATTACTATTTGGACGACAACTACAGTTAAACGCACATGAACTGGAGCACGGCCGTCGTGTTTGCGCGCGACAGGTATTCAAGATGGCGTGAAGATGACGCTGGACTGCGCGCAGGCCACGTTTGTTTCCTACGACAAGATCGTCATCTCCCTCAAGGGAGGAGAAATGTGAGTCGTGAAACTCTCGTCGCGTTGGCGTGCTTCGCGTCCGAAGACGGCTCCATTGACGGTCTCGTGGCGTGCGCTCATGACCATGGCCATATGTATGTTGAACTTCTTCCGCACCATACATAGCCAACCGCGCTAATCGGAGATGCGGGGGGGAAGGACAACAATCTAAACACAAAAAGCAGTTCTAAAGAATTGAGTTTTCAATGTAGATTTAAAAGTGCAGAGCTCCAGTGGCTACTTAATATCGGAAGGAAGAGCATTCCGGGCTGCCGCAGAAGCGCATCTGAAAGTGCGCGATGCGGTGACCGTCTTTGTTTGGTAGCTAGTCAAAAGCCGCTGCTGTGAGGAAGACCGATATCCGCGTGATGATTTATGCTCCTTGACAAGATGCGGGAGTGGAAAACTTGTAGCTTGACGTTTTGAAGGAATGTGATCGCCTGCCCAGAATTAAATTGACGTTTGCTTGCGTTAAAATTTACTCCCAATTCTGTGAAGTGATTGCTCATTTAGAGGAGCATGTTATCCTAAACGCAGTTTCATACTTAAGTCGGACCTCATGGCATCCTGCCAAACGCTTTTAAATTAGCACGAGGTGAGGTTCTGCCATGGTTTATTGTAAATCTTCTCTTTAACTTGTGAATTATGTCCAATACTGTGCCTGATGATGGGAAATCGTCTTCTATCCATCTGCTAGATAAGTACAGAGCAGTCAACGATACAAATAACTAAAGACTGTCATCCAATTTTTGCTCACTGTCAAAGGTCCTAGAATAGTTAGTGAAAAAAGATCTTGTGTTTTTTTTTAGAGGCAGGATTTTGTGACGTGAATCATGACGGCCTGGTTCGTGTGTGTTTGGTTTCTTCGTCAGTTACGTTCTGACGCTGATCATCGATGGTATGAGGAGTGTGCGGAGCTTCCACTTTGACAAGGCGGCCGCCAGCGTCCTCACCACGTGTGTAAGTGCGCCCCCTCAAATCCGCGCGTGCCCTTCACATTCACTTCCACTTTCTCCGCCGGTGCCCATGTTTCTGATACCCATGTCATCGGTACATCATCCCTTTGTCGCAGGGTGCATAGCACAGTGTTCGTGACGCAATCCGCTCCTGCAAAGTGGCCCTCAAACCAACTCCTTATTCCCTATGGCTTGCGAATATAACACGTTTGGTCGATTTAATATGCCACGCTTTATAACGCTAGATATTGTGGTCAAGCCATGCATTGGAATTGATAATTGACTGAAACCATCTTGATATATAGAGGAGCGCAGAGCTTGAGCGGGTGGAATTTGGCACCTGCTCCACCACCTGGCTGCCTTTCCGATGTGCCCGCGGTTCCTCCTTGAGCCTCTTTGAGTCGGGAGCGAACCCTGCGGGGGGCGGTGGTGGTGGCGACGTGTTCCAAAGTTGATGTTAATTTTGCGCTGGTGCCACGGCCCTTGGCGCCGGTGGTTGGTCCACAGATGCTGACGATGGAACCCGGCTACCTGTTCCTGGGCTCCCGGCTGGGCAACTCGCTGCTCTTGAAGTACACGGAGAAGCTGACCGAGTCGGCCGCCGAAACGATGAGCAAAGACAAACCGGTGAGCCGAGCAGCGCCTTCGTTTACTTATATTGGCACTTTCCAGCTTCGGTTGAAAGTGTAACAGGGCACGTGGGCGGAAGGGCGGGAGGTTGTGGTGGAGTACAATAACTCCCATTAAGACGATCCAATGTGAACAAAATCCGGTATAAATTGCCATTCCTATTCAGGAATAATGTAGCAGGAAAAAAACCCTCCCAAATGATCTTAAAGCATTGCTTGCACCTTCCCTGGAAGAACTGCTATGCAAGCCTTGTTGCCTTGTTTCCTGAGCCCTTGGTGTTAGCCGCTACTGATATTATCGCGGATTTAATACATTTGAGGATAAACGCATGTTGGAAGGTGTGGCAGGAAACCATACATGTCCCTCTTTAAACATATGTTGCCATTTTCTCCCAAAGTTATTCCGTTAGGGCGATCAGTGTGTCACGCCATGAGACGAAGAATCCAATCGGATCGCTCGCAGAGCAATGCAACCCGTGGAAGCGGATATCACTGAACTACCTGTGAGATCTCTTTAAGCGTCCTGTAGTCCACACAGTGGAGGGTAGTGCTTTCACACCAGCTCTGCACGTGAGTGTAACGGCCATCGCATAACAAACTTATATTAATTCAGCGGGTGCGTAATTGCTGGGCCAGGCGATAGCATCCTTGGTGGCCATGTGTAGTCATCGTAGAGCACTGCTGAATTTATTTGGTGGACAGCCAAAAAATTACGCGACACTCTTTAGGGCCACAGCTGTGGTGTGGGTTGTCACGAAGGCCCCAACAGCGGTGGTTGTGCTGCATAGGGACCTCGCCCTTTGTCCGGAACCTATCCAGCAATGGCCCACTGAAGGCTTGACAGGGTAAAACCAGCTGGACAAGACTGTAGGGTCCGCGATAAGAGACTGAATTCTCAGAACTGAAATATAGCCATATTTATCGCCGAACAAAAGTTTGTGTGCGATGTTTTATTTGAACGCGGTCTTTGGTAATTGGGCTGAGACCGTCAATTCAGCTACACCTGGAGGCCCAGGATCTCAGCAGTGCCAGCTCGACGCTCTGATCTCTGAGCCATCCGGCCGCTTGTAGAGCAGTGCTCTCTACAATGACCGCCGATCATGAATACGGCCGCGCCGATGCCATTGATGTGACAGGCGCACGCTCCTCCCTGGGAGCTCCTGCCCACCTTGTTAACGTTGTGTGGAGCTGCGAGTTTTTAATCGTTATTGGCAATAGTCCAATTGCTTTGTGGTGAATAGGCTTTCTTTTTCCTTTAACGATCTAGATATATTTATCTCTCTGCAGTGTCTGTATATCGTAACATTGGTGTTGATCAAAGGGAAATAAAAAAAAGCGCGCCCTGTTTTGTCATTACGGCAAAATTATCTCATGAGTCTGAATATTTATTATCGCGAACTCTTTATGACTCCAGTCCATAATGAATGCGGGCTCATCACATGCAGCAAGCTCTTTGGAATAACACTTTTATAACTGTTCAGGCTCACTGTAATCGGTCCAAACAATGCTCAAGTAGCTTGGCAAAAACAGCTTGGGTAATGTTAAAACCAGAGCTGATCTTTTAGAGGCTCATTGATGTCCTCTTGCTTGACCAGGTGAGATAACTCATCAGCGTTCGATAGCTCATTCGCCGACCACTAAAGCTTATAACCGGCTTTCGCCAACGCAGCAAAACTCCAGGCCTCTGAGCTCGCTTAGCAGGCTGCGATTGTGAGCTCGCTACCCACTAGTGGGCTGTTAAATCATCATTCCCATTATCTTCTCAATACCAACGTGTTGCTCTTACCTGTCTCCCCTCTTATTGATTGAGGTGAGACGTGATTGAATAGATCTGCTCAAACTATGGAGAGAAGGGGAGCCCTGCGTACCGTTTGAATTCCCCGGCGTTCAGTTCTGCCTTAGGAATAGATTGCATGCGGCCCTGGGTCAATCCACTGCTGGATGAGGACCTCCCCCACACCTTGTGGTTCCTTGGGTTATTTGACCCCGCTTCACCACCCTGGTCAGTTGTTGCAGGTGGCGGAACACAGAGATGGGGTTCGCGAGGTACACAGCAGAGCACGGGTTTTTGCTGCGCTGCCCTCTGCTGCTCACCACGTAGCCCCCACGGCCTGTACCAACTTGCGTGTGCATGGCGCTTGCTCATTCAATCACTCATCCAGGCTCACACGCTGCTTGGCTCCTGAGAGAGATGCGAGGAGATTGGGTGTGCATTCTGGGTGATTTGGTCAGAAAAAAAGTAAGTTTCATCAGGCCCCCCCCGTGTTAGAAAGTGAAGTATCCAACGCCTATTAAATCGCTCTCTCTCTGTCTGGCATCTCCACGAAGAAGTACCATCGCACCAAAATGTCGCCATACCGTATATTTCTCATTTGAAGGCTGCGGTTTTGCTGGCGAATGTGTCGAGTTTTTTCGTTCTTCGACTTTTAACTGTTGAACAACGTGTTCCATTAGGAGGAGCCGCCCAACAAAAGGAAACGCACGGATGCCGGAGACTGGATGGGTAAGAGAGAGCGCAGTACAGTACGACACCGCGGATAGAAATACACGTTGAGATAATTTGGCTGCTATAAATTTCCACACGGTAAGCCACTTTTTTATTTAAAGCTTTCGTGACTGCAGGGATTCATATTCTTGATTCTTTCGATAAAGTCACGTAGAAGGGAAACAATAAAATAATAAAAATATAAAAAATAAAATTCTCACGACGTTTCGATTGCAACACAAGCAATCATCATTAGTGTGATGATAATTTTATTGTTTTATATTTTTATTATTTTATTGTTTCCCTTCTACGTGACTTTACCGAAAGAACCAAGAATATAAGATAAGCCACTCCGTCGAGCTATCATTTGTGGCCAGGCCGCTTCTGAAAAATAACTATTATAACTTAGTGGGCCCTTACCTGGTCAAATAAACATGGTGTAAGTGTACTCTTTGGTTCTTTTGGTAAAGTCACGTAGGTATAAAGTATAAAATAAATTAAATCGCGACGTTTCGGAAGAAACGCAAGCGTCCGTCATCAGGCGGGACAACCACAGCAAGAAACAATTGCTGAAGTGGGCTCGAATGGTGTAAGAGTTTAACAATCTCAATCAGACTGTCCGAGGTCTGAGGTATCAGCAGATGGGTCGAAAGGTCACTTACTTGAACACTGATAGAAAATGGCAGCTATGCCGTGCAGAAGTAGGGTCCCGGAAAAACCATGAGGCGCAAACTTTTTTAAACATCGGGGCAAAAATTATTTGCTGTGCCTTAGAAGTAAGCGACTGTACGCGAGATTAAGATCGCACGACTGTGTTTAACGGTCGGATTTGTGGCCATCTCTTGAACGAGACAAAAAAAATAAACATTTGTCAATAACACTGCCTTCAAAGAAAACAATATAAATAGACGACGTTTCAGGCAGTCGTCCTCCTATCCT
Source organism: Entosphenus tridentatus (assembly GCA_014621495.2). NCBI lineage: Eukaryota > Metazoa > Chordata > Hyperoartia > Petromyzontiformes > Petromyzontidae > Entosphenus > Entosphenus tridentatus. The sequence goes on along the minus strand of CM025643.2, from coordinate 1,466,391 downwards.
CTCTCTTTATGTGCCATGAAGAAGGGCCATTGCCTGAAACGTCACCCACCTTGTACTTTTCCTTTCAAGGCCACAGCGTGATTGACAGATGTGTCAAGTTTTTTGTTAATTTAATCAGGTCTCTCCTCTGTGTTTTACCTAGAATGTTTTATGTGTGTGCGTGTGCGGGGGTTAGCGCACTGCGCTACAAACTTGGCAACCCAATTTCCATTCCAGCTCACTGCCACCACTAATACTTTAACGATTATCTGGGCCTCAGCCTCAAATGAGTACCTCGTGTGGTGTGTAGTAAACATCACCACTGGGGAGACAAAGGCGGCGGGGCGTGGTGCTGGCCACCCACCCGCCCTCGTGTGCCGTGCCAGCCTTTATTGGTGCCGCTCGCAAACCTGCCCCAGCAGTGTGTTAAGGCTACACGGTGGATTTTTGTTCTTGTTTACGCTTATTTATTTGTTCCTCGTTAGCCAAGAATGTGGCGCTGCTCGACGACATGGATGAAATCGAGGTGTACGGGAGCGAGGCGCAGTCTGGCACTCAGCTGGCCACCTACTCCTTCGAGGTAGCGTCAACGCACGGCCACAACGAACGCACGGATGGCACGAGCGCGCGTGTACAGTGCCGAGTGTGCTTCAATGACTCGGCGTACCTTAAAACCGTTTCGCGACCCACGTGTGTGCCCTTTGTCACCCAGGTGTGCGACAGCATCCTCAACATCGGGCCCTGCGCCAATGTAGCCATGGGGGAGCCGGCCTTTCTATCCGAGGAGGTCAGTGTTTGCGTGTATCCAGGGACATCAAATTGTTCACGAGTTTATTTAGACTTTACTGTGAGCAGCGGAATGATGCCGTGGTGTGATGAGTAGTGCATGCTGGAGTTGCGATCCAGAGGTCGCCGGCTCTGTTCGGTCTCCCGGCGCGGCGGTTGAAATGATGGACAAGATTCTTAAATCTCCCCCACGCCCCTGCCCACCCAGCAGTGTGAATTGCCGCACCGCAGCCGATCGAGAGCTCGCCGTGTGGTGATGTTAAGTGTGGGCACTCTCTTGGTCAAATAGGTCTCCTGAGCTCGCTGTAATGGTGGAAGGCCCTTACGCTGGCAGTGGCGTGAACAAGACATTGCACGGCTGCACCTTTAGCTTTCACTACGAGGAGTACAGTGAGACCTCATGGTGGAGCGGACAGCACAGTCTGAATAATTTCCCAACCCAACAACTTGAGCATGTGTGGAAATCGTTTCGTCGTGTGTCCAGGAGTGAGTTTCGGATTGATACATTAAACATTTTCGTTATTATAATTTTAAAGATAGTTTTGGATCTTTGTCAGATATTTGGATAGTTGACATTTTGTATGAATGTAAAATGTCTTCCTGCGAACAATAATGTGTATTTGTATGTATGTTTGTAAGTGTCTCTCTTGTTCATCCATCATAGTTGATGATGACCATGGCACGTTTGTAATTTTTTTTGTCATTTTGTTTGTAAGTATGTCATACCTGTCAACCCCTTATCAGTGCCTACCTTATTACAGACCAATTCAGACCTTGTTGGTCACCCCGTGCCCTTCTAAATCTCAACGTTCATCCTACACAGTCCCATCACAAGGGAAAAACACAAATAGTTTTTATTTTTTTTACTCAATTTCCCTGTGCAAGAATATGGGTAAACTGTATGGGTTGACAGATATGGTATAGTATGTTTGTATGTGTGTATTTTGAACAGCTTTCGCACCGCATGCAGCCAACCGTGCTAATTGGAGATACTGCCTGAAACCATTTTTGGTGGGAAATGTGTGGGAGCGACGTCACATCAGTGACATCATTTTCGGTTTTTATCACGGTTGGCTACGTACGGTGCAAAAGAAGCTCAACATACATTATACATGCATCCAAAATGTCGTATCTACTCCCGATATTTTTTGGAGGATTTTGTCGGATAAGTAAAAAAACTGGAGCCAATTCCTCGGAGAGACAGAATGTGCAACGACACGTGCAGACCAGCGTATCAGAGATTAGTTGGGGTGGGGAAAATGTCACATTGCTTCAATTCAGATTTGAAGCTGAAAGCAAGACGATTAATGCGGCAAAAGGCAAGAAACGCAACTGTAATGATGAGGCCTCACCGTGTTACCATCCATTTACTCATGTCTCATTAGCACCATGGTGTAAAATTACACCAGACCTCTGGGGTCAATTACAGCTGTAATTGTGCCGTTGGTAATGAATTTGCTTTCACAACGTAATTGTAATTTCGGTGACAATGCTGCTGCAGTTGTAATTATATTTGACCCCGGGTCTCAAATACAGAGACGCTCAAATTAACTTTATTTATAACCAGGTGAGGGCCCATTGAGAACAAATGTGATAAGCAGACAAATTTCCTCGTCATTTATCTGTGTCTCCACGTAAAAAAAGTACACTTCACTCTCAGAATACAGTGAAGGCCGATGCGTTCTGACTTAGAGAATACTTGACATTTTTTTTTGTATGTGGAGAGACGGAAACAGGATGGAGTCCTTGTGTGCTTTTCTTTTTTGTTACTTATATATTCTCCACAGTGACGCGAGCGATTACATTTAGACAAAAAAGTGTCTATATTACACACCGTCGTCTATGTGTTAATTAGTATTAATCCACTGCTTAAAACTTTGTGAGTTAATATGTGACGATAATGTTTGATTGTTTCGTGTGCAAAAGTTTCAAAACAGACCGGAGCCGGACTTGGAATTGGTTTGCTGCTCTGGATATGGGAAAAATGGAGCTCTGTCCGTGGTGCAGGTGAGGTCTTGTAAATGAGTTGTAATAATATAATCATTGTCTTTTTGATATTTAATTTAGTATCATCCAAGAAAATCACATCTTTAAAATGCTGTCGCATTTGTAATTCTCCCAGCCTTCACCAACCTGCCCCTGACCAGTGGGGTGAATTATGGTCAAACAACCCCCCCAATGGCCCGCACGGGGAGACCCTCATCCAGCAGTGGATGACCAAAGGGCTGTAACCTGCACACCTGCACCTGCCGTGTCCTCCCATATAATTCCGAGCGATGCGTGCGTTGCTTTTGTCTGGCCAGAGGAGCATTCGGCCGCAGGTGGTGACGACGTTTGAGCTGCCGGGATGCTACGACATGTGGACGGTCATCTCTCCCGTCAGCGACAAGCGAGAAGAGGGCAAGGTACAGCCTGTGGGGGCGCGGCTATAACCCCTTGCCTCTTTTCCACTGAACGATTGACCCGTGCCAAGGCCATGCCGAGCCAGCCTGGCTCGGGTCAGCAGGAGCCTGGGTTGTTTTCCACCACGATAGCTGCGCCGTGCCAGGGGACGCCGTGTCCTCGCTGTGTACCGACTGATGTCACAGGAAGTGAACGGTCGATTAGTCCCAACCCTGGCCCTGCTTGGCCCCGAGCCATATTCAGGTGTCTTGGGAAGCCGACGTATCACGGTTCCGCTCAGGGCTCGGCAGCACGGCAGACGGCCGATGGAAAGCTACCGCTGTCAATGAGTGCCCCGTGCTGGCCCAGTTGTGGCAATGGAAAAGGGGTAACACGGACTCACGCACACACACAAAGATAAAGATCCTCCTATATACATATGGGCCATGCCTTTGTTTTTAAGTTTGGAGTTTGTTCGCACGTAGGGCAATTTAAGAGAATGAAATTGCTTGCCGCTGATTTTTCTTTTTACGTACGTAAATCTGCTTTGCTGTTTTCCTCCCTTTGCTTGCTGTCCAAGAGGTCAAGACATGTGAGTTCACGGGTTAAATTCTGAATAAACATCCTGAACCACGGCAAACACCGAATTAACTTTACCCATCCCCAAATTAAAAATGTGATCCATGTTGAGCGGCGACACAACAGCATCGAATCAAGTCACGATCAAGTGCATTCGGTGGTTAATCTTCATTCTTCATTCTCCTTCCTGTTTTTTTTTTCCCCACGGAACAGAGCAAGGAGTCCGAGTCGGAAGCGGAGCCTGAGAAGGAGGAGCAGAAGGAGGCGCCGCTGGAAGACGAGAAGAAGAAGCACGGCTTCCTCATCCTGAGCCGCGACGACTCCACCATGGTGCCGTGGGCCTTTGCTCCCCCCTCTCTTATGCCGCTCCCCACTTGTTGCTCGGATCGCTGGCGCACACGAGTGCGTTACTGGGTGGCCGGTGGGTGGGGGGCTGGGTGCTTTCCACGCGTGTTTCCAGACGCAGCCGAGCTGCAAGTGCGGTATTGCGCAATCACAGCTTTGGAGCCCTGGGTAGGTAGTAGGGGTGCTCATGGCAGTAGTGGGCGGCGGCGGTGGTGCTGGTGGTGGCGGTAGCGGTGATTCGGCAACTTCACGTGGTGTCAAAATACGCCCGGGTCTGGCTACGAGAGCTGCGGTGAGCTCGCCGACACTGCTGAATGGCAGTTGGTGATGTTTGTGGGTAACTGTGCCATACACGAGCATATTGTCAGTGCACGTTTTTTAAAAACTTGTATAGATTTAGGGGGGGGAGGGCTGCTTTAGCTCTCCCATATCGCTCCCTAAATTCGACACTGCCAAGGACAACGTAGCCTTTGCCACGAGGGGAGATTGAAAAGTACGTGGCCCTGACGGGGAAAGGGGCGACGAGTGATCTTGAAGGAAGGTGCGTTATTATGCCGTGTGGGCCGTTTTGTTGAGCAACGCTCATGGTCCATCGATGTCCCAAGGCTTTTGTCTCTACCCAGAAGAACTCTTTGTATCTGTTTTCTTTCTTCTTCTTGTCTCCCACCGCACGTTCGCAGAATGCATTGTTTTTATTGTCACGAGAAAAATGCTCTCCCCGCAATTGATTCCTCAACTCTGGAATAAAGTACAGAAGTCACTCGGAGTAAGCCTTGGCGAATATGGGTTTCCTTTTTTTTTTAACAGACTAGTTTCACCCTTCTGTGTAGCACCACTATTTTCTGCGTTAGACCACAGACTATTCATTCACACACACCCCCCCCCACCACATACATCGTTATATTCTGGATAATAATGATAACAGCCTCAGGTCTGTGTGACCTCCGATTAGCGTGGTTGGCTACTCACGGTGCGAAAGAAGTTCAACGTACATTGAACATACGTGTACAACACGAGGTGCGTGCCTGTGCTTGCGGCCTCCCAGATCCTGCAGACGGGCCAGGAGATCATGGAGCTGGACCACAGCGGCTTCAACACGCAGGGCCCCACGGTGTTCGCGGGGAACCTCGGAGGCAACCGCTACATCCTGCAGGTCTCGCCCATGGGCGTGCGGCTCATGGAGGGAAGTAAGTGGCAGAAGGGGAAACGCGCGTTTCAAGTTATACGCGATGATCCCTTTTCCCCCACTGGCTCATCCTGAGCCGAGCCAGCGCAGTGCCCCTCCCCGCCTTCCCACGGTAGAGGTGGATTCCCACTAAACTATTAAACAAATTTGTATTTTGGCAGGAAAGGCCCACTGAGCTATACAGCTCTCTTTCAGAAGTTATGTGGCCGCAAATGATAGCTCAACTAAGCGGCTTATGTGGAAATTTCTAGCAGCCAAATTCTCTAAACTGATAATTTCTTGATGTGGAGGTAAAAACCGGAGCACCTGGAGAAAAATCCATGCAACCATGGGGAGAGAGACACCGCAAACTCCAAATATACAACTAGTGTCATGGTCGGGATCGAACCCATGACCTCCTGTATACCAGGCGAGATAGTTAACATCTCGCCACCGCGGCTCCCCACTGTGTACGCTGCTGACCGCACAAGAAATCCGCATTGGGCTCGGTGCCAAACAAGGCCGGAGGGGCGCTCGTGCGAGGCTGACGACACGTAGATCGCGCGCGCGATGCTGGCTCAGTACGCCGCTTGGACACGGCGTCGCCGCACGACACACTCGTGCATCGACTCGCTAGCCGTGGGTGTCGTCGGTGGCGCACGCGGCTCTGCTTCTGTGGTGGAAAAACAACCCGGTACCTCCTGAGCAGCGCCGGGCTAGCTTGGCACGGCTCGGCTGTGGAGAGTGCACGTATACAGCCGTTTTGTAATAATCCACTGCTGGATGAGGGCTTGCCCACACACTCCAATAACCCTCACGACCGCCCACAGTGCAGGCTCTTGGGGGTTTTTAGGGCACGCTTCGCCACGCTGCTCAGCGCGGCTCGGTGAAGGTGAGGAGTGCAGATGTTGGTGCGTGGTTCTTTGCAAAAATGGATTTGGCAACCCCGCCCTATGACCAACCCCCCGTGTTGTGCCTAGCGGTCATCCATTCCAAGCGCAGTTCAGGCTCAAACCCGATTAGCTTACTGAGACCGCATGATATCTGGTATGTTGCGGGTAATTTGGTCAGAGGTAACGATGTGCAATATATCGCGATAATGGGGAAGCGACGGTGCAGTGGTTGGCGTGCTTATGCTATGAACTCGTCAGCTAGAGTTTGATTCCCAGCTATGACTAACATCAGGGGAGAGTGATTTTTCCGAACCAGTCACTCACCAACATGGCAAACGATGATAACTTCATCCAGCATTGAATGAACAGAGGCAGCAATTAATTATTACTTTAACAGTATCCTTCCGCTAAATATTGTTCTTGGATGGCATAGTCCTATTTATTATTATTATAATAATAGTCATCCTCAACCACGATCCGTCCGCTGCTTGTGGAAAGCCCTTGCTGTAACATCACCATTATTCGTAAATCCTGCGGCAGCCGAAATCCGTCGTGCGTCTGTTCAGGACTTGGATTTGCAATGCTTGGAATTCCGCTGTGAGAAAGATAGAAAGAAGAACTCATGCAGCAGGGAACAAATGGTTGACAATTAAGAAAAGTAAGAAGGCTTGGGCAGGACTCATCATTAGGGTGGCTGATTTCCGGTGGTCAAAGATTAACGACGGAGTGGCCGCCAAATGAGGGAACGCATCAAAAACAGAGGTCGCAAACGGGTTTTGATTCCTTACCCGTACCCGTACCCGGCTGCACCAGGGTCGCAAACGGGTACCCGTACCCGTACCCGGCCGTACCCTACCCGTACCCGGTCGGGTACGGGTAGGGTACGGGTATCGGGTACCTGATTGCGACCTTTGGGATGAAGCCATGTTGGAGGCGCGGGTGGGTTGATTCTAGGAACTTGAATTGTGAGAAGAGACAAGACGTTGGGAAATGAGTGACAAACAGTTACTCACCAGTGACTCACGGCCTACCCGTACCCGTACCCGGCAGCACTAGGGTCGCAAACGGCTACCCGTACCCGTACCCGGCCGAGTACGGGTAGCTGGGTATCGGGTAGGGTACGGGTATCGGGTACCCGGTTGCGACCTCTGATCCAAAGAGGATGTCGGCTGCGGAGGCGGCGTTACGGGTGCCACGGTGGCGAGATGTTAACTACCTCGCAGGGTATGCAGGAGGTCGCGGGTTTGATCCCCACCACGACGCCTCCTGTATATTTGGAGTTTGCATGTTCTCCCCGTGGTCATGTGGATTTTTCTTCGGGTCCTCTTTGATTTTTCCCTCCGCATTTAGACTCAACATCCGTTTAGAATATTTGGCTGCTCTAAATCTCCATGTCCATAAGCCGCTTTGTCGAGCATTCATTGTGGCTTGGGACGCTTCTGAAAAAGAGCTCGGTGGGCCTTACCTGGTCAAATAAAAATATCACGCTTAGAAGCTAGATGAATTGTTGAATCGCAGTGACAAGAGCGATGGCTTGGGGGGAGGGTCTTCGTCCGGTCACGGTTCATTTGAAGCTGATGATGACGACAGTCGTGGTTGGCAGTATCAACTTCACATTCACTTACGTGATTCACGTTTTATGCCAAGTGCAAGGAAATCGCTAATTAAATGCGTGGCAGGCAATAGTCGCTTTGTCCTCGTAGGTTATCTTCGGTACGGTTTGTAATCTCGATTGGAACCCCGTGGGTTCTGTAATGGAATGGCTTGTGTGTGCTTATAGAATGGGGTGGGGGGGAAATCAATGAGAATGATCACATTTTTGGCTCCGTTATCTCACTTTCGTTCATTGATCGTGAGAAATTGATAGTCGGGGGAAACAAATTAAAGAAGAAAAAAAGTCATTAGCGTTGGCAGTCGTTTTTAGTTTTCTTTGCTGATGGTCGCTTGTTTTTGCACAAAGTACTTGCCTTTTCGGGCACAAAAGCGACCCGTGGTTGTCTCGGGTTCCGGCTTCCCAGCCGATGTATCAAATCAACAAATCGTTCTCTCGTTTGTTTAGCGCACTTCATGGCAATAATAAAGGCATCTCAGGTGCACTTTACCTCAAATGAATATCTACTATATCCAAGACATTTAGTCAACAAAGCAACGCACAATAGAAAACATAAATAGCGAACAAACGCTTAAATCGTAATGAGGACCAGTTGCCGAAATCAAGGAATGCCGCGGTAAAAGCAGACACGCATGAGGTGTTAAGATATAACACCTGCGTTAACTGCTCAACCCAAGCTATAAATAAGTTGGCATTTGGATTGTCCTTGTACTGCGCGCCTTTTGGAGCTCTTTGCTTTATGGCACCGGTGAGACAAAGTCTCATAAAAGAGGCTTTCTCGTGAAGGCCAATCACTTTCAAGGACAATGCATACATGATCAAAGCATACTTGTTTACATGTTTTTCCACAAGTATGTGGAATACATGTTTTTCCCCGTGACATACACGGTGCCCTGATGCAAAGTTGGAATACAATCGGTGGGGTGAGTGAGGAGTTATTTTCATGGCAATCAGGAGTTGCACTGTGATGTTGGCTTGTGGTGTCCACAGTGGCACAAAGTAGCCTGCACACTCACAAATTACTTCTGTTAAATTGTTCGTGCCGGCGCAATTTCTGTCACGTATGTTGTGCCGCGTATCGCTAAACTGAGAAACTCGTTAACCGCCTCTGTTTTCCCGACCTGATTACACATTTGCGGTGGCTTTTAGTTTTTTAAGCCTACGCATTGCCAACCGTCATTCGGTTCAAATTATGTTGAGATCTTTATTCGGCAACTTTCAAATTCAAATATTTAACTGGCGTTCAGGATCGGGGTTTAGGCTACGTAATGCTTGTGACCAACTTTGTGTCATTAGGAACTTTCCACCACCCGACACAGCCAATCAAATAAAATCGTCACACGGTGCGCAAGCATCTCACGACGTGCCGATTATTGTTTTGGCTCGTTCACCGGGAGGGTTGAATAAGAGTGCGTGGAGGGGAGTTGAGTGAGATGAGAGGGGAGAGATAGGAGAGTATCTGGAGTGGAGTAGAGTGAGATGAGAGGGGAGAGATAGTGGGTGAAGGGGAGTAGTGAGATGAAAGGGGGCGACTTTGGATAGTGGGCATAGTGGAGTAGAGTGAGATGAGAGGGAAGAGATAGGAGAGTGTGTTGAGGGGAGTGGAGTGAGATGAGAAGGGAGAGATAGCAGAGTGTGTGGAGGGTAGTAGAGTGAGATGAAAGGGGAGTATGGGCAGTCAGGGATGAGTCCAGCGAGGATCTGGAAGACGGTACCATCTTAACATCGATCTGAGATTGGATTGTGAGCCAGTGGAAGGAGTGGGAGTACTGGGGTGGTCGAAGTAATTGTGAAGCTCTCGCTTAAACAAACTCGCGTGCGCACATTTTCTCCCACCAGCCAAGCAACTGCAGCACATCCCGCTGGACCTGGGCTCCCCGATCGTGCACTGCTCCGCGGCCGACCCCTACGCCATCATCCTGAGCGAAGAGGGGCAGATCATGCAGCTGCTGCTCAAGGAGGACAAAGTGAACGGCTCCTGCTGGCTGGCCGCCGCGAAGCAGCCGGTGCACTCGGTGAGCTTTCACCTCCCAAGACACTCCCCCGCCCCACCCATTGGGTGGCGTGACGATCGCCCCCTTTCCAGCGGGTGAAGCACCACCACGGTCGGTTCTGGTTCGACCGATGCGACCGCGGTCGATGCATTCCAAAAAATTACAAAGGGCGCACAAAGCGAAACAGCTGCCTGTTGAGTAGCACACACAGTACTCACACAGTACACACACACAGTACACACACACAGTACTCGCACAGTACACACACAGGACACACACAGGACACACACAAGAAATACACAGGAAACACAGAGTACACACAGTACACACACACAGTACACACACACAGTACACACACAGTACACACACAGTACTCGCAGTACACAACTTAGTCCCATGTAACACCACATAGCTGCATGGAAAGTGAAATCAAACTGCAGAACACAGAGAATTTTGGGTAGAAATAGGTTTGCCGCGCATGCAGCGCGAAATCGCACAAACCGAACGGGCGTAGAGCGAGGGGAACCTGTGGGGAATTCGGTGGCGTCGCATTCTGCTCGGGGTGACTTCTACCGCACGAGGTGACGTCACGACTGCGAGCTGTGAGACTTCCGACGAGTGAATGCCTCTGCTTCGACGGTCGCGAAACTTTCAAAGAACAAACTGCAATTTACGACGCTCGTGAGCGGCATCGGGCTTTGCGCCGTCGTCTGGGTGTTGATTTTTGGAACGATTTGTGGGTGTAGGGAGAACTGTTGACGCGAGTCCTTATTAGATGCGCACGTCTCTCTGCGCAGAATTATTACCTTTTTTTTTTTAGATTAAGAGCCACGTTAACACAATTTGACTGCGGAGCATTCCCACAGGAGGCATTCGGCACGCTCGAAATGCACGCTCCGTTCAACGCGAGAGGCTCAAAGTGTTTACGTATGGGGCTTGCGGCCGCTAATGTGGATGCATAAGCATTCTTGTGTGCGCGTGCTCTATGCTTGCGTGTGTGCGCGCGTCTGGGTCGGCTCGGCCACAAACGAGTACCTGCTGCGGTGTGTAGTAAACATCGCCACCGGGGAGACAAAGGCAGTCGGGCGTGGTGCTGAACACCCCTCACCCCCTTGTGTACCGTGCCGGCCTTCTATGGTGCTACTCACTCGCAGCACTTGCCCCAACAGTCCGTTAAGGCTGGGTTTAACTCCTGGCTGTGGGTGGATTGCATCAGCTGTACATGGTTATCAGAGCTAATCTCAGCCTTAAATGAGTCCCCCTATAGCAAATCCTAATTTTGCCGGGAGCGGTGGCAGTCGTGGTTGTCCTACGATCCCGGCAAGCAGAGTTTGATTCTCCACCACGGCTAACATGTGAGTATTGGAGTATTTGGCTGCTGTACATTTCTACATGATAAGCCACTTCGTTGAGCTGTTATTTGTGGCCTCTGAAAAAGAGCTATATAGCCCAGTGGGCCTGAGCTGGTAAAATAAAAAATAGTTTCGTTTTTAGTTTACCTTCAATGGCGGCTGATATCTGAACCTGCCTGGTCAAATAACCCCCCACAGCCTCCACAGCTTGAAAGGAGGCTTTCATCCAGCAGTGGATTGACAAAAGGTTTGCATAACGACAATTACAGCCATAACACAAACCTCATCACGACGACGATGAGGACGATCGTGTCGACGACGACGACGACGACGATCTTGATGATGACGATCGGCAAACGGACGTGCGTCCAACCTTGTGCGCCGATCCCGCGCGGTTGTCGTCCAGCAATCCAAGGTGCTGGCGCTGTGCGTGTACCGCGACGTGAGCGGCATGTTCACCATGGAGAGCCTGGCCACCCTGGTGCGGGAGACGCCCGTCACGCGGTGCAGCCAGGCGGAGGAGGACGCCCCCGTCGCGGAGCTCAGGTGCGATGGCTGCCCGCCGTAGGGCCACAGACAACCTTTCCGCAGGCGCTCGCCAGAGATTGTTGAGGTTCTTTTGCTGCTGTGAATTTCTCCGCACGATGAGCCACTTTGTCGGGCTGTCGTTTGCAGCCCAGGTCGCCGCTGAAAAAAAAGTTAATTGCTCCGTGGGCTTTGCCTGGCAGGATGGGGATGGTTTAGTTTCATTTGTATGTTTTTTTCGGTGAATTATTTGCCTCTCCTGTGCTTTGCACTACTACTCATCGGATTCCTCCTCCAGTGTAAATAAATATTCTGATTCTTTTTCGAGTGGAGCCCCCCCCCCTCTGCCAGTGTCACGATGTGTAATGATGCGATGCCCGATCCACAAATACGAAGGAGACATTGTACAGCGATACACTACTTCGCTGCTCCTGACTCGGTTGTCTGGGCTTGGCCACCTGAATGTGACATTGTAGTTTGTTGCTCTGCATCTGCATCAGCAGCTGTGCGAAAGAAGAAGAAGGTGGTGGTATGTCCCAGCGATTGCCAGAGCTGCTGCTCGTTTTGTGGTTGACTTGGCCTATCACCTTCTTCGGGTCAATAAAATGATTACCGCTTTGTGGGAGTCAGCGTTCGCGCTGTCGGGAGACTGCTTCACGTCAATGGAATTCACAATTTCCACGGGCAAGTTGAGATAATGAGCACACAGTGATCATGGAGCTGGAACACATGCAGGTTGTTTTTTTATTAGCCTGTTGATTTTATTGTTTATTTGACTTTCCTCTCACCCTGCTTGCCTCCCTGTCTATGTGCTGACCTCCCTCTCTGGTGTCATCCTTCTCTTCCTTCTATCCTACCTTCAACTAAATCTACCTTGTGAATGTACCTACCTACATCCTACTCACCCATCTTCCTTCCTTCGCTCCCTTCATCCCTCCCTCCACCTCCTCTCCCCTCCCCTATCCATCCACATCTCATCTTCTCTGCTCACGTCTTTACCACCTATTTCCCGCTCAACCTCCCTCCGCCTGCGCCGTTCGCCCCGTCGTGACCCCCCGCAGCTCCGCGGATGACGAGGAGGAGATGCTGTACGGGGAGTCGAACGCCTCCGTCTTCGGGCAGAGCAAGCGCGACGAGGCCAACCGCCCTGAGGAGGTGGCGGCTGCCAGCGCTAGGGCGCACGCGAAGGCGGCGCGGGGCCACGCGGAGCCCACGTTCTGGAGCGCGCTGGTGCGCGACAGCGGCGTTCTGGAGGTGAGCGACGGTCCGGCGCCGCCACGGATTTCGTCGCAGGCCCGCGCAACTCCTCCACCGATCCTCCACCGATCCTCCACTGATCCTCCACCGATCCTCTACCGATCTTCCACTGATCCTCCACCGATCCTCCACCGATCCTCTACCGATCCTCCATTGATTATCCACCGATCATGTACCGATCAGCCAGCGATCATCCACCGATTAGCCACCGATCCCCCACCAATCCTCCACTGATTATCCACCGAACTTCCACCGATCTTCCACCGATCTTCCACTGATCATCCAACAGTCATCCACCAGTCATCCACCGATCAGCGACCGATCCTCCACCAATCCTCGATGGATCATCCACTGATCATCCACCCATCCTCCATCTTCCTTTAACAAGTTTTATTTCCTCTTGAGCGGCCAAATTCCAATATTTGCTTCTTCCGATGTATATGTATATATATTTTTTTAATCCAATATTTGTAACAAAAGGTCGCAGAAAAAGTCAAAATACAAAAGAACATCTCTCAGATCGAATGGATGTGGCCCATCTGCGGACAAAGTTGACGTTTGTAATATTTTTCTTCGTTTTTTGTTTAATCGTCAGCACATTTGTTTTGACGAGGCCGCCGCGTGACCCCACGGCAAACGCAAACACCTGGTGGGCCCCAGCGCCTCCTGCCACTCACGTCAGGGTTATGGTGGATCTCCCTTGACAGGGGGTCAAGATTCCGCTGCTCATATTTCATTTGCGGAGCGCTGACATGACCACCGTTATTGCTGTGTCCGTCGACTCATCCGAGGGTTCTTATGTAGTCGTGGCGCAGCCCAAACCGCCAGTGTAACTCACAGTCTCTTGACTCCATCACCAACCCCCACCCCCCCCCATCATCACTCACCACGACTATTAATTGTTCATGGAATCTGCAATGAAAACAACATGAATGATCGAACTCGAACAGAACTGTTGCCAATGGTTGAACCTAGGACACGAGAACGGATTGTGGGAACGTTATCGAGTGGTGTCGGTCGCTATGCGGAGGCGAGTTTAACTTGAACCAACTCCAATAATTATGTATTGACAAATCTTAACGAACTGTCTTAATGTCGATTGAGGTTAGCCTTATCTTTGGCCTGTGGACACCCGCACGGGTGGTGCGTGAAGATCTCCTGTAAGCTCTGGCCATCTCCGATTAGCACAGACGTTCAACATACATACGTAGATGTTGTAACTTAGTCCCAGCGATCTAGAGCGCGCGAACGGACTCAACTTCTAGCACTAGGACTGAAATCACGCTCGCATTGAGAACTGAACGAGATTATGTTCACATCCCTAACATCCGAACATCCACCCAGCCACAGCACCCATGCGTCCTTACTTCCCGCCTGCCCCCACCCGCCCTCTGTGCCGCAGATTTACCAGCTGCCCGAGTGGCGGCTCGTGTTCCTGGTGAAGAACTTCCCCGTGGGCCAGCGCGTCCTCGTGGACAGTTCCTCGGGGCAGGCCGCCGCCGTCGAGGCCAAGAAGGAGGAGGGGGCGGCGGCGCGGCAGGGGGAGATGCCGGTGGTGCACGAGCTTCTCCTCGCCGGCTTGGGGCACCGCCAATCCAAACCCTTCCTCTTCGTGAGTCCCATGCCGTTTTGTAGGGGGCAGGGGGCAGCCCCTCGCGTAGGTAGTTACGCTTTAAAGCCTGCGTTGTGACCTTCAGCTTCGGTCCGGCGACAAGGAACCGCAAAATGCACGGCCACGCGCGGGCTCTTGTTTCGTGTGGTATTTACGTATGTGTGAACTTTTTTTGCACCGTACGTAGCCAACTGTGCGAATGGTGGAGAGGGGGTGCGGGGTTGGAAGGTGACGTTTGTACGCTCGTGCCGAGGTTGGCGGGTGAGCCGGTTTGGACGGCTTCAGGAAACGCTGCCGACGAACGATCACGGCAGACCGTGGCGTTGCTGCGTAGTCAGTGTCTTGGGATGGTGTATCTGTATGTATGTGTGCGTGATACCTGCAGGTGTATGTGGACCAGGAGCTGCTCATCTACGAGGCTTTTCCCTACGACTCGCTGCTCACCATCAACAACCTGAAAGTGCGCTTTAAAAAGGTAGGAGGGAGGTCCCCCCCCGTTAGTTTAATCGCAGAGCAGCCACATTATGAAGTGACGACATTTAATAACGTCAACGAGCACAAACCATCATCACTGGAACTCCGGTCATCCTCGCGGCGGCTTTTGCCTCGCCATCGAACCAAGACGGTCACCGCATCGCGCTCTTTCAGGTGGCCTTCTGGAGCTGTCTGGAACGCCCTTCTTCTGCACTGTTAAATCGAAATTGACAAACTCATTTCTTTAGAACTGCTTTTTGTATTTAGTTTCTTGTCCTTCCCCCTGCCCGCACCTTTTGGTTACGTACGGCACAAAAAAAGTCGAGTGTACACACATACGCACAATGTGCCATTCATGGAAAGCGGCGTCTGCAGTGGCGGTGGAGCTCATTGACCGTGGTCCAGCGCCACGAGACTCCCACGAGCCCCCTCATATCTGGGCTTCGAAGCCCTCGAAACTCCGGAGGTCTCCTGCCCAGTTCCCTGTTCACATCGCCCAGCCGCCCCCTTTTTGGCCCAAGAGCCGGCTTTGCTCGGGCGTTTATCGGAGCGATGCCCCGACGCGGTCCCCGCAGGTGCAGCACGCCATCACGTTCCGCGAGCGGAAGGCTCGCCCCTCCTCCCGGAAGGTCGACGGGGAGCCGGCCGGCGGTGCCGACGGCGCGCAGGACGAGACGGCGGCGGTGAGGGGCCGCGTCGTCCGCTTCCGCACCTTCGACGACGTCTCGGGATACTCGGGGGTGAGGTCCGCTCCGGTGTTTGTTTTTTTATTCACCGCGGTGGCGAGATGTTAATTACCTCGCCTGGTATACAGGAGGTCGTGGGTTCGATCCCGACCCTGACGCCTGCTGCTGTATATTTGGAGTTTGCGTGTCTCTCTCTCTCCCCGTGGTCGAGTGGATTTTTCTCCGGGTCCTCCGGTTTTTTCTTCCACATTCAGAAATGTGCTTTTAGAGTTTTTGGCTGCTGTAAATTTCCACGCGATAAGCCACTTTTGTTGAGATATCACTTGTGGGCAGGTCGCTTCTGAGAAAGAGCTACATAGCTCAGTGGGCCTTACCTGGTGAAATAAACATAGTTTAGTTTTATAAAGTTTTCGTTTTTTAGTTGAATCTTTTAGTTTTTTTCAACGCTTGGGGTTGAAAACGTCGATGCGCCATCTCTCTGTAACGCGGGGGGCACGATAACTGCCGTAAAGGCGATCCAATATATTTGCTTCCCAAACCCACATTATCCAGCAGTGTGTGTGTGTGTTTAAGCAACTAAACTCTGGATCGTTTTTTTACTTTCTGAGTCTCATCAGCAGAGTCAGGCTCTTTGAACAAATGCTGCTGGGTGCCTAAATGTTACTGGTGCCCTGTGCAGTTTAACCGAAATATTAATATAAAGCTGAGTTGCCATTCCGGGGCTTAATCTAATGGTCCTTATCATCAATAAGAAAATAATTCCCGGGGACAGATGCACGCTAGAAAGCACGACAGAAATTCCTGCGTGCGTGATTTTTCTTCTTTTTCTAAGTCGAGGAATACACAAAAAAGCATTACTTGACCCTCGCGTTCGCCCGCTGCTGCCGCGCTTTGGGCAGGTGTTCATCTGCGGGCCCTTCCCCCACTGGGTGTTCATGACGTCGCGAGGAGCCCTCCGCATGCACCCCATGCACATTGACGGACCCATCGAGTCCTTCGCCGCCTTCCACAACGTCAACTGCCCCAGAGGATTCCTCTACTTCAACAAGCGGGTGAGCTGCCTTGCCTGCTGCTGGTGGTGCTGCTGGTGCTGCTGGTGCTGCTGCTGGTGCTGCTGCTGGTGCTGCTACTGGTGTTGATGCTGCTGCTGGTGCCGCCACCACTTGTTAATTTATGGTTCATCATCGCGCAAAGGTGTTGTGCTGCTCAAGCACAGCAGCACAACACCTTGAACTAAGTAATAAGTCGCTTTATAAATATAAAGTAAGGTAAGGTAGCCGGAACTCCCCAATCGCATTGGATTAGGCCGATAATATTGCGATCACATGACATTCATGCAAGGTGTGATGGGAGTCGTACCTTCCCGCTGTTTGCAAGCAACATGCTTTTCTTTATTGTTGTTCTTTAACCTATTTCTTTCCAGTCTGCATGTAGCATTTTCACGTTGCGATGAGTGACAGTGTCACTAAGGCAGTTCCCAAAGTTGCTTTTCTGTTCATCGTCATTCTCAATTCACACCCGCTATGCAATCAACTGGTGTCGTCAAGGCAAAGAGAAGACAAAGATCCCCGTATACTGAGCTACAATATTAACTCGCTGGAACACACCGTGCTTATTTGAGCGATCCCCCATTTGTAACGAGCGTAGCTAACGGAACGCATTCTCTCATGACGACTTCTACCTCTGTACGGCGATTCCGTTACTTCGATCGTACGAAGTAACGATCGTACGCGCAGCCAGACATCCAACGATCGTTCGTTTTTTTACGGTGCACTACACAGTACGTGTGTATGCGCCATGCAGTACATTGTACTGTTTTTTGAGTACACAGGTACCCGTGCGTAATGTTTAAAATTTGCGTTGTGACCGGGAGACATGGACATACACTGTAATGATACAGTAGTGTAGCATTAAGCACACTGCGCTTAAGGCGACTCGCGTTCGATTCACGCTCACGGTGAGTACCAGTATCGATTATCTGAACCGGTCCGGAGACTCCCCTAGGTCGACTTAACCTGGTGCAGTGTGTAAACATCGCCACTGGGGAGACAAAGGTGGCCGGGCATGGTGCTGGCCACCCACCCCCCGCTAACAGCACTTGCCCCAACAGTCTGTCGAGGCAATACGGGGGATCTTTGTCTTGTCTTTGAAATGTATGTGTACAAATGTATGCACGTTGAACTTCTTTCACAGAGTACTTAGCCAGCCATGCAAATGCATTATTACATAAAATAATATGGTACATTACATTATTTTACGCATAATGCACATCGTACATTACGCATCAAATAATATGGTTCATTCAAGAAGATAATTAGAACGACCTCTTTGGCCCTGCACGTTGTCGTACATTGGGAGGAAAAGGCCGTGCCGTTTTGCCGGTTTGGGAGGGGCGCTTTGTGCACTGCTCCTCTCGGGTTTTCACCGCGCGTTGCCATGGCCTCTCCTGCCCTCGTAACTGCGCGGCCGTCTCTGGTATAATAAAACCTGCGGCCTCGTTCGCTCGCTCGGTGGTCTGTCGACCGCAGGGAGACTTGCGGATCAGCGTCCTGCCGACGCACCTCTCCTACGACTCGTCGTGGCCGCTGCGCAAGATCCCGCTGCGCTGCACGCCGCACCACATCGTCTACCACGTCGAGTCCAAGGTGCGCGACGACGCCGGGCGCCGCTGATTTTTTCCGCCGGTTTCTCTTCGCTTCGTTGCTGTGCTTTTGTGTCGGTTTGTTTTGCTTTTATCAATTTTGGTGACCCCCAGGTCACGCTTTCAAATGAGGCTGCTCCTGGTCTCGTGACTTCTCACCATACCTGGTGAAACTAAACTTTACTCCACTTGACAAGGCAGTGGATTGACATTGGGCTGTACGTTATTATTATTAACCACAAATATTGCTTAGCTGTCTTTCCCCAAACAGTGCGGATGACGGAGCACACTGCTCTAAGCTTACTGGAGTAGTGTAGCTGATCACCTTTATGATTTATAAATCTCGGATATCAATCGGTAATGCATAGCAATCTGTAACAGGTGATTTTTTTTAAATATTGCTTTTTACACTGCACTCGGGAGTTGGCGTGATTTGCTCACGACTCCTATGTGATTTCCTGCCCCCGTGTCACTCGTACGGTGACGACCAAGTCGCCTGAAATGCAACCCCGAACTTTGTCACGTCTCAGAAGCTCAGCAGGCTTGAACCTGGCTAGCGCTTGCGTGGGTGTGACGGCAGTGCGCAAACTCGCTGCCGTAAGGTGGCGGCCGTGAGGATGTGCCACGATGTGAGCGGCGAGGGGCGACACTGCAGCCAAATCCGTCGCCGTATCAGGCGGTTCTGTGTGCTCCCCCATGTCGACGCGCCCTGGGCCTCCCAGCCAACCCCGCGCCAACCAACGCGGGCCAAGTGTGGTCAGTCGAATATCCGCCACGGCCCGCGCGTCTGGGGCGGCCGTCGTCCAGCAGCGGATCGATCGAACGATGACAAAGGCTTGCTCGCGTTGCTGTGTCGCTGTCCTCCTGGATGTCGTGTGCCGGCGTGCGAAGGTGTTCGCCGTGACCACGAGCGTTTTGGAAATCTGCAACCGCATCCCGAGGATGAGCGGCGAGGAGAAGGAGTTTGAGATGGTGGACAGAGGTGCGTGCGTTTGCATGCGTGTGTGTGTGTGTACTGGAGTGGTCCTGGGAAGCGGTAGTGTAGGGGTTAGCGCGCTGCGCTGTGAACCCGACTACCCCGGTTCAATTCCCTCTCACGGCCAACATCAATGACGATTATCTGAACCGGCCCTGGGCCTCAGCAGACAATGTCCACTTGACACAAACAAATTTAAGGTTTTTATTTACGCTTTGCATCATCCACAAGGCCTTGTGGGATTGCATAATTTCAGCAGCATTGGTTCAGTACAGGTAAACTCTGGACCAGTGTCGGCTTGCAATTTATCATCGGCAGAGTTGGGCTTGCTTAAACCAATGCTGGTGAGCTTCCAGATGTTATAGGCAAGGACCCTCTCGTGAAGATATACGTTGTTATTTGTGACGCAAATTTGTGATACATGACAACATATATTCTCCCCGAAGATGCTCATGATTGTTTTGCTATCAGGTCTAGAAAGGTAAATGGGGTTACGCCTGCAATAGCTAACCATCGAACAAAGACGGTCACTGCATCGCGATATTAGGAAGCCATTTGAGTTATGCACTTTTGAATACTCTCGATTGAAAACCCATTTCTTTACAACTGCTTTTCGTGTTTAGTTTGTCGTCCTTACCCTGCACCTCCGATTATCACATTTCCCTACGTACGGTGCGAAACAAGCTCGACATACATGCATATGACCACCGTGTGTAACAGGTGTTATAATGATGGGGGGGTGCTATGTAGTGGGCAGCAAAGGGCAGCAGCAACATCCCACGCTTCCACGTCTGTGCTCCACGCCTTCACCGAGGCCCTACAGACTTGGGAACACACCCGCTGGCGCCGATTACGATTTCAGCGAGTGGTTTTCCTCCCTTTCGCAGACGAGCGGTTCATCTACCCTACCCAGGAGAAGTTCTCCATTCAGCTCATTTCGCCCGTCAGCTGGGAGACCATCCCTAACACCAGGTGCGTAGCGTAGCGCGCTGCTCGGCACATGAAATCCGTCTTCCGTCCCAGCGATTGGGAGCTGGTGGTCTGGGAGTGAGTGTATGTATGTATGTACGTATGTATGTACGTATGTATGTACGTATGTATGTTGAACTTCTTTCGCACAGAATGCAGCCAACTGTGCTAATCGGAGGTGCGGGGTTGTTTTCCCATGGATTCCAAGAGCAACACTGAACCATTGAGAATCTTGCTGTAGTGATAATAATTTAGTATGTTTCGGATTTGCGTCATTCGTTTCAAGTAAAACTTAACAATTTTTTTCTTTTTCTTTTATTTTTATTTTACTAGGTAAGGCCCGCTGAGCTTTTCAGCTCTTTCAGAAGTGACCTGGCCACAAATGATAGCCCAACAAAGTGGCTTTTCGTCTGAAAATGTTTCGCAGCTAAATGCTCGAAACGCATGTTTTCTAGATGTGGGGGGAAAAACCGGAGGACCCGGAGAAAACATCAACACGTAGCAATCTGTCTAGCAATCAATAAAACATGTTATAGCGCAGCCGCTATATATGGAAGGTGACGGGACGGCGGGGCAGAGTGACATCAACACCAGCCGCTTTGTGTTCGTGGTCACGGGTCGCAATCGGTTTCCCGGAGTTGCCATCGTTTCTAAGAGGACCCCGAGGCTTAACCGACCCCAGAAAGAGCGGTCGATTACAATTATTTTTGTTTTATTGACGAATCGACTCTCCTCGCGTTCCAGAATCGACCTGGAGGACTGGGAGCATGTAACGTGCCTCAAGAACATCTCCCTGAAGAGCGAGGAGACCGTGTCGGGAGTCAAGGGGTACCTGGCGGCCGGGACGTGCCTGGTTCATGGCGAGGAGGTCACCTGCCGAGGCAGGGTACGTGCAGGACGGCGGACGCCCCTGCGCGTTTCTAAAGCGCAAGGGCCTCCCAGGGTCGCCGGCAAGCAGTGGGGTCACAAAGACGAAGATCCCCCGTATAGCCTTAACACACTGTTGGGGCAAGTGCTGTTAGCGAGCTCCCATGAAGGCCGGAAAAGCACACGAGGGGTTGGGTGGCTAGCACCACGCCCATCCGCCTTTGTCTCCCTCGTGTTTTTACACATCGCACCAAGTACTCAATGGAGGCTTAGTCGACCGAGGGGATGAGGCCCAGGGCAGGTTCAGATGATTGTCACTGGTGTTGGCCATGGGCGGGAATCGAACTCGGGTCGCCGCGCACGCGTGCATGTGCGATAAACTCGCTGCACTTCAGCCGGGACAATACACACATTAACTCCTGGAGCACATGGAAAAATGTTCAAACGCCGGGTACTCATTTACGGGTGACTAAATCCATCGTCTTGACATCGCCAAGCACCTACAAAGATTGTTTTAAGATTCTCTCTTTCAGTTGGTTAGGTAAAGTCTTTGCATCCGTCCTTACCCGCCCCCTCTCCCCACCCCATCGACCGATACACCGCCAAACGTCTTGCCTCTTTGGGGGGAACCGAGCGCTGAGGGTTTAAGGATTTCTATTTGCTTTTATAGTTCGCCGAGATGCCTTGGCGACTCAGAGCACATTACATCTCACCTCATCCGTTCCAGTGCCCTGCTGCGGTGTAGCAAAGTTCAGGACCCCCAGTGTGCAGCTTGTCTCTGTGCGGTGCAAGTTGCCCACGGCACCGGCCTACACACGGGCATTGAGCCTGCCAGGGTGTACGCAGCTCAGCGGCCCTGTGTCCTTCTCCTCCTTCGCCGTAGATTCTCATCATGGACGTGATCGAGGTGGTGCCGGAGCCCGGGCAGCCCATCACCAAGAACAAGTTCAAGGTGCTGTACGAGAAGGAACAGAAGGGGCCCGTGACCGCGCTCTGCCACTGCAATGGGTTTCTCGTCTCGGCCATCGGGCAGAAGGTGGGGGACGCTTCTTTTCCACCGCGCAAACCGGGCCGTGCCGGGCTCGTGCCGGGCTCGTGCCGGGCTCGTGCCGGGATCGTGCCGGGATCGTGCCGGGATCGTGCCGGGCTCGTGCCGGGATCGTGCCGGGCTCGTGCCGGGCTCGTGCCGGGCTCGTGCCGGGCTCG
>CM025643.2:1429654-1444081 GCA_014621495.2 Entosphenus tridentatus | reverse complement strand
GCTCGTGCCGGGCTCGTGCCGGGCTCGTGCCGGGCTCGTGCCGGGCTGGCTCGGCACGGCTCGGGGAAGTGCCGGCTTGTCGTTGTCGTCTGAACTGTACCGCCTGATATCGCCGATAGTTAACGAACGGCGCTGCGTGTAGGTGATGCGGTGACGCCGCGTGCTGGCTGATGTCACGCACGATGAGCGCCTCGTTCACCCCCTGGCCCTGCTGTGCTGCCGAGCCAGTTATTGTTTCTCTATCTGCCTGTCGAGTTTTTATCACGGGAATGTTTTCCCATACAATGAAACCAATCAATGGCAGCTGACCAAATGCACCAAGCGGGATATTAGAGATGGCACCTGGAGACCCCTATTGCAGGTTTCCTGCGTAAATAATGAACAAGATTGATTGAACATCGCCCTTGCCAATCCACTCACTGCGGGACGAAGGCCTTCCCCACACCCCAATGGCAATTGCGGTGCATCTCTGACGTTAATTTGCTACCCTGGTCGGTGCAGGCCTTAATCCGGCAGTGGATAGTTCATGGCGGATGATGATGACGATGAACATAAGGCATTGTTTAATTAGTTATACATTGGTCTGCACGGCTCTCCTCTTGGTCTTCTGAGGAAGCCTGTCTGTTTACTAATTTTTTAGCACGACATATTACTGCAGCATTCCCATCAATATTTACACCGTCGAGAGAATATATCGACTGCCTTCTAAAGAAAAAAAACCTCGAAAACTTACAATGAAAACCACGCCACCGCTCGAGCACGCAGCATTTTCGTGTGAAAGTATTCCGTACCACCCACCTGCCCCGCTGCCAACACATTAATCATTTGACTTTTGTGTGCATTGCGGAGTCTGCTTAGCGCCAAATAAACAATGAGGCTGGCAGATCCCCAATATATCGTTAGGCCGCGCCACGTGCGGCGACGCCGCCGCCGCCGAGCGCCTTGTGAGTTTCGCGCTCGGGGTGGGGGGGGGTCTTCGCTCGGAGCTCGCCGCTCCTTAGTTTGTTTATCGCGGTTGGCGATCGACCGGCCGGACGACCGCTGTACGAGCTTGTACGAGCCCGCGCGCAAGGGCTCGCGCTTTGAGCGGGAACGCGACGAGATTGCGCTGCTGTAGGGCGCGGACGACGAGCCGTGACTGCCCCGGCCAGCGCGGCCCGCGGAAACAAAGTGGAATGATTTGAATTGTTAATTTATTTCAGAATGACACTAATCGCACATAGCCCTGCATGTGTATGTGTGTATATGCTCCGTGTGTATGGTGGGGAGCGGTCGTGTAGCGGTTATCGCGCTGCGTTACGAACCCGGTGGCCCGAGTTCGATTCCCGCTCATGGCCAACAGCAGTGATGATGATCCTACCGGTCTAGAGCCTCCCGTACTTGAGTACACCTGGTACAGTGTGTAAACATCACCACCGGGAAGACAAAGGTGGTCGGGCACCCCCTCGTGTGCCGTGCCGACTTTAATAGGTGCTCACAGCACTTGCCACAACAGTCTGTTAAAGGGATATGGGGGACCTTTGGTCTTTTTGACCATAATGCTCCACGTTGCCCAGTGCGGGTTGGGATATCACACGCGACTGATTGTAGCCGTGGCACGGAGCCATCAGTGGTAATGGTTACACACCGCACCAGATACTCATTTAATGCCGAGTCGACTTGGGGGAGTCCCAAGACAAGTTCAAATATTCACCACTGTTATTGGCCGTGAGCGGGTCTCGAACTTGGGTAGCGCGGTTTGTAGCGCAGTCCGCGAATTAGCCACTGCACATAATTTGTGTAAATTGTAAATATTCTTCGACATCATGATTGGGTGAATGTATCGTAAACACAAGAAGTGATTTATAATTGATAAATCAATGACTTAAGTTCCCATTGCTTTCTACCCTGCCATATTAAATCCTTTCTAATGCAGGCATGATTGTGGCCAGTCTGTGTTCGTACCTGAACATGTACCCCTCCCTCCCTCCCTCCCAGGACTGTGCACAGAAATAGCCCTCTCCCTTCTTTCTCCCCCCTCCCATCTCCGATATTTTCCCCCAACCAATAATTTCCCCTTGGTTCAGTTTTTTTAAGGGAAGTGGCCTTGGTGCAACGGTAAGTGCGCTCGACGTAACAATTCAGAGGTCGCCGGTTCATCCTCTTGGCGCAGCAGTTAAAATAATGGGCAAGTTTCTTAACACCCACCCCCCTGCACACCGCCCCCCCCCCCCCCCCCCGCCCCCCCTTCCCCCCCCCCCCGCCTTGCTTTCCTCCAGAGGACGTCCACCGATGAGACGGATCGATGAAATCGTCCTGCGCGCGGGCGAAAGGCAAACAATTGTGTCGCTGGATGGAAAAATGTGGCAAACGGCTTGGGGGAGGTTTCCTTCATCCAGCAGTGGATTGATCATGGCCGATGACGACGGCGATGTTGACGTTTTAGTTGTCGTTGCCACTCGTTGACAGATCTTCCTGTGGAGCCTCAAGAACAACGAGCTGCAGGGCATGGCCTTTATCGACACGCAGCTCTACATCCACCAGATGATCAGCATCAAGAACTTCATCCTCGCCGCCGACATCATGAAGAGCGTCTCGCTGCTGCGCTACCAGGAGGACAGCAAGACGCTCTCGCTCGTCAGCCGGGTAAGGCCTCCGTGCTAGCATCGTCATTATCATCATCATCATAATATCATAATCTTAATAATGTTTAGTTTAATACGGCGTCATTCATGCAAATCGCATCTCACATTTGCTGCAGAAACATAGTAACGAGCTGCAAGGCAGCCCAGGTGGTGAGCCGTTGCTGCCGACAATATCCCGTTCTCTAGTCGTATATGTTGTTTAAACATTATAATAGTGATTTTTGCATTTAGATGTGTTACTTCGTTTAACAAAGTGACAACTCGGGACTGGATGAGTCTCATTTGCAAAAGTGACCTAGGGCATTAGTCTGCCAGTAGGGGGGCGATAATTGCTATATATGGTCTCAATTTAGTCATTTGTTGCGTATTAATTTTAACAGGAATTTACACCACGGATTGCCTTGGTAAATGAACAACCGTCTTCTCGACAGACTATATCAGCGGAGAAACAGTCTAACAAAAAAATGTATCTTTCATATCAACAGAAAAAAAATGCAACATACTCTGTATATATATTTTTCAATTTTAATTCACATGGCATCTAAATAAACAGATGCGGGTTTTTAAAGTTATTGACAGCATTGGGTTTTCGATGCTGACGAATGAGAATTGATGAGCCCTACTCTGGCTGTTGCCTTCCAGGATGTGAAGCCGCTGGAGGTGTACGGGATTGAATTCATGGTGGACAGCTCTCAGATGGGCTTCTTAGGTGAGTGACGCGCACAAACGGTCAGTCGCGAGCGTACGTAGCCTCCCCGGCTCCGTACTCTCGTGGCCAATCATTTCTACTCCGTCCTTCACCGGTGCTGCTCGCCAACAGCACTTGCCCCAGCAGTCTGTTGAGGCTATACGGGGGATCTTTGCTGTTGCCCCGGGTTCCGTTTCGTCCGCACGTCGTCGCTGTTGCGGCTGAACGAACGCTTCCCACCGCCTCCCTGCTCCTGAATCGCGACTCGTCGCTTCTGATGATCTCCCAGACTTCTTATTTTATTTCAAATTATTTGGTGATGTCGCTGCTGCTGCTGCTGCTGCGTTGGCAGTGTTGCGCGAGCAACAATAACAGCGACTCGCGCGTTCGTCAGTAGCAACACCGTAGCCTTGCAAGGAAAAATATGATGATGGGCGTCGTTTTTCTGGCTCTCTTTGTGCTATGAACAAGGGTCATCAACGCTCGACCACCTTTGTCTCTCCATTGACGGTGTTTATATCCAGCACCAGGTACTCATTTGAGGTTGAGGCGACCTAGAGGAGGCTCATGGTGTTGTCCATGAGCGGGAATCGAACTCGAGCGACCGGGTTTGTAGCACAGTCCGCTAACCGCTGCACCACCGCTCCCTGTATGACATACAATACGCACTTAGCTGCTGCATTGAATGTGGAATGAACACTTGGATCGATGTGCGTTAACAACCTCGTGCCAAAACGATCCCCAAAGAGGGTGGGATTGGCCAAACGTGCCGAAAAGTACATTTTACGGAAGTGAGTTAATTCTAAGACCCGGCGAGTCGCTCTTCGGTAATGCACTTTAACGATTATAAGAGTAGCAACAATAGAATATCACAAAAGGATGCGGGGACCATTATAGGCACCACCGTGCACCGTGGATATTGGGAGCCTGCAGTGCGTTAAGTAATATACCGAGGATGTAATAAATCACGGAAAGTTCAGCTCCCCGGTGATCGTGGTTGGCAGTCAGGTGGTCGTGCGGAAGCTCGCTCGCCGCCAAGACGAACCCCCGCGCCTGCTTTCTCGCGGCCCTCGCGAGCCACCGCGGTGATGGATGATGCCGCAGCAGCAGCAGCAGCAGCAGCGTTGGGTATCGCAGAGCGCGCGTCCCGCTCGCAGAGGGATGTTGAGCCGGCGGCTCCGTCTCTCCGCGTGCGCGTGCGCGCATTTAAGCCGAAGGAATATAAAACCCTGCTCCGAAATGAGCTCTCCGGCCACGGCCGCCGCGTTTTTTCTTTTTAGAAAGCTCGGGCAATTAAAACCACGGTCAAGGTTCCTCGCTAGGGGGAGGGGGAAGAGGCAGGGGGGGGTTGGCGGGCGGCCCCGGTGGGGGGGGGGGGGGCGCGGCGCGGCCGGGCAGGGTGTGGGGGCCGGTTCCGTGAGCCTGCACTAATGCACCTTATTGGCACGCTCGCTGCCCGCGCGCTTTATTTTTGCCAGTCTACCGACTGCGCAAATAGACCGCTGCTCTTTTGGGCAACAAATTGCTTACTTGCCCATCGTCACGGATTTAACGCCGGTCAGGTCTGCGTGCCGCTGTTCCCTGGTGAGAAGCGGTGGGAGTTCTGGTCCGCGATTGGTGGGGCGGGGAGCGGGGGGAGACGGTGTGGCGGCGGGGAGTGCGGGCTGTGGGTGGGGGTGGTGTGGGGTTGTTCGTCTGCGGCAGCGTTGCGCAGCAGCAGCAGCGTCAGCTGGTGTGGATTTTTCAAATTCCTTGCGGCGGCAGGTAGGGATGTGGGGCCCGTAATGAGACTCGGCACCGTGCATAGCCAGCCGTGGCCACTGCAGAAAATATAATAATCGCTCGCGTGTGAAGTGGCGCGGTGTAGGCGAGAGAGAGCCGGGTGGGCGGGGGGTGGGGGTGAATGAAGGCTTTGTCACCGGACGGGGGGTCCCAGCCTCCTCCTCGCAGCCGTCGGACCGCGACAGGCGTTTGAGGTTTGGAGCAAAGCGGGTCGCGCTCGAGCTGAATCTCAGACTAATGAGACGGCAAAATAAAGCGCGCGAGTCTCGTCGCGGCGTAATCCCGCGCCGCGGAGGCCCGGCGGCGATGGCTTTAATTTACACTCGCGCTCTCTCTCTCTCTCTCGCGCAGTTCCTCGGGAAAAAACGCGTGAGTTTGCGGGAGACGTATCTCATAGCCGCTAGAAGTTTGCTTGATTCTCCCCCTCCCCCCCTCCGTGAGCATTTGTTGTTGTTGTTGTTATACCCTCTCCTGTGCCGCAGAGTGTGTGGGCTCCGCTCGTTATAGGCACTTAGTTTCTGTTGTGTATTCCTAAGGAACCCTTTGTTCCCTGCGTGGATTATTAAAAGAGCAATTAGTAACGACGAGCTACGTGCTGTAAACGTTGCCTCTTCCCACATGTGCGCTGTTTACCAAGAGATCCAAGCGCAACACAAATTGGCCGGCAAAGAGAACGTGGAAGCCAAAATAGACGCAAATATACAATCCACGTACCTACTAACCTACCGACCTGCTTTCCTACCTACCTGCATATTTTGCCTGCCTATCTACCCACCTACCTACCTGCTTATTTGCCTACGTACATACTTACCTACCTAATTCCCACCTAATGATAATAATGATAAACTCGGTTTGAAAAAAGTGCCTTTCAAATTTCTACTTACTTTCCTTTCCTACCTAATTACTCGCCTACCAATCCACCAACTTACCTCCCCATCCACCGACTTGCCTGTTTACCTACCAAATTACCTTCCTACCCGCCTACTTACCCATTCACCTGCCTGCCAGCATACCGACCCACCTACCTATCCATCTACCTACCTAACCACCCAACCATCTACCTGCCTACTTGCCCACCTACCTACCTACATGCCTATCCACCTGCTTATCTACTCTTGCGAATGAAGCTCAGGGGATCTTTAACACCCACGGTAAGAGAGGCAGACGGTGTGCGGTGTCGTCACGGTGATTGCGCACCGCAGGCATGACCAGGGCAGCCGATGGATTCCATATCGCGAACCTCTGCCACAAGCGGCGAGCCGACAGGCCACGCCAGCCAAACCATATTATTATTATCATCCTCCAGCGAAAATCCTTTGAACAGCAACAACAAACGACAGCAGCAGCAGCAGCAACAACAACAAAGCCAACGTGTCACTGAAACCACCTGAGCCCGTTGTGAGCCTTTCCCTTCACCGTGCTACGTATGCACATGGGTGTTTTGTTCTTACCGTAATGGTATGTGAAATAAAATGAACAAAAACCACTACTGCAAGTGTTGACATTAATATAAATGCGATGTTTCTCACCTGAAGCCTGTCTCACCCCATTTCTCCTCTCCGTTTCAGTGTCCGACCGAGAGAAAAATCTGATAATCTACACGTATCAGCCCGAGGGTGAGTGGTAATCGATGCAAAGTTGCTTTTTAAGCACTTTTAACTATAACAAGGGCAACGGAGCGGATTCTTGAAATGCGCTGTGCAGTGGGGGGCGGGGTGGGGGCAACCAGTGGTGGGGGGGGTGGTGGTGCGCGTCGGTTGTGGTGCGGAGGCAGTTTCAAGAAAAGTAACGGGAAAATAAAAATAAAAACGCAAAACAAACTCGGCCGCACGCGGGGCATCGATTGGCGCGCGTGGCTCCCTGCGTGCGTGCCTGCCTGCCTCCTCGGTGTCGATACAGAGGAGGGAGGCGGCGGCTGTAAATACTGCTGACGCGCGCGCTGCATCGCGGCGCGTCTCGTTTGATGCTCCGCGCTGGGCGCGAAGCGCTGCGGTTTGGTGGAGGGTGGGGGCCCGGGTGGAGGGGGGAGGTGGTGGGCGGGGGGTTTGTGGTTTCGACGCCGCGCGTTATAATGAGCCGGGTCGTGACGCACGCCAGACGCAACACTCCGCCGCTCTGCTCCGCTGCCCTGGGCCGTGCTCCCCCCCCCCCCGCCCTCCCTTATCGGCGCGCGGATTTTCCGCGCGAGGGCGACGATGGTTTTTTTTTGCGGGCCAATGCTGCTGCGGCTGCAGCGAAGGGACAGACGCTGTGAGTGCGCGAGTGAGGAGCCTCGAGGGAGGGCTAAGGGCGTGGGGTGTGCAGTGGCTCGTGATCACAATGACGATGATGATTGTGGTGATGACGACGATGACAAGACGATCATGACCACGATGATTGAAGATGACGATGTCATTTTTTACGCTGCAGTCACACCGTTTTCCACACTACACACTCCACATCCGCCTATTAACTGTGCACCTTCACAGATGAACGGAGTTGATTGGAAAATTTCATCCTGTTATCATTTACTTGTAATGGTTGACGAACTGGGATTACAAATGCAGAGGTCACCGGTTCCATTCAATCTCCCGGAGTTCACCACAGTTAGTCGATGAAAATTGAGGTTTTTGGATTAGATCTTGCAAATATAAATGCGTAGTTAAACCCGCCACCACCCGACACAGCCAATTAGTAAGGTTTGTCACGTAAACAGAACGTGCCAATTCGTTACTAGTTCAGCACCGCAACATTTACCGTTCGAGTACGACGTTTCACCGGTAATTGCAAACAGCCCATCAGGCGGCAGCTCTATTATGGATAATATTTGGTCACGAAAGCCGACAGTCGATCAGCAGGGTCGTGTGTGGTGTGGGGTAAAGTGCGGGCTACTCCCACCTCTTGCAAACGTTGTCAGAAAGCGCAGCATCTTGCGACGCAGTCACACGCAGAGACGCTCTGCGAGTCCAAATTAGATTTGATTAATACGCAAAGCTTCCTGCGCACTGCAATGCGAGAAACCCAATTCAATGAAATACAAAATACCCTCTGGAGGGGCTCTTCCAGCAGCAGTGGCACAGGAAAGACTATTAACTATTAACTCTTTTTTTTTTATTTCACAAGGTACCGCCCACAGCTCTATATAGCTCTTTTTCAGAAGCGACCTGGCCAAAAATGATGCTTATCATCATGTGGAAATTTATAGAAGCCAAATGCTCGAAACGCACGTTGAATCAAAATTTGCAGGGAAAAACCGGAGGACGCAGAGAAAAAAAACACAGAGAGAGACATGCAAACTCCAAATATATCGGCGTGGGGGTCGGGATTGAACCCACGATCTCCTGTATACCAGGCGAGCTAGTTAACATCTCACCACCGTGGCGCCAATAATAATCGGGAAGTCGGCAGGATTTGTGGGGCTGTGGGGGCTGCAGCTTTACCTTCGCCGCAGCGCCGAGAATTTGTGCTGCCAAGATAGCGCAAATGGGCACTGTTAAAAACGCAATGCAAGGGACGCCCCGATTTTTTCCCTGTGGCACACGGCAAAGCGCCGCACGCGAGCCCGGCGCATCACCAAAAGGTTCGATTGTTTTCGTTTGGTGGTGGCCTTATTTTGTTGCTGTTGTTAATGATTTGCGGCCTGGCAGGCCGTGAGAGCGGCTGCTGTCTTAAGGGTAAGGGGGGGGGTGCTGCTGACTTGAGCACATTTTTATCCCAGGCGCGTGCGCCCTACAATTAATTGAGATTTGAAGATGTCGCAGCCGAAGCGCTGTTGTGTGTGTGTGTGTGTGAGCGTGGGGGTGGGGTTTGGGGGTTGGGTTGGGAGGGGCGGTGGGGGGGGGAAGGGTGGTGAGATGTTGACTCATTAGACTAAGATAAATTACTCTCTGCCATTTGAAGCTGGGGAAAAAATATATAATCCGTGCACGGCTGCGACACATTTTTTTTTAAAGCTGCGCTAGTTTGAGATACTGATCGCCCCTTTACCGTTCGTGTGTTAATAACCGCACAGTGTGTTCCAAGATATTGTTGTTTATACACTTTGTAATGCTGTAATGTGCTATTAAATGTACACCTTAAATATGCAACTGTACTATATGGTATGCGACTTTGATGCGCACTC
This sequence comes from Entosphenus tridentatus, assembly GCA_014621495.2. Classification (NCBI taxonomy): domain Eukaryota; kingdom Metazoa; phylum Chordata; class Hyperoartia; order Petromyzontiformes; family Petromyzontidae; genus Entosphenus; species Entosphenus tridentatus. The sequence continues at coordinate 1,434,885 of CM025643.2, read as the reverse complement.
ATCCATTGGGGGTGAGCCGGGGTCAGCACAGATCCATCATAATCATCATCGTCACCACTACCCACAGCCAGAGCCGTTCCTGGAGTACAGTGAATCAGGGTGACTGCCCCGGGCCCCGCGCTCTGGGGGGCCCCGCGCTTCAACGTCACGCGATCAGATGTAATGATTCCAGTTGAGTTTTAAGGCGTCAAGAGAGGGCCCCCACATGGTGGGATTTGCCCCCCCCCTCCTCCATGGACGGCCCTGCCCACAGCATGGCCACCACCACCACAACCATCATCATCATGTTCATCGATAGCAAAAGAGTCATTGTCGTCATCATCCTCTTCCATACATCCATCCGCCGTCGGTAGACTTGGCATCGCCCGGCGAGGCTGCCTGTGACCAAATGACCCGGAGCGTGCCCGGTCCCCATCAGACTTCGCGTGCGAAGCGGGGTTGAGCCAGGGTAGCGTTTGCAGGATGGGCGACCCACCATGCGCAAGAGACAGGTGCGGGAGGCGTAGTGCTCGGCAGAGGGCCGTGCAGCAAAATAAATTACTGTTCCGCATTTCCTGCCTGCGTCGCCAACCCGCACTGACCAGCGTGGTGAAGTATGGTCAAATATCCCCCCACGAACCCGCACAGCGTGCGTGGGGAGGCCCTCGTCCAGAAGTGGACTGACAGACGGGTGGCTGTAAATGTACACGATTAGGCTGCACCACTTAGTGGTTAAGAACTGGTCCCGGTCATTGTCACCCTCATTCACCATCGTCAACAGTCCCGGTCTAGTCACTGCTGGATACGCAAGACCGTGCCGTAGTAAAGTCACCGCCACCTAGCGGTCGTTGACCGCCGCCGCCGCCGTTGTTGTTGTTGTTGACGACGACATCGTTGTCATTTACACTACGAGACCTCCTTTACCAGTGGCAAAATATAGTAATAGGTTTTTACCCATTCAACTGGTACAAAAACCTATTACTATATTTTGCCACTGGTAAAGGAGGTCTCATAGTGTAAATGCTTACCCCGAGCTCTCAATACTCTGATAGTGCGCTGTCTTTGAGTTTGTACGCCTTTTGGCGTCATCTGGTCCAAACACCAATGGAGACTAGGCTCTAAGAAAAGCTGTCTCGGGTGTGGACCAATCAACTTCAAGGACAGTGCATATCATTATCATCATCAGAGTTTGTTTGCATTTTGACTGCTTGTATTTTGGTTATTTCAAACATGATGCCTTGTATAAAGGTGTCAGTTGTTGTACCAGTTGAAAGGGTAAAAACCTATTCCTGTCGTTGTCGATGTGCGCAGCTCGCGAGAGCTACGGGGGCACGAGGCTGCTGCGCAGGGCCGACTTCAACGTGGGCGCGCACGTGAACACGCTCTGGCGCACCGCGTGCCGCGTGCAGCCCACCGACACCAGCCGCCGTGGCGCCTCCTCTTGGGACACCAAGCAGGTCACGTGGTTCGGTGAGCGCCTCCATCGCACGCCCACGCCGCCACGGTTCAGTTTTGGCCGATATCACCTTCGTGTTTAAAGGACCGCCAGAGGCTTTGAGGGGCGGGGGATTGTGCGCCGGCTCACCGCCCGGTCGCTGCCTTTCTTCGTTCGCGTGTGTGGGTCGTCGTGCCTCTTGAGTCATTCGCTCTTCTCGTGTGAGCGAGTGAACGACGTGGCCTTTGGCGCCTTGACAAATCTAAACTATTATTATAATTTTGTTAATGGATTCATCATTGATAGGGTTAAGGACACGAACGTTTCCGTTAATAAATCCCCGGCAGTTTGTCGTTTATGAAAAGTGGCGTGCCCGTTGGGGGCCACAAAGCCAAGCGGTTATTGTTGGTCCCTCTCGGCCAAGTTCCAGTCAGGCAGTGCAGTTCATCTCGACGCAGCCCGGTTCCACCGGTTTGTTAGACGTTTGGCACGATCGGTGCCTATTTTGGCAACGTAATTTAGTGGCGAAACACTCTTCGTCAACAAAATGTGGAACTTTTGTCAACGATGCATGTATGGTGAAGGTAAAGGTGCAGCGCTGCGATTGCTTGTCAGTGAGTCGACAAAGTCTATCAAGTAGGGACGATGATTTTAACTGTCCTCCAGCCCAAGCTCTGCAGGTCCTCTATATATAAGCTGTTGAATCAATTGGCATTGAATATGTTAAGCAAGCGATGCACTATTACGACGTATCACGAATGATAATTTTCAACCCTTTGCCAAACACCTGCTGGCCATGGAGATTGACCAGCAGATTGACATTTCACGGTTGGCTACGTACAGTGTGAAAGAAGTTCAACATACGTACACACAACAGAGCAAAGCACGACGGACCGTGACGAGACGAACGGAATGGAGACGTTAACAGAGACCGCAGTGCAACGACGAGCTCCAAAGATGTGACTTGGCTATTTATGGTTAATAAAAGTATTTTCTCAGTTGAATGATTGGATGACCTAACCATATATGGGGTAGGGGAGGCATGGGGGGCGTGGAGGAATTGCCTGCGGCTCACCCCAACGTTTAATAACTTAGTGTTGGATTAACGCCCGACTGTTTTGTTTTTTTAAATCGACGACGCGATTAACGGAACGACGACATAAAATCCACACGCGACAACGCTTGTCCATCATTCCGCAGGTTGTCATCGGCGAGACCTAAGGCTGTGGTAGAGATGAAACGTTCCGACTCTGTGAACGCTAGTGGTGACACCTCCCGCGGTTCCAGCCTTACGCGCACACACACGGACGCTTTGCCTATGTGCAGCAAGGCGTTATTTATTTTTTAAAACGTGCTGGGATCTGTCACTGCTTTTGTCCTAATTGTGCTATTGCAGTGAAATGTCTCCTCTTTTTTTTATATGTGTGGTGTTACATTTGTTGTTGTTTTTACCGCCACCAATTTTATCCCGATGGCGCTATCGGCATCCCGTCACAAGACAAATAATCCATTCGGATCTGTCGCAATGCAGCGCAGGCAACCCCTTTGGCGTTAAAGGCGCGCGGAAGCGGATATCACAGAGCTACCTCTTAAGATCCACCGTAAAGTGCCCCTTGACTGTGACGGTCATTGGGGTTGACGAGGGGGGGGGGGCTGTGGGGTGAGACCCCCTTTGCCGAAGAGCAGTCTTGTGGAGTCTACATCCTGTTTCATCTTCATTTGACTCATCTCTTGTGCGTCTTCATTTCCGCGAAAATAGCATTGACGGAATGGTGAATTTGCTAATCAACTCCGGTTGTCTGCGATAGTTGACGGTTAATATGCGGATGTGGAAGTGTTGTAGGGAGCGCTAGTGGACGGTATTTTGGCCCATTCTTCCACACTGTCATGACAAACGTGGGAGTACCCACGTTTTACCCCACCACACACGAAATGGCGATACTACAGACTACGTTTATGTGCGTTTTGCAAGCTGAACGACTGACAAAAAAAATTTGTGGGAGGGAGGGGTGGGATGTACAGGTGACATTTAATTTCACTCTTATTCGCGAGAGCTCGAGCGGCCGATGCGCCGCACAAATCCGGACGGGAGGTTTCGTAAAAAAATTCCCAACTGGCTTTGCGCGGCAGTCATTTGTTTGCGAGGGTAACGTTTCGAACGTTGTGCGTACGTTGAGACCGTGCCGACAGTGCGTGGTGGTCAACGTTCCACGTCAACCCTGGCGGCTCGGTCGCCGGATTAGCGACGCACGCGGGAATAAGCTGTTTTATGAACGCAACAGCAAATATTGTTTATTGCGTTGGTAAATCTAGCGTTTTGGCAGTTGCGTAATTGGATGGCTGAGACAATTGCGTATAATGGGGTTTTTTGTCCTCCTTTTCCCCTCCCTCCGCACTCTCTCCCTTTCAGCCAAAAGGAATAGTTGCCTGGAAAAGTATTTTGCGACGTTTCAGTGTGTGCCGGGCGGTCGGGATCGATCACAAGCCATCCCCGCTCTGTCTTTTTAATGGCTCGCCTCAACCGCGCCACCGCCGCGTATAAGCCTGGCCCGGTTTATCATGCAGCCGTGTTGCTCTGCACGCCCGTGTTGTTTACTGCCTGGTGCGCGACACACACACACTCGATCCGCTCCTGGCTTTTCAAGTTTTTAAGGCTCACCTATGCTTACTAATGTGTAAAAAAAAACATTTTCAGCAGGAATCTTTCCCACGATTTTATCCCGGATTTTGCTTTTTCGGATCGGCGTGGCCCAATAACCGGGCTAGCTCACTTTAAAGTGCCCGTGAAAATACAGCACGTATCGGCACCCGGTTAATTCATTTCCATTCATTTCATTGTCCGTCGATCCTTCCCTCGTGAATGTGATGAGCGTTTTGAATGTACACTTCACAGCAGATAAGAGGCTTTTGTCATTAGCTGCGTAAACATGTCATTGTAATCATATATCGCCCTTTGTCAATCCACTGTTGAATATGGGCCTTCAAATGCCATTACGGTCATGGGAGTTGTTTGACCATACTTCACCACTCTGGTCAATGTGGGTCGGTTCGGCTATCATAGTATCTGCAATCGAGCCAGCTCAAAGCGGCGGCTCAGTAGGCGCCAGATTGTTTGCCCACCGCAGAGGGCGAATCGAGATGTGGACGTCGCACATCAAATAATTTTCGTCCAACAAAAAAAATTCTTATTCACCCCACCGATTCCAGATTCAGGTGTCTCGTGAGGCCCCCAGCAGCACATCGTAGTTTGGTCACAGCCAGCGTTAAAAACCACCCGTGCCGCTCCGCCTTCCGGCCTCCCGCGTTTCGGTCTCGGCCTCGGCTCGTGTGTGTGCGTGCGTGCGTGCGTGCGTGTGCGTGCGTGCGTGCGTGCGTGCGTGCGTGTGTGTGTGCGCGCCCAGCGATAAAATTGTGGTGCAGTAGCGGCCTCCGCGAGCCCTCCTCCTCCTCTGCCGTCACTGTCCTGCCTCTCCTGTTGTCTCGCAGCCTCGCTGGACGGGGGCATGGGGCTGCTGCTACCCATGGCGGAGAAGACGTACCGCCGCCTGCTCATGCTGCAGAACGCCCTCGTCACGCTCGTGCCCCACCTCGCCGGGCTCAACCCCAAGGCCTTCCGGTACGGCGACGTCCACCATCGCCCACGCCACTGAGCTGTGTCGCTCTTTTTCAGAAGCGACCTGGACATCGCAAATGATAGCTCGACCAAGTGGCTTATCTTCTTGGTTCTTTCGGTAAAGTCACGTAGAAGGGAAATAATAAAATAATAAAAATTTTACATGATAAAATAATTCTCACGACGTTTCGGCCACAACGCAAG
>CM025643.2:1400418-1419654 GCA_014621495.2 Entosphenus tridentatus | reverse complement strand
GCGGCAGCGGTGGCAGCGGCGGCAGCGGCGGCAGCAGCGGCAGCAGCGGCCGTGAGCAATGCGCTGCTGGATGAAGGCCGCACCAAGTCGCCACCGTTGCCGTCCGCTCTCCCCACCCACGGTCGCGCAATCCAACTGACCAACCACGGCGCGATCCCGCCGTTCAGTCTCCCCGGCGGGACGTGCTCCGTCTCTCGGGACGAGTTCTCTCTCCGTTGGGGGCGTACGCAGTAGCGGGGGGGTTCCGGGCTATTGCGGTGGCCGTCGCAACGGGGGGGGGGGGGGGGGGGGTCATCTGGATTGCGTTTTCACGCCGAGCTGCGCGAGAGCCCGACCGCGGTGTGCGGGTGTCGTAGCGACATTCGCTCACCGCGGTCGACGCCGCGGCCTCGGCAGGTGACTTCGGCAAATCGGCTTACACGCAAGGGGTCGCTCGTGAATTGAAAAAAAAGGCAATTTAGTGTCATTTTTTTTTACAGCCGTTTTTAATGAATTCACAGCTTGTGTGTGTGTATATATAAGGCTGCGTTCGCAGTGGCTTAATCGAGTCTCTAATTCCTAAGCAAAGTGGAACAGCTGCTGCCGCGGTTCCTGCAAACGGTGGTTGTTGATTTGTTGTTGCGAGCAAAATAAAAACCCTTTTTGCTAGACAAACGTCTCGTGGCAGGGGGGAGTCTGTGGCTTTGCCATTGAACAGGATCACTCTGAAGTGAATGATTTCAATTTTGTTTCTCGCTGTAAAAAGAATAGATGAAGGCGCAGCCCTACAATAGCCTGCTCACGCCGTTGCTGGCAATTAGAGCCTCCGCTGGAGGGAGCTCTAGAGAAAGAGAGTCCTCTGTCGATCGCACTTTGGCCTACTACATGCACGCCGGGCAGACATCTCGGAAGCACGAGGTGGGAGTTTCCCCCCGACGCTTTTCCCCATCGCCTACCGATGACCTCGACTCGTGCACCAACTTACACGGCCGGGTGGACAAAGGTGATGGGAAACCTCGCTCCCCGCCCCCCCCCCCCGTTTCGACTGTCGCGTCAAACGTGCGGACCTCTTCCACTGCAAGTCCCCGTCCCCCGTGCCGCCAACAGTGGCACCTGCGGAAACTCTTCCCACTGCTGGTCAACGTACTTGAGTGGCGCGTTGGCGGCGCGTGCGTCGTGTACATACGGATGTCGCGTGGCTCTTTTTGTGTATCGATATGAAAAAAAACTGGTTGCCGTTTTCCGTCCCACCGTCGGCACGACCCCTGCGAGTCGCCGAGCTCGTGGCCTCCTCCTCCGTGTGCGATGTTCCATAGCGAGCGAGCGCGCGAGCGTGCAGGGCACAGAGCGTCCAGTTACGCTCTGGCCAGGCGCACTGAATTCAATTGCGGGGAAATCCAAAACAAAGATTTAGAGACGTCGCCGGCAACTCGTGTCGTTTCTCTCCCTCTCTCTCTGTCTTTGGATGAATTCATTTTTCTCGCGCGCTGGGGGTTGTGGGTGGGGGGGGGAGAATTCGCTTGCCATCTGTGTTTTGAACGCACGGCTGTTTCCAGCTCTGCGATGAATCGCTGGAAGCAAAAAGGGGGGTCGGAACGATAGTGTAACCGGGAGAGCCGTGATTGTTTTAGGGGGGCAGCGTCAATATAAATTCGCGAAAAAAAATGTATCTTGTCATTTTGATACCTTGTTTGTATGACGGCCGTTTGCTGCCGAACGGATTAAACCAGTGTGTGGCTGAAACTTGCACCGATCTCCCCGTTCTTGTGCAGCTGGATTTATAAACATTTACGGACGTTTCTATTGAGATGAGTGAAGCAATCTGAGACCAGTCACCAACCATTGTTTTTTTTCCATTGCTCGATGAAGGCCTCTCCATGTATTGAAGAGTATTTGGCTGCTATATATTTCCACATGATCAGCCACTTCATTGGGATATCGTTTGTGGCCAGGTCGCTTCTGAAAAAGAGCTACATCGCAGCTCGGTGGGGGCTTACCCGGTAAAATAAAAAATAGTTCCGTTTTTTTTTCTTCATGCTGACACCATCTCTCACAGTCTCACAAAGCCATCTCAATCCTGCAGACGAGCTCATCACTTCGCTCCGTGTCTACGATGGCTGTCCACTCATTCCTCATTCCGCTGTCATTCTTTCGCCAGTGTTGTCCATCGACCATCGCCCGGTCTAGCGACGTATCGGTGCTGCCCTGCTGTCCTCAAGTCAATATCATTTCTCTGATTTGTTCCCCGCATCTGTCCTTCCCGTCGTCATTGTAATTCCGGGCGTGTAACCTCTACACGCTTCTGTGCGCACGTTGTGGCACCCTTGACCAGTGCCGCGCGTTGAAGGCATTTTGCAAGCTTGCGTCATTCAGCAGTTGCCAACGCACTGGAATCTAATCTCCATTTATATTTACTGAGCGCCTTCACTCGAGGCGCTTGACGGAGCTTACAAAGCGGCGACCGCTTTAAATGATGTCGATGGCAGGGGCGTGCTACAAGGGTTGAGGAATGAGTGGCCGCGATAGGGGGGGGGGTGGTGGACTTGGGGATCACGAAAGGGCTGTAAGGGAGGGACGGGAAGGAGTTGAGGGGCGAGGAGAGGGAAGAGGAAGCGAATGGCCAAGAGAAAATGTGAGCTTTTAAAACATAAATGATCGGTAGGGCGGGCAGGCGATGTTAGTATTGTGTTAATAAACTAAACTAAGCATTTTTATTTTATTTTACTAGGTCAGACCCCCGAAGCAAAATCATTTTTCAGAAGCGACCTGACCACGCGATAGCCCAACGCGCGGTGGCTTAGCATCATGTGTGAATGCATAGCCGCCAAGTACTCTAAAACGCGTGTTTCTAAATGTGGAGGGGAAAACCGGAGGACCCCGAGAAAAAGCGACGCGACCACGGGTTAGAGCATGAAAACTCCCAATATACAGCAGCAGGCGTCAGGGTCTGGATCGAGCCCATGACCACCTGTATACCGGGCGAGGTCGTTAACATCTCCTAGCCACCGTGGCACCCCACGGTAGCGAGATGTGAGTCTTGACCACTGGCTGTCATCGCGGTGATTGGGAGATGAAATCAACTCGCGTGCTGGCGCTGGAAGGGTTGTTAGATCACAAGACCATGCGAGATGGCGGCGGCTGCGGCGGGAGCTTGGGGAGGCATTTCATCCAGCAGTGGAATGATCACGAGTGACGATGCTGACGTTCAACTTGTAACGCGCTGCGCGGCGTTCGCGCGCTCTCGGTGAGAGAAAACGATTCGGAGGCGCGAGGAGGAATTGCAGCGGGAAAGGCAGCAACCACGTGGCGAGCCGAGTTCGATCCCCGCCAAATGCCATCAACAGCACTGGCTGTTGTCTGAACGGTCTTAGACCGTGGTGCTGGCGACCCACCTCGTGTGCCGTTCCGGCCTTCGCAGCTACGCGCCAACAGCACTTGCCCCAACAGTCTGTTTAAGGCTACACGGGGGGGATCTTTGCGTCCTTTGTTCGATATTCCAGGCGACTGCTGAGATTCCTCTCGACCAGGGAGGAGGGAGGAGGAGGAGAGAGACGTCGCGCGCGTGACTCCCCGCCTGGGTGTTAGTGCTGTTGCCAGCGTGAGACAACAGAGGGAGTCGCGATGCGCTTCCTCGGGATGACTCAGGCCGTGGACTCTGAACGCGTGCCAGTGGTGTGCGTGCGGTGGCTGGAGCGATGAGATTGGCTTCGTGTGCAGCAGGTGACGGCCTGTGGGGTGGGGTGGGGGTGGTGGGGGGTGCGGGAGGGAGGGAGGCCTTCATCCAGCAGTGGATTGATTATGGCTCATGATGACGATGTTACCGGAGAGTGCGTGGGAGTACTGCATATCCATTCACAATTCAGATGGCAAAGGCCACCGGACAGCTGCAAAAGAGAAGGGGGGGGGGGGAAATAAAACGAAACAGCAACGTGTATAATTAAGTAAACGCTTTATTATTAATTGATTACTTGATTAACGTGAAGTGGAGCGTTCAGGAATAATGAACAGACGCGCTCCAATGGTAACCGTGGGAGGTGCCGCGCGCTCGGTGATCATTCGTCAGCGTGATGTACAATGCGGCCAGGCGACGTATTTGTTCACGGGCACGCACAGACAAAGGTCCCCCGTGTAGCCCGCACGGGCTGTTGCGGGCAAGTGCTGTTAGCGGACGCGCAACGTTCGAGGGACCGACACGGGAGTGGCCAGCGATCGCGCCGGGGCCGCCTTTGTCTCTCCCGGGTGGCCCGATGATGCGCGCGCACACCAAAGCAGACGCTCATTCAAAGGTTGACATAAGGGAGATATTCGCCGCTGATGTTGGCCGTGAGCGAGAATGAATCGAGCTCGGAAACCCGTGCCGGGTTCGTAGCGCAGTGCGCTATGACCAAACCACTGCGCCACCGCTCCCCAACGACACACGAAGACGCAGATCACCACCACCACCACACCCCACCGTCTCTGCCTCCCCGGTGGCGATGTTTCCACGCCGCACCAGGTACTCACTTGAGGCTGGGTCGGCCTAGGGGAAGGTCCAAGACCGTTGAGACAATCGTCACTTGGTCGGCGGAGGGCAATGACCACGACGCAGACGTCACGCACAGCCAGTGTGAACTCGGCGAAACTGACTGCACCGGGAGTTCATTTAGACTCAGGCCAGGCCAGCCGTAAGTCACCAGAGTCCGTTTATTTTGTAGCCATCGGAATTCCACCACGTTTGTCATCAACGTTGCATTGTAATAATAATCATCAGTTTAACACAAATCTGGCTGTCGCCTGATGAAGCTAGTTGTAATTACCGGCGAAACGTCGTACTCAGATTGTAAATGATGTGGATTTGCACCGGTGTGCTGTACTAGTGACGAATTGACACGTTCTGTTTACGTGACAACCCTCACTAGTTGGCTGTGTCGGGTGGTGGCGGGTTTTAACGACACATTTATATATTCACGCGATCAAACCCAACAACAGCAACAAAACCCCGCAAATAATAGGAATGTCTTCCAGCCCCTTTGCCAATCCACTGATGGGATGAAGGCCTTCCTCTCTGTGGGTTGTCTGATTCGACTTCACCCGCGCTGGTCGCTGATGGGCTCGTTAATGGGACAAAGCACCGCGCTTTGAAACCCCGAAACCCGAGTTCGATCCCCGGCCACGGCTGTAACGCGAGTTGCTGGTGATCGTCTCGACCGGCTCTGGCGGGACCTCCGCCGCCCAAAACAACCCGGCACTGACCAGCGTGGTGAAGTATGGTCAAGCAACGACGGACACCTACCCAGCAGTTGAGTAACATTCGCGATTAATGCAGGTGTCGCCGTTTGCCCAAACGAGATGCGAGTGTAAAAGAAGACAAAAAAAATTTACCCGGTAAAACAAAGTTTTTCACTATAAATTCTTTATATGCGTGGCGGCTAGAGTCCTCTCGTCCTCTGGCTTGAGATGGCTGCCACCTATGGGTCAGATGATTGCCTGCCACCATTAAGCAATTGGTAATTAAATATAAAAACAAATTTGCCTAAAAAGTGTAAAATTTTGGAAAAAAAATTTCATGAAAATAAATTGTCACGCACAACGAGTCTGTGTGCAAAATGTCAGCTCGATTGGATCACGGGAAGTGGGTTAAAAAACGACCGAAAGATTTGCACGGTCGTAAGCGCGCAAGCAAGCAAGCAAGTGAACTTAATATAAAGGATTTAAAAGGAGAGAGAGAGATGTTAACACGTGGGTACATCAGCCCCGTTCGTTGGCCTTTTGACATAAATTATTTTCAGCAGCAACTCGCAGCCAGGACGTCCTTTGGACGTGACCATCCCACCACGACCACCACCACCACGCACTGACCGGCGTGGTGGTGGTGGTGGAGGTTTGGCCGCCACACTTTCCCCGTGAACCAAACACTTGCGGCGTTGCCAGAGTTGACCATAGGCTGTCAATAACAGTGGCTTCTACTTGTCTGACCCTGTTGTTGTTATTGTTAGTATTGTTGTTGTTGTGCTCGCTCTGTAACGTGCAGGATCGGGGACCAGCGAGGAAGAAGAGGAGCGGAGGAGGAGGAGGAGCGCAATGTGAGTTGGTAACAACAATAATTTCGTCCCCATAGTCCCCAGGGTGTCGAGACTCGTCGCACAAAAGGTCCCCGGCAGAAGGCCCCCAGTGAGCGCCGCGGGGCAGCCGCTCACGCAACTGGCTGGGTGGGGGAGAGAGGAGGAGGTGGGGGAGGCTGAGCCTCTCCCACCACAAGGCTCACACCTCCACCCCCCCCCCCGTCTACATTCTGACAGTCAAAGTCAAACGCGTGCGGTGTCAAACGGAACTCTGGTGAGCGGGTCAGTGCAGCTCGGTCAGAGCGCACCGCCAAATTCAAATATCAGCTGAGCCCTGGGTCGCGCGCGCAGTTCGCGGTGTCCCTCTCTCTCGCCGCGGTCACGCGGATGTTGTTGTTGTTGTATCCCCTCCACGTTCAGAATAAACATTACGCGTTCAGAGTAATTGGCCGCTGCTATAAATTAGCAGCCACTCCGCTGAGCTACGATTTATGGCCAGGTCGCTTCTGAGGCTGAGCCGACCTAACGGAGGCCCATGGCCGGTTCAGATAAATGTCATTGATGTTGGCCGTGAGCGGGAATCGAACTCGGTTCGTCGGGTCAGAAGTGCAGCGCGCTAACCACGACACTACCGCTTCCCCACCCCTCCCCCACACCCCCCTCCTCCCAATGCACCGATTACCCCCATCGCACCCGTCGTCCCCTCCCACTCCTCCTCCGTCCCCTGCTCCCTCTGTGTCTGGGTCAGCTCCGCGTGCAGGCCACGGCAATCATCTGGCCACATTATGCATGGAGCATCCCCCTGGATTGACTCGCCCCCCCGCCCCCCGTGCACTCTGACGGCACAAAGACGAAGATCCCCACCACCCATCCACTCATCCACCCCCAACCACCACGCGCAGCTTTGCACAGACTGCTCGGGCAAGGGCTCTGTTAGCGAGCGCCTATGAAAGCCAGGCACGGCGCAATACGACTGTGGAGGGTCACCACCACCACCACAACGCCAGGCCGTCTTTGTCTCCCCAAACACGGCATTAAGGTATTCATTTTAAGGATGCGCCGACGTTCGGCTATAGACCACTGCTGATGTGTGTGCCCGTCGCCGGGAAGCAACTATTGTTTCGCCGGTTTCACAGCGAAGCACGCTAACCATTGCGCCACCGCTCGGTTATCACTGAAGCCACACGCAGAGAAACAAGGGAAGGCTTCCCCCTCCACCCTCCCTCCAACTCCCCCCCTCCCCCCAGCCGTGACCGCCTCTCGGCTCTCAGACGTGGATTATAGAATTCCAAGTAAGCTGGCAAGCCAGGCAATCGCGTGAGCACCGGTCTGTTTGTCCCATGGCGGTGTGATATTTCCACTTTCAGAACTGAAATGTCGGCAAATTGCTTTTTTGTTGTTGGCGTTTTCCCTTTTGCCGATTTTATTCCGATTGTTCTTGCTGTGCGTGTCGTGTCCCGGGACGCAGTTTCCCTTTCAGATCCCTCACAGAGCCGTGTGAGCCCTTCGCGTTATTCGTGAACAGTCCACGGAAATGGATCTCTACAGAGCTACATCCGAGACCCCTTCTTCAGGCGCCCTCTGGTCCACACACAGTGGAGAGAGCGGCATTTCAGAGTAATAATATTGATTCATCCTGATGAAAGCTGATGAGCTATGAAGCTCTTTTTCACTTCTCACCCGCTCCGCCGTATGACAGCGAACGATGTTCGACGAATGAGAAGTCAAACCGATATTTCTACTTCTCAGAGCTGCAATTTGCCGACTTCAAACAATTGAAATTTAAACAATTGTTTTATTCTACCAGGTAAGAGAGAGAGATGTCAACACGTGGGTAGCTCTTTTTTTAGAAGCGACCTGGCAATCGCAAATGACAGCTCAACGAAGTGGCTTATCACGTGGAAATGTATATCAGCCACATACTCTAAACTTGTGTTTCTAAATGTGGAGGAAAAAATAGGAGAATCCGGAGAAAAATCCACGCGACCACGGGGAGAGAGACACGCAAACTCCAACTATACAGCAGCAGCAGCAGGCGTCAGGGGTCGGGATCGAACCCACGCGCTCCTGTGTGTACAGTCATTGGTGACCTGTCTCAGACCACCACCGCCTGATCTCAGCAATTTGCGAACCCGGTTGAACCGCGGGTGCGACTGAGACCCGCATTTGAATCTCAGGATCAGCCCCACGATCTCTGAGCTAACCGCTCCACGGCCAAGATCTGCCGCACATTCGCGGTCTCAATGAAAATCCCATTACGCCCACAGGAGCCCATTAATTGAAGAGGGCACCACGTCTCAGCCGGGTGGCGTACTGCGCGCAGCCTCTAACACATCGTGCGCGCGGCTTTGACTCCCGAGGATAGTTCGCACTCGGTGATGGGTGCACAATTGCCACGGCTCCCTCCGCGTACTTGCGAACGTGCCCTTTGAAATTCAACAAACGCCGCTCCGCACGCACGAGAGGCGCGGTCGCCCGTGTCCCAACTGACGCCTCGTGGCGTCCGTCACTGGGTACGGACAAGGCCCCGGGCAGCGACGCGTCGGACTTGCGAAGCTCAGGGCGTCGCCGCTCGGATCTCGCGGCGCGGCAGATGGAAACGACGGGGGTGGGGGGGGGTGCGAGTTTATGACACCCGCACCGCCCCTCGTCCGCCCGGCAGCGCGTGAATGGGGCGCGCCGCGAAGTGTCTCGGGTCGGAAAGTTCTGCAGCGCGCGGTGAGGTAAAGTGTGGGTACCGTCACCTCTTCCGAGACGTCTGGCCGGCGTGGGTCTAAAGCAAAACAAAACACAAACAGACCAAATTCCCACGGGGATCTCGCGGGCGCGTTCGCCTTCGATTGGCTGTCGCTCCACGCGTGGTTGGCTACGTACGGTGCGAAAGAAGTTCAGCATACAGACCCGCGGGCCAATCATCGTTACCCCCCCCCGCCTCCTAGCCGTGACGTGCGCCCTGCCCAAGCCCCACTCACTTTGGCCAGCAGTCAAATGTGATGACGTCTCTGGTCCACGCGCTCCCCTTCCCCCTTTTCACGCCGCGTGCTCATGCGAGCGCGTGCGTTGCGCGTGCTCGTGCTCGCTCGTGCTCGTGCGTGCGCGTGCTCGTGCTCGTGCGCGTGCTCGCGCGCGGGGCGATCTCGAGCCCCGCGCCGTCGCTCGGCGAACGAATCCGGACGCCGCGGCTCTCTAATTCTGATGGAACCCTTTGAGAACGCCACCTCGCTGCGCTCGTCACGGGCTCCCATCGCACCCTCCGCCCCCCCCACCTCGCTCAGGGCGCCGCCGCCGCCGCGCGCGTGCGTGCGCGTGCCCAGCTTCGGCAATCGACGACGCTTCGTGGCGTGGCCGGGGTCACGTGCCTGGGAGGCGTGCGTCGATTTCGCCTCCACAACTGGCATGGCAGCAGCAGCTGCTGCTGCTGCTGATGATGATGATGATTTACATTTGTAAGGCTGCGGTGCAATGAAGATTAGCAGCGCGCTGGACTTAACAATGCAGAGGTCGCCAGTTCGACCGATCTCCAGGCGTGGCAGTTGAAAACAATGGGGGAAGATTTTTAATTGTCCCCCAATCCCACAGGCCACAGCCTCTGCCCACGCAACAGCAGCCAGTGTATGGGGGGGGGGGGGGTGTGCCCCGAATTTAGTCGATCGTCAGATTGCGTGTGGTGAGGATAATTGTTGGTATCTCCGCCTCTTCCAAGACGCCTGGCCATCGTGGAAGAGTAGGCAAAAAACACACACGCAACATGCAGAGCGGTTATGCAGCGCTCTCTCTTAGTGTAGGCCATTTTGCCGGCAGTGGCGCTCGCAGGCAATTGCAGGTGCTGCGCCTTTCGCCAACCAGCTGAGAGTCATCTGCGTGATAAGTCACCCACCCCACTCACCCAGAACCAGAATGTTTCAATATCACAGAGCAGCGGATATGGGTCTCGGGTTGAAAAGGGTTTATTTGGCATTGTTGTTGAACCAATGGCAAAACTTTTTTACTATTTGTTCCGATTAAAACTGAAAAATATACACGCTAACAACATGCTGGTGAGTGGAACAGTTTGCGTGCTTAACATTCTGAGGCCTCTGGATTCAGACAGAGAGAGAAATAGAGACGGACAGAGTGAGAGAGAGAAAGACACACACAGACAGACAGATGGAGAGACAATGACGAGAGACAGGGCATGGTTATGAAGAGAAGCGAACAGACACACAGATGGACGGATTAATGTATAAAGAGAGAATAACAGAGAGACAGGCGCGCATATATCGACAGATGGGACGGACAGAACGGCAGACGGATAGCAGCACAGAGAGAGAGACAGCTGATATGGCAGAGAGACAAACGGACCTATGTATTGCAGACAGACGTGTATGACATGACGGACATAGGGCATGCAATGAGAGAGACTGGCTGATAAACAAATGGAAGACATCCGGATAGACACGTGGAACAGAGGCAGGACACACAGAGATGAATGAAATCTGAATATATAAGAGACACACACACACGGAAAGCAACAGAGAGACAGAGAAACACAACCAACAGAGGTAGGAGGATCTAAGAGCGCAATAGAGAGAGTATATAATCATACTGTAGATATAATATTGATTAACACAGCTCGTTATAATCCATGGGGACATGCTGACGTCAGAGCGACATAACTGATGAAGCATTTTAGCTGGAAACCCACGCAACTAACGCACAGTTCGGTGATGTCATCCAATTGGTACAATAAACGCCCAAGGTTTGTTATATTTGTGACATTATTTTACACACACACGCAAAAATAACCCAAACAACTTGTATAAGTGACACAACAAAAATTTTGTTTCCGAATGTAAACAGTGAAGTTAACGCTGTCCGCTCTTTTTCTCGTTTTCTAAAGAATTCACGTTTTGTTTCAAGGTATTATCAACGAATTTATTATTTCGAAGTGTGTCGACACACAGACTCCAGTTGGCCCACGTGCTCTCCGCGCCGGTGATGGTCGCGTGAGAAACAGCAGCAGCAGCGGCGGTCAAGCTCGGCTATGTTTTTATTTTGGGGCTCGTGTTGTTAATAATGTCGGGCGCGGACGATGATGACGATGATGATGCGAGTTGGACAAACCGTATACAGCAACACACGCGCTCGTAGGGGTGCCGGATACACGCATGCATGCGTGTACACACACATACACGTACACACACACGTACACACACAGACGTGCACACACGTAAACACGCGCGCGCGTACGCGTACAGAGAGTCGATATCGCCACGAAGTCGTGCTGACTCGCAGCGCCGTGATTTTGTTTTCACAGTCGGTTAATACATACACACACTAAGTACGCAGGCAATTCATAAATACTGTACACGCGTGTGTAAATCAATACGTTCGTTTTGATTGAACATTTTAACGAAAAACTGGCCTGTCGAAGAGGGCTTCGTGACGTTATGAGAGGACAAATACTCCCCCATGTTTGTCTCTCCACGTGACACACAGAGGAGTACACCACGTGACACACAGAGGGGGTACACCACGTGACACACACACAAGGAGTACCCCACGTGACACACACACGAGTACCCCACGTGACACACACACACGAGCACCCCACGTGACACACAGGAGTACCCCACGTGACACACACACAGGTCTACCCCCCGTGACACACACAGGAGTACACCACGTGACACACACACAGGAGTACACCACGTGACACACAGAGGAGTACTCCACGTGACACACACACAGGTCTACCCCACGTGACACACACAGGAGTACCCCACGTGACACACACAGGAGTACACCACGTGATACACACACAGGAGTACCCCACGTGACACACACAGGAGTACACCACGTGACACACACAGGAGTACTCCACGTGACACACACACAGGTCTACCCCACGTGACACACACAGGAGTACCCCACGTGACACACACAGGAGTACACCACGTGACACACAGAGCAGTACCCCACGTCACACACACAGGAGTGCACCACGTGACACACACAGAGAAGTACTCCACGAGTATTTAATATATTTTTTACACGACTCGTTCAAGCCACACGGCCTTGTGTATGGCAGTGCGTGACTTCAGTAGCAGCAGCAGCGCTGATTCATTCCAAGCAAACTGGCACTTCAACATCGGCTCATCAGCAGCGTCCAGGATTTACTTGAAAAGCGATGCTGGTGAACTGCCACGTGGTTTTTTGTATTATCGACAAGGACCCTATTGGCTGGACAAGGCCGTTTGGCTGATGGGATGTGTAAAAAAGATATCTCGTTATCTTTGTTGGGACGGACAAATATGGGAAGGAGGCATTATTTGTTCGGCTACTCATTAGTCCACGTGGACGCCAAATGTTTATCTTGTATTGCTCTTAGAGACTCAGCATTGTGAGACAATGGATTTTACCAAAACGACACACACAGCACACGCAAAGAGCACGTGACGGGCAACAGACGATTCGGTTCCGAGTGCTGTTGTTAGCAGTGCCGGATTATCCTCGTAGCACAAGTAGCTGCATATGTAGTAGCTACACATGTAGTAGCTACACATGTAGTAGCTACACATGTAGTAGCTACAGGTGTAGTAGCTACGGGCCCCGAACTTTCAAGGGCCCCGCGCTAAATGCTTTCAAGCTATCGATTCCGGTTCAGTGATTCTGCTCTTGCTCTATTAGTATAGTACTATACCGCCTTCAACTTTTACGAACGACTGGATGTTTAAGGTTCGCGATTTGTCGTATTATCTGGCTGTATAGTAAATGAAAAAAATAGAATACCTTTACTGTGCAAGTCAAACATACGTTGTGTTTTAATATTGATGTTTTAAGATTTAGGGCCGCTTTATAACATATTTGCGAAAGGCCCCGTGCTCGCTTAATCCGGCACTGGTTGTTAGCGAAAACCCATCGAGGACAAAACGGCACTCGAGGCGGGGTTGGGAGGGGGGCCGCTGTAGCCATCACCACGGCCAGGACCTGCCTTTGTCTCCCCGGCGCGCGTGATCTGTTCACACGCCACCGGTGTGTTTCAAAGAGCGCCGGCGGTGGTACATCGGCAGTGGCCGAGCCACGCGACAGCTTTTGCCAGCCGGGCTGTGCGTCGGGTGGAGGAGGGTTTCACGACACACGATTTGGCGCACGCGGAGGTCAAATTAGAATCGGCGTCACGCGTCGCGGTGGGCGATTGAAGCCCCCCCCCCCCCACGTTCGTCATAATTAACACAGCCTTCCGACAGGAGCGGTGGGACAGTGGTTAGCGCACTACCGACATGAACCAGTCGAGCCGAAGCAGCGACCGCGGCGAGTGGTGACATCGCGACGTCGTCATGGGCCCTCGCCAGCCCTCACCCGCGCACATCCCCAACCCCCTTCGCCGACGCGTACTGACGTTTCGAGCAATGACCCTCGTTCACGAAACAGATATGTCAACCTTGACCACACTTCCCATCGCACTGCAGTGAGAGTAAGAGCTTGCCCAGGTGCCCTGCCAGGCTTTGTGCCCGCTCTTTAAAACTCTGAAGAAGAGCCATTGCCCGAAACGTCAGCACAACAATGATTTTTTTCTGTTCAAAGGTACAGTTAACGATGGTCGTGATTTTTATTTTGATTTCCACACTTTCAATCAAATCGATCAACTCTGACCGTGCAAGTGCTTTGTATGGCATTTTCACTTTTTCTCTCAACGTAAGACGTCAGTACAAATTCTACTTTTAAGCAACAATTTACCCACGGGAACCTCTCTGAGTCTCATGACTCGTTCATCAAGAGGCTCCTGCGTTAGGATGTTTGGCCAGTTCCATATTTTTTGTTTGTCACGAATATATATTTTTTTGCAAGTGGGCAGAAACATCCCCCCCCCCAAGCCCCCGCCCCCCCCCCCCGCCCCCCCCCCCCCCTGGAGAAAACCCCCACACGCTCGAGGAGGTTTAAACATCCAAATCGTTTCGACGCGACTCTTGCTGTACTGCCTCCTGACAACTCCACCTCGTTGCCACGCGCACCCGACGGCCCTTCCCCTCTGCGTGATCCATAGACATCCACCTTTCCCCTCCACGACGTCGATCGTCCTGAGTGCGCAGAAGGCAAAGCAGGACTTGAGCCTGGCTAGTGCTTGTTCGGGCGGCCAAAAGTTGCTATGGACGGCCGTGGGGGGAGGGGGGGGGATACATGTGGGCAGCAGAGAGGCAGTGCAGCAAGCGTGAACTGTATTCGCGTCGCTCTGCTCCAAACGTATTTTCTTCCCCCAGCTTCGCCAACCCGACACTGACTGACCCGGCGTGGTGAAGTATGGTCAAACGTTCCCCCCGGCGACCGCACGGCGTCTGCACCCGCGTGCCGGCCCTCATCCAGCAGTGGAGTTTTACAAAAGGGCTACCGCACGTACACACGTTCCCCTTCCACGTACACATGCTCCCCTCCCGTGACGTTCATGCATATATTTGCGCAACATCCAAGCAACTATTTTGACACCGAGGTTCGGATTCTGCCGAAACCTGACAACGCTCAAATGCTGTGGCTTTATAACGGCGGTGACAGGGGCTTGCAATGGTGTTTAAACATGCAGCGGTTACGTTTCATCGCCGGAGCTGTCCGTCGGTCGGGTGCTGAGCCCCGGAAAATATTATTGTCGAGGCGCCGGGGAGTGGGCGAGGGGGTTGGTGGGAAGACAAAGGGGGGGGGGGGGGGGGGGGTGGGGGGGGGGAGGGGGAGAACCCCGATAAATATTTGTACCCGATAATAAATTAAGCCGTGGTCACGTGGCATGGTATGGCATATCGAGAGAGAATCATATTTACACAACTCCGGTGTCGGAGAGCGGAAGCACCGCGTGCATTATATGGCAATATTTGTTATGGCAGTGTTGTCAAGGTTTTCGTTTTGTTTCATATCGCGTAAATATCCGACCCGGCAAAAATTGGGGAGGGTAGGGGGGTATTGGGGGCGGGGGCTCAATCCCTGCAGAACAGTGCAAAACGTGTTGCTTCGAAATACAAAGTGAGTCGAGAATAACACAACAACAGCATCATCATCATCATCATAAAGAACAACAATAACATGAACAGCAATAATAAACAGACGCGATTAACGAAAAGAGAGAGAGAGAGAAAGCCTCAATTAATTTGTAAGACACTACCACTGCGAACAGTGGCAGCGTGGTGGGTCGCGTTCACAGCGGGAGGTGCCCGTTGATTGTTGTGTCCCAGTGAGCGGTGTAAACACAAAGTCCTCGCTTGGCACTCTGCGGTGTCCACACAGCAACGCGTCTTCGCCGTAACGCGGTGGCTCTTCCATTCGGGAACACTTTTCGCACAACGTGGAATGCGCACCGTCATAAAGCGAAACCGCGCCCGTTATAACGCGAAACGCACGTCTGTTATAACGCGAAATGCGCGCCCGTTATAACGCCAAACGTGCACCGTTATAACGCGAAACGCGCACCGTTATAATGGCGTGCGTAGTGATACATCGTATCTCGACAAACTTCATGGCTACATTAGTGATGGGGACATTGTTTTCGCTTAACGCGTTTTTCGCTTTTAACGTGGCACTTTTCAGGAACGCATCTACTACCGCGTTAAGCGAGGACTCGCTGTGTGCAGGTGCAGGACCTGCACGTTGCAAACATGAAAACGCATCTTTCCCCCTCCTCACAGCAGCTACCTGTCGGCTACCGTATTGCTAATTAAATACTTGTGAAGACAAACGCTCATTCGAACGCGTTGCAGAATCGTGCGCGGATGATTGTTTCAACTTATGATGTCATTCTTGTGATTTAAATAAATAAAGGCGAAGGCGCAGCCCTGCAAGTGCCTGCTCACGCCACTGTTGGCGGCAGTGGCCTCCACTAGAGGAAGAGAGAGAGAGGGAGCTCTTATCGGAGGACACCTGTAGAGGGCATTTTGGCCTACTTTTCCACGCTGGTCAGACATCTTGGGGGACGTGGGAGCACCCACACTTTACCCCACCACACACGTGACCTGCTGACCGACTAAACCGCGCTGTACCCGTTTCGACTGCAGCGCCGGGGTATGGGATCGAACCGGGCACAACTCGGGATTGCGAGTCGAGCGCGTTAAGCGTTGCACCACGGCGCCATCCCCTGCGCGTGTGTGGGGAGTCGTGGCGCAGCGATTAGCACGCCGCGCGCTCAGCCACCCCGACCACCCGAGTTCGATTCCCGCTCAGTGACGATTCATCTGAACCGGTCCTGGGCCTCCCCTAGCTCGAATCAGCCTCAAACGAGTACTTGGTTGCGACGTGTAAAAGAGCAGTCTGTCAAGGTTATGCGGCAGCGGGCGGAGGGTTCTTTGTGTATCTGATGCACTATAAGCGAATGCGCGGCTGTTAAGGGGTGTACGGTAATGCCAATGAGAGTCGCTGGCCGTGGCGGTGTCACTCCGGCTGGGGTGGGCGCCCGAAGGGGTTCGCTCCTAATCGCCCAGACGCACGAGTCGATTTCACTTTGGGCCAATGTCGACAGAATTGGCTCCTGGGGAATCAAACCCCGTAGCGATAAGCGGGGCACGTTAATTATGTTTTAATCATAATAATAAAAAAACAATAATAATAATAATATCATGGAACTGAGATTCAGTTTCAGCCGGGCTGTGCTCCAGAAAATAAAGAAAAATGTTTCAGCCAATAATGGCGAGGTACATTTCACTCACAAAAAGACAAATATCCACCGCATTGCGTTAACAGACTTTTGGGGCACGTGCTATGAAGGCTGGCACGGCACACGCCGGGATGGGTGGCCAGCACCACGCCCGGCCGTCTTTGTCTCCCCGAGTGGCGGCATTTGACGCATCTCACCAGGTACTCATTTGAGGCGGAGTCGACCTGGGGAAGGCCCAGAACGGGTTCAGATAATCGCAATTCGCACGCTCGGAGATTGCCATTCGGGGGGTGATTACCTACCCGCTTGAAAATGCGTCCCACGTTCCACAGGCCCTCTCGGCGTGCGGCACGGGGCTATATGCGAGCAAGACGCGTGTGTATGGGACAGCCCTTATAAGGTAACGTGCTCAAGCCGTGCAATTTTGCTCTAATTGTTCATGTTAATTAGAAAGGGGGGAGGAGACGCAGAGGGGTGGGTTGTTATATCCAATATCCCACCCACTCAGCACCCCAGCTCCACTCCCCGCTTCACAATTAACACACCGCTTGACTGCACCACAACAGTGAACACCTCCCTGTGCATCTCCTTCTTACTTAGCAAGCCCACTCGGCTGGCCATTCACCTGGCCACACCACGCGCCCAGCCCCCAGCTCTCGCCTCTTACCCGTCGTCGTCATCATCATCATCAACAACGACAACGCCACCTTGCTCCGACAGAATCTCGCTCCCTAACTCCAGGGTATCCACGACGAGAATGGAAGTCACGAGTCCGTTTGAATCCGACTTGCACAGATTGGCCTGGGCTGGATAATTCTGTCCGGTCATCTCTTCGATGTAGTTACAGATTTAGAGATTATTTGTGTGTGGGGGGGGGGGGGTTGTATCGCGTTTGCTGCTTGGTGTGATGACCGACGTTCCGCTGTCCACGTGTTTTTCGGGAAGTTTCCGGCACGTGCAGCGAAACGTCGGCACATCGTGGCGAGCAAGCACGTGGTGCAACTCGAAAACACCGCGGAGGGAGGTGGAACGGCAACAACCGCGAAAAGAAAACGTATCAGTAATTTGTTATCTTCCCGAATAAGGCTTGCTTTGTCAAGTACTGCAGTTGAAATTGCTTTCATGTCTAGCGAAGGTTGTCGACTGGATGTTTAAAAAAAAAAAATCTGAATCCATTCAAATCTTGAGTCGAACGAACCGTGCGCAGATCGCACTGAACGACGTCACGGACTCTCTCCGCTGTGACGTCACTGTGACCTATCTCACGGTCGATATACCACGCTAGGGATTAACCAGGGGATGCCTCTCGGATTCGAACCGCGAAATCTCGTCAACAAGCGGCCAACGCGCGACCGCTGGAGCCAGGTCACACACGCACACTCTTACAAAATAGATTACAATTATAAGGCCAAGCAAATGAGTGTGTGTGTGTGTGGTGGCAATTATTTTGAAACCGGTCCTGAGCTTCCTCTAAGTTCGGCTCAGCCTTAAATGAGTGTGTAAGCATCAGCGTGTTGGGAGACAAAGGCGACCGGGCGTGGTGCAAGTCACCGCTCTCCTTCATATGAAGACGCAGCTGACCCTAACATCGCTTTTGCCTCGAGTCTACTAAACGGCTCCACGGGGCAGGGATCTCGGCCTTTTTTGCGTTATTTTGTAAACAAACTAAGAAAAAATGCGCTACGCCGTCGTCAGTTTTTGTTTTGCTTGAAAGTGTCAAAAAGTGGTAACGCGCGTGCGTTTACCAATGGGAGCAGACGGATGGGTTCCGCACGATGATCGCGCTGCGTCGTACACGCGTGCCGGCACGCAGCCACACCGGCGAGACGGTTCGGGCTAAGTGTGGGCTCGGGTCGTGACGAGGCCTGGATCAGCTACAGTCTATATTGTGTACTGCATCTGGCTAGTGGGAGGAGGGGGGGCGATGACATCTCATAGCATGGAGTGGCAATGCAGCGTGTCCACTGGCAACCTGAGTTCGAATCCCGGGCGGAGCTACGGTCTGTGGTGAGTGACATCGAAACTGGTCCTGGGAATCTCCCCCGCCCCACTCCCAACCCCCTCCGACATCACCACCCCCCCACCACCGCCACCAACCAGCATGGTGAAGTATGGTCAAACACAACCCCCCATGACAAACACCAGCAGGATGGGCAGGAGGCCTTCACCCATCAGTGGCGTGACACACATGGATGGATGTACACTATCATAACAATGCATCGTTGTTGTCATCATTATTATAAGGCTTATTATTTGCGTTATTACATCACCTCGGCTCGCACGTACACACAGACGCGCCCTTACATCATGCACATTGCATCACGCCGCGTTATTTAGAAAGAACACCGGGCATCCCTGACACTCCTGGACACGTGTGAAGCAAAAGAAGAGCTTTAACAGCTCATCGGATTCCCTCCACTGTGAATACAACAAACAACAAACACCATCGGATGCTGAATACGACTTGCGAACGACGACGGACTTTAACGTAACACTTGGTTGGCGTTTTATTTTAACAAAAATACTTTGACGGTGTGGAAACAACAAGGGCCCCCTCCCTCCCCTACCTCCCCTAGCCCCTCCCCTACCTCCCCTAGCCCCCCCCCC
>CM025643.2:1360513-1374914 GCA_014621495.2 Entosphenus tridentatus | reverse complement strand
ACACACACACGCAGAAATACACACACGCAGAATCACACAAACACACATACACACGCCGAAACACACACACACGCAGAATCATTCAAACACACGCAAAATCACACAAACACACACCCAGAATCACACACACACACGCGCAGAAACACACACACGCAGAAACACACACACACGCAGAATCACACACACGGAGGCCACCACAGGCAATATAAATACACAACGCGCTGCACGCTTCAAAGCCCTAAACAGCGATAGGAATTCATAAAACGGATTTTAATGAAGCCAGACACCAAGGCCTACAATTCTTCCTTCCACGGCAGCTTTGCTGCATTACAGATGCCAGGCTCTTTGCCGCGATAAGCTTCAGATAGGATGAGCGGCGAGCAATTATTACAGGGGGTGCGTGTGCGCGCGTGTTTCTGTTTGCGCGCGTGTGTGTGTGTGTCCGTGTCTGTGTCTGTGCGCGCGCGCGTGTGTCTTTATCTTCATTGGCCTGGCCAGGGGTGATAGAGGGGAGAGATATATTCGGAGCAAAATAGTCGCACAATGTTGATTAATGTAGCTAACAGCGGAGGGGGGAAACAATAAAATCAATCAGCCGAATGCTTTAGACGGCGCGGGCAAACTTCATGATAAAGTTGCGTGGGCGATATCGCGTCTACGCAAATGTGTCGTAAAACACACGTCCACCCGACACTTTCAATGTTTGTGTCCGACGTTTCGCTGGCGATGTTGTGGGTGTGCTCTCCGACACACAACCGGTGGTGCTGGAGTTGTAACTAATCGGCACAGTTTCGTTCACGTGACAAAACCTTCAACATTGTCTGTGTCGGGTGGAGGTGGGGTCACGAGTTACGACACATTGACGTGAACGCAATCTAATCCACAAGAAAGAAAAAAAACATTATCATGATCAATAATAATGATCGCCAAAATAGTCTGAATTTTCTTAGCGGTAGTCAACATTTTGCAAACAGCTACAACCTCATACTCTTTGGTTTTACCGAAAGAACCACAACCTCGCATATCCGACCGTCGCATATCCGCCCCGACCACTCAACCGCCCACATCCCGTGGTGCCTGTGGCTACAGGATAGGAAGAAGCGGCGGCGGTGGGGGTGAAAGTCACGGCGGCGGGCCGTGGGGTGGTGCCGGGGGGGGCGATGATGGAGTTGTGACGTGTTAGAACTTAGTTTACACGCACGATCTACGTCTTCTTGTCGGCGACAGGAGCTATTGATCCGCTTGAGTTAAGAGTTTACCGAGGGGCTCGTCTTGATACGCGCAAGTAGAAGGTACCACCCGATCGCCTACCCTCGCCGCCACTGACCGGCGCGGTGCAGTGCGGTCAATCGAACGATGCTTTCGACGGACACCGCCGTTGTGGTAGAGGAACGCCTTCATCTAGCAGTGGATTGACCGAGGCTGCGTGAATTATTATTGCCGTTATTTAAGCCCATCTCCTCCGCCACCAGACGTAAGATCAATGTCATATATTTGCCGTATAAATCGATTAATGTCCTTTATTTAACCAGGTGAAAGTCCGTCGAGATTCATTATTTTGCATTAGAGACCTATATGGACTATAGATTCGCATGGATTATTACCGTCATTATTTACAATGACGAAGTAATATCGAGAGTTTAAGTATATTAACATCGCGCGATCGTGAGAAGTGGCGGTGGCTTGGGGAGGCCTTCATCCAGCAGTGGATTGACGCTGGCTGATGATGACGGGAAGGAGGATGATGATGACGGTGATGGATGGACACCAGCTGTAACAATGGAGTGAGGAGTGGGGAGCGGTGGGGTTACGGTTAGCGCCACGCTGCGCTACGAACCCGGCGACTCGGGTTCGATTCCCTCTCACGGCCAACACCAATGACGATTATCTAAACCGGTCCTGGGCCTCTCCTAGGTCGACTCAGCCTCAAATGAGTACCTGGTGCGGTGTGTAAACATCGCCACCGGGGAGACAAAGGCGGCCGGACGTGGTTCTGGCCACCGACCCCCTCGTATGCCGTTCCGGCCTTCTTAGGTGCTCGCTAACAGCACTTGCCCCTACAGTCTGTCAAGGCTACGCGGGGGATCTTTATCTTTGTAGAGTGAGGAGTGGCAGCGCAGTGGTTAGCGCGCGCCGCGCTACGCACTCAGCCACCCGAGTTTGAGTCCCTCTCGCGGCCAATCTCAGCCCCTGGGACTTTCCCTACATCGACTCGGCGATGAGCGAACACCCGGCGCGTTGTGTGAACGTCAGCGCTGGGGAAATGAAATCTAAAAGAACCCCGCAAAGGCGGTCGGTCGGGCGCGGTGTTGCCCGCCCGCCCGCCCGCCCGCCCATCGTCACTCTCAGAAGCAGCACTTGCTCCGACGGTCCCGTTGAGGTCGCGCTGGAGATCTTCGCCTTTGGAGTGCGGCGGATGGACGAGCAGCTGTATGGAAATGACGAGCGGCGAGCGCGCTGCGGCGCGCAGATAAAGTCGCGTGTCGTGATTCGAGGCGCCACCGGCGCTGATTATTGGGTTGCTGCGTTGCTCGCTCTCGCTCTCGTGTGTGCGCAAGGCAATGACAAAGATTGCTCCCCCCACCCCCGTATAGCCTCGGCGGAACCTTGGGGCAAGTGTCGTGAGCGAGCAGCGCGTTGTGAAGGCACACGGGGGGGGGGGGGGGGGGTGCCCTCGTCTCCGCACCTGTGATTACCACGGTTGGCTTACCGTACGGTGCGAAAGAAGTTCAACATACATTATAAAAAAAGTTCAACATACATTATACAACAAGTTCAATATACATTATACAAGAAGTCCGACCTACATTCATGTTGACACGCGGCACCAGATACTGATTTGTGAGGCTGAGTCGACCTAGGGGAGGCCCAGGACCGGTAACAAATATTCGTCGTGAAAAAGAGCTTCCGAGCTCATCAGATTCCACCCCTCCCCTCCAGTTTGAATAGAGATCCTGATTGTGGAAAGGGCGAGTGCAGAACAGGTGCTATAGGCTGCGGCGGCGCGGCCCTCATCAATCGTTGGACTGTACTGTGCTCACGGGACTATGCTCCCCGCCTCCATCAACTCGCGCTGACCATCGGTGGTGAAGCATGGTCAAATAGCGCCCTTCATCCAGCAGTGGATCGATGATAATTAAATAAAATAAAAACACCTGCCCGCGTAGGCATTCGTTATGACCTCTGGTCATGAAAGCACAAGTCCATCCCGTGCGTCAATCCCACTTGCGGATGACGGCCTCTACACTCCTCACGTGACCGCGGCAAATCGCCCGACCATACTTCACCGCGCTGGTCAGTGCGAGACGCGGACGCTGCTGCGCTGCCCTCTGCTGCCCCGGCGAAGGGAGAGACGCGGCGACGACGTTTGAACCGGTCCCGGGGCCTCTCCCCTAGGTCGACTCGGCCATAAAACGGGCACCTGATGCGACGTCGTGTGATCCGATCGACGGCGCGCGGGGAGACGAAGGCGGTCGGATGCGGCGCGTGTGCCGGACCGCACCCCTGTCGCCTCTCGCGGTGTGACGGCAGCGAAACGTTCAGGAGCTAAATGCCAATGTCGAGGGTTTTGCTGGTGGCCACGACAAGAGGGCTTCAGCAGAGAGAGAGAGAGAGTTCGTGCCGCTCTGCCTCCTCCTCCTCAGTTGAAGGAGCGCAGACCACCACGGTGGGTTCACTACAGGGTCCACAGTTTGGGTTGCGTGACCACAGTCGCCCAACTGTGGCTTGTCTCTAATGCATCTCGACGTATCTCGACGAAGTCTCATCTCTAAATCTCTATGGGTGTGTGTCTCTACGCGTCTCCATGCGGTGACGATGTGGGTCTAGAGTGTGGGTTGTGTGGTCACAGTCGCCCTACTGTGGCTTGTCTCTAATGCATCTCGACGTATCTCGACGAGGTCTCATCTCTGGATCTCTGTGGGTGTGTATCTCTATGCGTCTCCATGCGGTGACTATGTGGGTCTATAGCTTGGGTTGTGTGGTCACAGTCGCCGTACTGCGGCTCGCGTCTTTCACGTCCCGTTCACGAGGGGGATGTGCGCAAGCTGCCTGTTGTTGATGCTCTGATGCAGGTTCGTGGTTCCACCACCGGTGTCTTCGAGGGGGGAAAACGTCGACGCTAGGAGGCGTGGCAATGAAGACTCGGGTCTGGAACGAGTTGTCACATTCTGGACGCACGACTCGTTACACTCCCGTTCGCACGCCTTATTAACCGACGCCCCCCCCCCCCTTTGCCCCCCCCCCCCCCCCCCCCCCCCCCGGGGGGGGGGGGGGAGCTGTGATATTTGCCTTTGTTATGATACCTCTCTCTCTCTCTCGCTAAAGGCCTCTAGCCCCATTGCATAAAAATGCCGGGCGATTTGGTCACAGACGATTGCAGTAAATTAATAGCGCATTGTGGTTTTGTGTAACATGCGATATATGCTTGGCAGTGTCTGTGTGTTATATGCACTCAGCTTCGTAGTTTGCATTGCTCCGAGCCAGAGCGAGATAAATAATTAAGGAAGGAGGACCAGAGGGGAGTGCGGGGGAGGGAAGTGTTATTCTCCCCCAGCAATAAAATAGAATTCTAAACAAATTATCTTGTGCATGGTGGTGGTGCTGCTGCGTTGGCAGTGGTGCACAAGCACAATTAACAACAACAACAACAACGACGATGACGACCTCAACACATTAGTCAGCTACACCTCTGTGGCCTCACAATGAATACTATATGTGTGTGTGTGTCATGTGTATTGAGTGTCTGAGCCCTGCTGGGCCATGGGCCGAGCCACTCTGCACCCAGGCCACGGAAGAGAGAAGCACCCACGGTAAATGCGTTTTCACTTTCATCGCTCGCTCGAACGACTCCATGCGTTTAAGAACGCGGAATGTAAAAAAAATTAACCCGTAAAAACAACGTTTTTCACTATAAATCCTTTATATGCGTGGCGGCTAGAGTCCTCTCGTCCTCTGGTTTGAGATGGCTGCCACCTATGGGTCAGATGATTGCATGCCAGCATTAAGAAATTGGTCATTAAATATAATATTTTTGTCCTAAAAAGTGTAAAATTTTGGAAAAATATTTTCAGGAAAATAAATTGTCACGCATAACGAGTCTGTGTGCAAAATGTCAGCTCGATTGGATCACGGGAAGTGGGTTAAAAAACGACCGAAAGATTTGCACGGTCGTAAGCGCGCAAGCAAGCAAGCGAGTGAACTTAATATAAAGGATTTAAAAAGAAAAAGAGAAGACGCGAATAACACGTATATACACTCAACAGTTGAAATAACTACGTAATGTTTAAACTTGGAAATCTGTGTGCCATATTAATAAAGAACCGCTTGCGAGAAGCGTCGCCTGTCAGACACATTTTGTTGTTGTTGTTGTTGTCTTCCTGTTAAGGCCACGGTGTTGTTGACCGTTGTGCTGAGTGTGGATTGTGTGTCCGCGGCGCGTGGAGGCGACACGTGGGGAGTGCTTGGCGATGGAGCCAGCGCTCGGGGCTAGCGCGTGTTGCACGCGCGTGTGTGCGTGCGTGCGTGAGAATCATCTCCCAGCCGCCCGAGGTGTACAGATTCTGAAAACCCTAGCTATAGTCGATAAACATTATAGGTATATAGATTGTGTATACCATAGGTATACACAATCTATACAGCCTAGGTAGTGTTCACATATTCAGATTCCGTGTGCTCTAGGTATACAGATTGTGTATACCCTAGGTATACAGATTGTGTATTCCCTAGGTATTCATATTGTCTATACATTAGGTAAACATATTGTGTATATCATAGGTATATAGATTAGGTATACCCTAGGTGTACAGATTGTGTATACCCTAGGTATACCCTAGGTATACACAATCTGTACACCTACTACCACTGGCTCGGGTTTCACGGTCGTGCTGTACAGCTCTCTGTGTTGGGTTCGTGGCACGTGCGTTCTTGGACGCGATGTCCGACGTTTCGCTCCACGTACCGGGGAGCATCTTCGCAGTTCACCTCCCGTAGTTCCGTTGAAGCAACTGCCACTTCCTGCAAGAAGCTCCCTTGCACGTGGAGTATGGGGGTGGGAGGGGAGGGGAGGGGGGAGGGCGAAACGTCGGACATCACGCATAAACATTATTTGGACTCTAACGTAAACACAGTCATCCGTTTGGCAATTGCGTCTCTCAAAATTCCCCCCCCCCCAACCAAAAAAAAACAACAACAAAGAAACGCAATTACGTTTCAGCATTAAAGCAGGCGCGACGCGCGCGTCTGCGTGGCACCGACGGAGCAGTGGACCGTCAGGTTCGACTCTAGCGCTCCGGGCGGAACGTCATGATGAGCCGATGTCCACGAGCGT
The DNA here is from genome assembly GCA_014621495.2 of Entosphenus tridentatus. Taxonomy (NCBI): domain Eukaryota; kingdom Metazoa; phylum Chordata; class Hyperoartia; order Petromyzontiformes; family Petromyzontidae; genus Entosphenus; species Entosphenus tridentatus. The sequence continues at coordinate 1,368,586 of CM025643.2, read as the reverse complement.
CAATTGAAGGCCGCATCTGTTCAAAGTCTCCGAGACGGATGATTGAGCGGCAGTCCTGATAGAGACAAATGAATCGAACGGAGCGACAAACCACGTGGCGCCCCCCCACCCGACTCCATCCCACCCCCTTCGCCAGCCTGATGCCTCTCACTCTCTTACGCAAAGACAAAGATGCCTCGCCCCCTCTCCCCCTCTCCCATTATAGCCCTTAACATAGTTGTTGTTGTTGAGGATGGGGTGTAAGTGTTGTTAGCGAGCACCTCGCTTAAGGCAACCACGACAGGCGAGAAAAGGTGGGTGGTCAACGCCACGCCTGGTCGCCTTTGTCTCCCCCAGTGCTGATGGTCAGTACGCACCACACCCAGCTTCTTATTTGAGGCATGAATCGACACGGGGGGGAGGAGGAGGTCCTGGATCGGTTCAGATATATTCTTCACTGGAGTTGGCCGGGAGCGGGAATCGAATTCGGGGTGGCTTGGTTCGCAGCCGAGGGCGATAATTATCGCTCGACACGACCCCTTCTCATAGCTACGCTAGTTTCACACGTAGTAGGTTGTCGCGACCAATATCATCCATGATATAGTTTCTATTTGGGTTAGATCGCGTAAGTATGAATGTGTCGTTAAACCCGCCACCACCCGACACAGCCAATGAGTAAGGGTTGTCACATAGACAGAACGTGGCAATTCGTTACTGACGTGGTCAGTGGTGATGGTAATCACGGACACATAGACACATAGACACACGGACACATAGACACACGGACACATAGACACACGGACACACACACACACACGGACACACACACACACAGGGACACACACACGGACACACACACACACACACAGACACACACACACACGGACACACACACACACGGACACACACACACACAGGGACACACACACACACACACGGACACACACACAGGGACACACACACACACACGGACACACACACACACACACAGGGACACACACGGGCCTCTTGCCGAGGCAGCTTGAGTTCGGTCCCCTCTCCAGCTGCCCCATCGCTCGGAGCGGGCGTCATTTGGGGTGGGGTCTGCTTTATTAACCACGCACACAACAATCAAACGACCCTAATATTAAACACAAAAGGCAACCGCTTTCTTGGGGACCATTTTTCAAACGCCTCCCCCACCCCCCGTCCACCAGACTCCGCAAACCTTCCCCCCCCCGTCACCACCACCATCATCACCACTACCACCACCATCACCACTACCACCACCATCACGACTACCACCACCACCACGGCACAGCCAACCACCAAACCACCACCACCGCCCCCCCCCCTCCCTCCCTCCTGTGGGTTGCGCGCCGTGATAATCCCGAGCCCCCTAATGTGTTCTCCATAGACGGGACGCAGCTGGGAAGAACGACGCGTCAGCTCGCGAGCTAATTAAAGCGGCTACGCCCAGTCACGACCCGCACATGTGGCACGCACCGCGATAGACATTTAAACTTCCTGCCTCGTGATGATGAAGTAGTGCCCCTCTCCGTCTCTCTCCCTCTCTCGCACTCTGTTGTATATATATATGTATATAGAACACATTGTATAGTGGTGGTGATGATGATGCTGCTGCTGTTGCGTTTCGAGTGAAATGTCTTCCGGACATTTTGTGAAACTACTGGACGTCTGTGAAAAAGAGCTTTAGAGCTCATCGGATTTCTCGAGTATAAGTAAATATTTTAATTCTGAAATGGCGATCGCCCTGCGCCCCCCCCCCCTGCCCCCCATCTCTATGCGATGTGAAGAAGGCCGATTACCCGAAACGTCGCTTACATAAGATGCTTTGCTTTTAAGGCCACGACGGAGCGCCAGCCGGGGACATGGACGGATGAAATCAGCTCGTGGATTACTGTCATTATAACCATCGTAATTATAATAAGCGTAATTATAATAAGCTTAATTATAACCATCGTAATATCGCACGAGGTGGCTACGGGCTCGGGGAGGCTTTCATCATCCAGCAGTGGATCGACCGTGACTGATGATTGGCGAAGGGGTGGTGGGAGATGGGGGGGGGGTGCTGTTTGATGTCCACCTCTGTGTTTTTTCTGCAGGTAGTTTGTGTGGCTTCAATGTAAAGCGCTATCGATTTATAGGAGCGTGTGGACAACCACTGCGTCTGGGCAGGCAGCGTGCCGTCTATTACTCTGCCCGTCAGACCTGTCCGCCTGTCCGTCAAACTAGACACGGATAAAGAGACCCCGGATAGCCTTTAGAGACCGTTGGAGCAAGTGCTGTTAGCGAGCAGCACCTATGAAGGCCGGAATGGCACGCGAGGGGGTGAGTGGCCAACACCGCGCCCGGCCGCCTTTGTATCCCTAGTGGCGATGCTTACACACCGCACCCAGGTACTCATTTGAGGCTGAGTCGACCTAGGGGAGGCCCAGGAGCGGGTTAGATAAGCGTTACTGGTGTTGGCCGTGAGTGGGAATCGAACTCGGATATCTTTTTTACGGGTTTTTTTCTCTCCAGGAGACGGGGATCTCTAAACTGTTATAGTATAACTACATCAAATGAATACACATACATACTATACACTAGTTCATACACTTTTAAGAATGTGGATTCGAATAATAATGTATTGAAAGCATTTGAGTGGCACACAGCCAACTCTTAATAAGGGGCATATTCAGATGCTTTTAACCAACGTACAATTTATTTTAACAAAATTTTGAACGATAAAATATTTACGCTCATAAACCTTAAGCGTCCTATAAATACTGAATTCTCAGAGGCGTGTTTTTAATAATCTATTCGCCGATGTGGTTTTCTTCTTGGTCAGGATGATGTCCGACGTTTCGCTCCACGTGCAGGGAGCCCTATTCGTGTCCTCCGCAGACTGTCGAGGAGAGTGCTGTTAGCGAGCGCCTATTAAGGTCGATATGGCGCGCGCGAGGAGGTCATGTGGCTCAGGCGAGTTTAGACGCAACCTGACCAAGCTCGCCCGGCACGAGTTCCCCAGTAACATGCAACACGTTGAGCCAATCAACGTTGGCTGAACGTTCGGCACGTGGGTTCGAATCGTTGAGCCAATCAACGTTAGCTCCACCTTCACTGGGTTGTCCAGTTCAGTCCGGCGACCTTGGCTCGATATTCGGCCACGGCAAAACGCCGATGACGAGTGGCGGTGTTATCTTGAAGCTTTCCTGCTGCTTGCCACACACAACAAAACAAACATAGGCTCCCGATAATTGTTTTTTTTTACACTTCTATCTGGCAACAAAACTGACACCTTTTTACAAGGAGTCATGTTTGCATAGACCGCAATACCTTCATTCATAATACAAACAAAAGACATAACTCTGATAATGTGCACTGTCCTTGAAGTTGATTGGTCCACACCCTTGTAAAAAGGTGTCAGTTTTGTTGCCAGATAGAAGGGTAAAAAAAAAACAATTATCATATTTTTACTGGCAAATAAGGTTCCCATAGAAAACATAGGCTCCCGTTCACCAACCCGCACTGACCAGCGTGGTGAAGTATGGTCGAACAACCGTGGGGTACGGGTTGGAGGCGCCAGGTGGGGCTTGATGGAGCAGTGAATTGACAAAGCACCGAGCATTTGTGTTCATTTAATTCCCGTGAATGTAGAAACGAGTGCGTGGAAGAGGCGCTTGGGAGGCAGGTCTGGGCGACCATGTGGTTGTTTATTTTGTCTTCTCTTTTCCCTCTAGGAGACAAGGATCCATCAATTGTTTGTACTATTATTACTGCTACCAGTACATCTGCATTGTTTAGCGAAGTGTGAATTGAAGGCGTGTGAGAAGAGGTCTGACTGAATGGCGTCTGGGATACGCGCGCCCTTGGGATGGCAGACACGGGGCCGGCGGGTTAACAGATGTTCCTGAGCTGATAAAATTGAACTTGCGACGGCGTCGCAACGGCGCGGACAAAAGAGCAGCGATTGTAAGCAGGCGTCGATAGAAATCCGCGGAAGGAAGCTGCGGCGCGATAAAATAAAAAAATAAAAGAGCAACGTTTGCAAGCGACCAAGCAGGTGTCGAGGGGGAAATCAGCGGAAGCTCCCGATGCAAAAGAGTGAGCCCAAAGGGGCCTTCTAGACATTGTTAATAGAAATCCGCGGAAGCTCAGGCGCACAAAGAGCAACCTCCGTTCGCACTCAGCAGGTTTTATTCTAACGGCTTCAGCGGCAGCACCACCAGCGCAGAGATGGAGTGATAAAATCGGCTCTTGTGCAGGTGCTAGGTGGATTGTTACATCGCAGAACAGTGAGAGATGGAGGCGGCCAGGGGAGCCTTCGTCCAGCAGTGGAATGATCTTGGCGGAGGCACCTGCTGCTGGTGATGAAGCAGCGTTGACAGAAATCTGCGGAAGCTCCGGAACAAAAGAGCCGACGTCTGTGAGCACTGAGCGTTGTCGCTAGAAATCTGCGTGAGCTCCGGCACAAAAGAGCAACGTTTGCGGGCAATAGGCACAGTCAAGTACTCACCCGGCCAACGTTGCTCGCCTATCTACACCGGACCTTCCGCGGATTTCTATCGAATTTGATTATACACGCGTGGGTATTGTATACATACAGCAGCCCGTGTGGCAATCCACTGCTTGATGAGAGCCTTTCCGTGTCGTGCAGATCATGGTGGGATCGTGGTTGGGGGTGAGTGGGGGGGTTATTTTACCATACTTCACCACGCTGGTCAGTGGAGGTTGGTGAAGGTGGGAGAACGTCTACGGAGGACATCGGACGTTGCTGCACACTGCCCGCCGCCTGCATCACGTGATGTTTGTGCGCCGCGGTGGCGAGATGTTAACTACCTCTCCTGGTCTACAGGAGGTCGTGGGTTCAATCTCGACCCTGACGCCTGCTACTGTATATTTGGAGTGTGCGTGTCTCTCTCTCTCTCATCACCACGGTGGCTAGGAGATGTTAACTTCCTCGCTTGGTGTACAGGAGGTCGTGGGTTCGATCTCGACCCTGGCGCCTGCTGCTGTATATTTGGAGTGTGCGTGTTCTCCACGTGGTCGCGTGGAATTTTTATTATCTGGGTCCTCCGGTTGTAACCTCCACATTGAACAACGCGCGTTTAGACGATTTGGCTGTTAAAATTGTCCACACGATGAGCCACTTCAAGATTTGAAGTTATCGGAACTGCAAGGATCCATACTCTTGGCTCTTTCGGTAAAGTCACGTAGGTAAAGGAAAAACATTAAAATAAAAAATAAAAGATAAAAATAAATCAAATAAAAGTTACATTTTTCTTTTATTTATTGTAAAAAAAAATGTACCTACGTGACTTTACCGAAAGAGCGAAGAGTATGATGAAACACTTCTTTTAGCTATGATTTATGATAGCCAGGTCGCTTCTAAAAAAATACTGAATAGCTCAATGGGCCTTACCTGGTCAAATAAAATAGTTTAGTGTACGGTGGTCACCATACTTGACCAAAGTCCAGGCTCAAGCCTGCTTAACTTCTCAGATTGGACGATGGGTGGCATTGCGGGTGACTTGGTCACAGATGCGTAACAGATTAATCATCGCTCCAAGTAACGCCACCGTATGGGGGTAGGACGTCCACGAGGGTGTATTTGGCATACTCTTCCACGTTGACCAGATGCCTTGAAATAGGTGGGAGTGCCCACACTTTACCCCACAGTCATAGACGTAACTGTAGTGGCACCCGTTGATGCTGCTGGGTGGAAAGAGGCAAGGTGGGAGGGGGTGAGGGTGACTTAAGAAACGTGCACTTTGCTGCACATGCCGCGTCTGGCGATCGAATCGAACCGGTGACCTCTGCATGACGAGTCCTGTGCGCTTAACCGTTTGCACCCACGGCAGCGATGAATCAAAATTATTTGTTGGAGAGGTTGGAGGGAATTGGCTAAAAGGAAGTTGTAACTGATCTTTATTGAGCTTAATTATAAGGAACATTGAGTGCGCCAGGGAATTTTATTGGTCAATTATAAGCAACCACCCAGTGGTAGCTTACGTGTGTGGAGTGTCTGAAGTGTGCGTGCTATGCGGGCGGGAATGGGACAAAGACAAAGACGTTCCGTGTAGCTCACATAGGCTGTTGGGGCAAGTGCTGTGAGCGAGCGCGAGGCGTTGGTGTGGTCATTAACCACGTCCGGCCGCCTTTGTCTTCCCAGTGCTGGTGTTTATTTTACACAGAATCGCTACCGGTGCTGGCCACGGGCTGGAATCGAACTCGAGCCGCCGGGTTCATAGCGCAGTGCGCTAACCACTGCACCGGCGCTGTGCGAGAGCATAAACACGCATGCACTTACACACACGTACACACACGAAGACCTCCCGTATCGCCTTAGCAGAGAAGTGCTGTTAGCGAGCACCTGTGAAGGCCGACACGGCCGGCACGGCCTTCACTTCACAGGTTCTCACGCGCGGACTTTCCGATTCATGTTATCTACAAATCGGGTACTCAAATGGAAGAGATGATATGCAACATGTAGAGCATACTCCACACACACAGTGGGCGGGAAGTTCCTATACTCCCTCTCCCTCTGCGAGTCATTTGGGTTGTTAAAATAGCGGGCATATGGACTTCTCGCCCGCCCTTTCAAGCAATAAAGGACAAAAAAACATAAAATAGAAACACAGCCAATCGCAATCCACGAAATGATGAGAACATACAGATATAGAAGGGATTGAGAGAAGAGAGAGAGATATCAATAGGACACATGTGCCCCTTATAGCAGATAAGGGGCACATGTTGGCAATTGTAGATAATGGCACAAAGTGTGAAAGCGCGGATGGAAAGTAGCATCAGGACCGCGGACAGCTCCATCGTGTCAGCGCATGGCAATGCATTCGCGGTGTCGTGCAATACGATATCGTCATGTGAACACTGTCCCTAATTTATCCTTGTGTGCGGCAGCAGCAGCGACATGTTCACGAGCCAGATGCCAACGTCGCGGTCTGCCGGCCACGACCAGAGGACTTGAGGTGGGAGAGGAGTTCCGTGTGGTTTTTTGCTGGACCCAGCAGCGGCGTGACGAGCGTGTGGGCAAGTGGGTGCCTTGTCCCCACCTCGCCCTGGTGGCCAAAGCTCAAAGTTGCCGCCCCCCCCCCCACCCTTGGCAAACCACCACGAGAGGATGTTTTAAACGCCAGTGTAAAAGAAGAACAACAACACTTATGTGATGATGATGATAATGATGATGATGATTAGGCAAGCGGAGTCGCGATGTATAAGAGCCTCTAGTTGCGACCGTGCGAGACGAATCAAATGTTGGGGCCCACCTGACCGAGTACCGCACTGAACGTAGCGACTACGCCACTGGCTGTTCCTTCTTCTCCTTTGAAGAAACGCAAACTACAGTGGTTTACTATATGATCCGTAATATTTACTCTCTATGTCCGTATTAAACTAAGCATTACGATTAAAAAAATGTAACGGGGTTATTCCATTTACACTCGTTTGTTAACGGTCTGTCGGAAAGACAGCGTCTGAATGAGATGCTGTCTTTCCGACAGACCTGAATGAGACGCTGTCTTTCCGACAGACCTGTTCTTCACCTGAGGACGGCTGCTTGCGTTGTGGCCCAAACGTCATGAGAATTGTATTTTATTAAGTTTCATTTTTATTATTTTATTATTATTTCCCTTCTACGTAACTTTACCGAAAGAACCAAGAAGATGTTTCGTATTGTTTGTTCCTACCCGCCCCTACTGGACATCTGTGAAAAAGAGCTTCATAGCTCATCAGATTCTTCCAGAATAAATAAATATTCTGATTCGGTAAAAAAAAAACTACTTGTGTTCTTTCATCAACTGTGTTCTATACTCGTTCTGTATCTCAATGCAATCCCAAGCATGCATCTCTCCCCCACGTTAGCTACCAGTCACAGACTATGTATCTCTCTCTGTCTCCGTGTTATGTCCTTTCTCAAAGACGTCAGCGACCGTGGCATTCCTCCCAATTATCTCTGTCCGCGACAGAACTCCAGAACTTTGCATGAAATACTTACTCCGAGTGACATCCAATTGCTCATGGAATTTAATTCGCTGTCTTCCACGGCTTCTTGTGGTCACTCTCATTTCCCCAGTCAACATATTGATATTAAGT
>CM025643.2:1321147-1334232 GCA_014621495.2 Entosphenus tridentatus | reverse complement strand
TCGCTCCGCCGGACAGCCACCAATGACCTTTCAACATCATCATCATCATCTCGATTATGGTTTCGTGTTTGGCAATGACTTAAGGCCCCCCCCTCCCACTCCCCACCCACCCCCACCCGCTATCTCAGTCGGTGGGACTCTTCTCGGTGCGTGAGGCCACCACATCGGAAAGAATATCCTGATCCAATCAAGCGCGCGCGCACACAAAAACAAGGATGAGAAATTGCCCTCTCTAGATGGGGGGTGCTGCTTATCTTCGATATGTTTTGTTAAGGGGCGATTTGTCATTGCGTTCCGGGTGAAGCTTATTGCTTATCTATGATGTGTTTGCTTGGAGAGGGGGAGGGGGGAACCACACACACACACACAATTCACACACAATTCACACACACACAATTCAAAACATACAATTGACACACACACAATTCACATACACACACAATTCACACACATACAATTCACACACACACTTCACACACACACACAATTCACACACACACAATTCACAGACAAACAATTGACACACACACAATTCACACAGACACAATTCACACACACACAGTTTCACACATGCACAATTCACACACACACTTCACACACCCACAATTCACACACACACAAATCACACACACACACAATTGACACACACACTTCACACACATGCACAATTCACAAACACACACACGATTCACACACACACACACACCCTTCACACACAATTCACACACACACACACACTTCACACACACACACGCACACTTCACACATACACATAATTCACACACAGACACGCAACTCCCACAGCGGATTTTGTTTTAGATTGTGTCGGTGTCAAGGGTATGTTAAGAGTCTAAGGGCATTCGGGTCTGTTTTTATATAAATATATAAATATATACTATGACCCTGTGGATGTTCCGTTCGTCAAAATCAATCTGTGACACTGAGTACGAGGCCGACTCAGATAAGGAACCGGGGCTCGCACACACATACACTATATACAGCACGGTGTATATAGTACACTTGTGCATTTAGTACAATATATAGTGCTGTATATGTGTGAGTGCTAGGGCTGATTTGTAAATGTTGTGGGTTCAGTTTAACACTTGGGCGTTCGCGACCAATATCACCCATAATATAGGTGTTGTTGGGTTAGATCGCGTGACGTATAAATGTGTCGTTAAACCCGCCGCCACCCGGCACAGCCAATCAGTGATGTGTGTCAGTTAAACAGAACGTGCCAATTCGTTACTAGTACAGCACACCGGTGTGTTGGGGAGCGAATCCACAACATTTACAATGTGGGTTCACTCTCCAAAACATCGGTGTGCTGAAGTGGTTACAAATCAGCACGTTTTTTTGTTGACGTGGCAAACCTTACTGATTGGCTGTGTCGGGTGGTGGTGGGTTAACGACACATTTAGGCGATCTCACCCAAAAAAAACCCTCTGATTTTTGCTGCACACAGCGTTGTAATACGGTGGTGTTTTTTTCTCTGGCAAATTTGCTGCTTTATTCAGGATGTTTCTGTTGAGCGTCATCGCTTTAAGATGCTCTCCGTTAATATTTTTGTTTGTTGCGGTTGCACCCGACTCAAGAGCCGCATTGCTCACGGGGCTATACCTCATCAATGAAACTTGAAAACTTGAAACTGTTATCGATAATATCGGTCGCGAAAGCCCACTACGTGTTAATGCTGGGGATGAGTTTCACATTTACATTTTTTTTTGTATTTTCGTATTATTCAAGGTCAGTTTGGGACGCCTTTGATTTCGGATCATTGTCGTTATATGCCGATATTTTAAAAACACGTCTTCGCGCTAACAACAGCGACTTCACCTGATGCCACGTGACATCACATCTGGTGGTGGTGGTGGTGGTGCTGTGTGTGGGGGGGAGGGGAGACAGCGTGGGAGCGACTTTACGGGACGCGCCGCCCTCTTGGAGGCTCCATGAAGCCGCGCGGGCCCTGAATCACCGCGGGGGGGGGGGGGGGGGGGGGGGGGGGGGCCCCCCCCCCCCGGGGGGGGGGGGGGGGCGAGCGCGGGGCCCCCCCGCCCGCGACCCCCCCCCCACCCCGATGATTAACACCGAGCAAGCGGTTGCTTCAGTCTGACCCGCGCGCGCGTGCGTGCGCGTGGCACTTGCCACAACAGCCTGCGCAGGCTATACGGGGGATCTTTGTCTTTGTGATGGGCGGTAGGGGAGCGGTAAGGGTAGCGGTTAACGCGCTGCGCTACGATCCCCGGCGACCCGTGTCCGATTCGCGCTCACGGCCAACATCAGTGACGGTTCTCTGAACCGGTCCTTGTGCGGCGTGTAAACATCGCCACTGGGGAGACAAAGGCGGCCGGGCGCGGTGCTGGCCACCCACCCCCTCGTGTGCCGTTTCTGGCCTTCATAGGTGCTGCTACTCGCTAATAGCACTTGCCCCAACAGTCCGTTCAGGCTACACGGGGGATCTTTGTCTTTGTGTGTGTGGGATAACATGTGGCCGTGCGTGGCTTCGGGACTCGATTCCACACTGGGACCTTCCGGCGTCGGGCGGGCGCACAAACAGACGGAGGGGACGGGGCGGCAGTGGCGGCGCTCGGCGGAGACGAAATAAGCAAAAGATCAGGGCCCCAAATAGCTCAGGGAGCCCCCACCCCCCCCCCCATGATTTTATGGGAGGAATATATATTTACTGTATAGGCGTGCACCAGATATTCGCCAAATGCATGACTCTGTTCGTCTGTTATCGTGTTCGTTCACTACCTCCTGTCGCCGCATCTCCCATTTTCTCTCTCTTCTCGCGACCGTCTTCGACGCCGGCTGCCTCACTCCTCCCTCTCATCCACACACCTCTGGGTGCTCGCGAGGACCGGCGCTCGTGCATTCGCCGCTTGTTGCAAAAAGGGTTTCACGGTTCGAATCCTGATCGCCTGGCGTCATTCGCAAGAGTGGGCCCTCGTGTGCTGGCGTTCGGGTCCGAGTTTGCCAAATTCTAAAAATTTAACCGCAAAAAATAACTGAACTGAGATGATACACGGCGGCAATAATAGCCACCGCTACTGGCGGACTAATCTCCCACGCCCCCCCCCCCCTCTTGCGAATGTGACTCATCTTGGCTTCTCGAGTTGTCACCTCTGGGTCAAATCTTTTTGCATCTCTCTCACATCGGCACACTTCTGTATTTGCGACACCACCTCTCGTCTCCACGCGTCTATCGCCCGTTCACATCTCCAATCTCACCTCACCTCGGTTGTCCGCATCTCTTACATCTCTTTCGTCTTCCTACTTTTTTCGTCATCGAATTGAGAGTTTATAGGTTGAAAAAACGGGGAGGGGAGGGTGGCGGCGAGGACTCCCAAATTCTAAATTATTTCTACAAGTGGCCAGCAACCACGACACAAACGGTGACAGATCTCACCCGGACATTACTGCCCTCCTCCCTCTCACACCCCTCCCACCCCCCCACGACTCTCAATCGGCACCACCACCACCACCACAGTCACAGCGGGCCTCCGTCCCTCCCGGTTGACCTTGGCCATTAGGAAACAACTCCGGCAGAGCGAGGCGGCGGCGCGCGATCTCGCGATAGGCGCCCGCGACGCCTCCCCCCGTCCGTCGGTTGCGCGGCCCACCAAGACCTTCCGGCAATATTCAGCGTGCGACGCGGACTGCTAATTCGTCATCAAGGCGTGGAATACAAACACCAGCGCGCGCGCCGACACACGGAGTCGCGTGTATGTGGTGGGGGAGGGGGGGGAGTCTCGGACGCATTCGCCCCTTTGGCCCAGGTCTTTTTTTTTACCCAGAGAGGCGCGTAGAACACAAAACCTCGGATGAGCACAGTTGCGAAATAAAGTTCAACGTACATATACACAAACCCTGGAGAGAGGACCTTGCCCAGCGGTGGTGCTAGCCCATTAGCTCGCCGGCTCGGCCGGCCATGCAGCCGGCCAGCGAGTCAGCCAGCCCATAGACAGATGAGAAGTCGGCGATATATAGACGAAGTTGATATGAGAGAACTGTAGATGCAAATTAAGATGCAGTAAGACGTGAAAACGTAGATGCGAACTAACATAGAGATGTAGTGACATGTAGTCTATTAGCATTTAGGCCGCTATTTAATGCACACATATATTTGTTTTGATAAATCTCTGATCCACTTGAGCTGCTTGTGCCCCAACCTTTTGCTTTATGCCTAGGGCAGCCACTGGCCATGCCTTTGACTCTTTGAAAGGACCTCTTCCGCCCCTACCTTCTCCTGCTGCTGCTGCTGCTGCTGCTTCTGCTGCTGCTGCTTCTGCTTCTGCTGCTGCTGCTGCTGCTGCTTCTGCTTCTGCTGCTGCTGCTTCTGCTGCTGCTTCTGCTGCTGCTGCTTCTGCTGCTGCTGCTGCTGCTGCTTCTGCTGCTGCTGCTGCTTCTGCTGCTGCTGCTTCTGCTGCTGCTGCTTCTGCTGCTGCTGCTTCTGTTACTGCTGCTGCTGTCATTCTGAAAGCATTGCCCCTGGGAGCACGCGCAGCCTCTTTGTTTTGATCGCATGAAATAAGCGTCGTATAATTGCATTAAAACATTGATGCCGAATGCACTTTGAGCTGGGGGAAAAAAACCCACTTGTGTCGGGAGTTTTTATTTTATTTGAATGCTTCTGTAGAGAAAGAAAAAACGAAGCCTTTTGTTCGCAACGAGACGGATTTTTTTTTATAATGCTTGCATCACAGAATAGAAAAAAAATCTTGGGCTTGTTTTAGGCTTTTTTTGTGAATCTAAAGATAAATTCTTGGTGCTGTTCTGTGACGCTAGGGGTCACTGAAGGTCACTCCACAACGGAGCAGTGAAGGCGCATTGCTGTAGTTCATAGGCGGTACAGGTGCGGCACCTGTAACGTCTTTGCTCAATCCCCTGCTGGTGGACCGGCCTCTCACACAAGGGAGATCTGTGTATATATATGTTGAACTTCTTTCACACCGTACGTAACCAACCGCGCTGGTCCAGGACCCCTCTGGAAGATATTTTTGTCTCCTCTTCCACGCAGTTGGGAGTATACCAACCCTTCACCCTACCACGGTCAGTGTTGTTGGTAGAACAGAGGCAGGTGCGAGTTCATTGCCGCGCCGGGAGATCGAATCAAACCGGAGACATCAGCATTGCAAGTCCAGAGCGTGTGGACCGCTACAATATAGCAGCAGCAGCATTCCAGCATTGCAGCGCAGATAAACGTTAATTAAAATGCACGTCGCTTGTTAATCTTGTAAATAGATTTATAAAAACCCGAAGGGCTTCGCAGCGAACTCCGGCGATTGAAAAGCCTTGTATCTGTGCACGAATCTTTTTTATTTTTTTTGCGGTCACTTCATAATCGCAAGTACGCCAAAGCAGTGTAAGAGCATCATCGCACGACCCACGGCAGAGGTCGCAACCGGGTACCCGATACCCGTACCCTACCCGATACCCGGCTACCCGTACCCGGCCGGGTACGGGTAGCCGTTTGCGACCCTGGTGCGGCCGGGTACGGGTACGAGTAGGCCGTGAGTCACCGGTGAGTAACCGTTTGTCACTCATTTCGGGTAGGGTACGGGTATGGGTAGCGTACGGGTACCCGTACCCGGCCGGGTACGGGTACCCATTTGCGACCCTGGTGCGGCCGGGTACGGGTACGGGTAAGGAATCAAAACCCGTTTGCGACCTCTGACCCACGGTGGTCGTGAGCCAACTGCCTCTACGGCTCGGAGCTCGGCAGCTGTGGTGAGTCAAGGAGGCCCCCGCGTGGCGGCTCACGAGTCAGAGGGCTGGGTTCAAGCCCGGGTCAAGCCCGCCAGGGGGGGTTCAAGCCACTGGTGATTGACCCTCGTTCTCTGGTGCTCAGAGGTCAGGGCCCTGACCTCTGAACCACCCCGGTCACCTCTGCTTTATTCGGACCGAAGGCTTTTGTGGGTGTCGGGAGGTCCGGGAATCTCGAGAATGGCTATCAGAATCAGAAGCCGATGAGCTATGAAGCTTGATTTGAAGTTTTCGTGACTGCAAGGATCCATGCACTCTGGTTATTTCGGTAAAGTCACGTAGATAAAACATAAAAAATACCAATTAAATCACGACGTTTCGGAGGCAACACAAGCTTCCGTCATCAGGTGGAACAGCCACAGCAACGTCGTGATAAATTTTTTTTTCATCTACGTGACTTTACTGAAAGAACCAAGTATAGCTATGAAGCTCTTTTTCACAGATGTCTAGTTGGGGCACGGGGTCAGAACGTTATAACAACAAACAGTAGACAAACACGACAGTAGTGCAAAGTATAGGAACGGTACATAAATCACTTAAAATATATACGAATAGAACTAGACAAATTTTTTTTTATCTTTCCAGGCAAAGCCCACTGAGCTATTACCTTCTTTTTTAGAAGCGACCTGGCCATAAATGATAACTCAATGGAGTGGCTTATCTCGTGGAAATTTATAGCAACCAAATTTTCCGAACGCGTGATGTTGATTCTAAATGTGGAGGGAAAAACCGGAGGACCCGTAGAAAAATCTACGCAACCACGAGGAGAGAGAGAGACACGCAGACTCCAAAAATACAGCAGCAGGCGTCAGGGTCAGAATCGAACCCACGACTTCCTGTATACCAGGAGAGGCAGTTAACATCTCCTAGCCACCGTGATGATGATGATGATGAGAGAGACACGCAAACTCATAATATACAGCAGCAGGCGTCGGGGTCGGGATCGAACCCACAACTTCCTGTATACCAGGCGAGGTAGTTAACATCTCCTTGCCACCGTGATGATGATGATGAGAGAGAGACACGCAAACTCATAATACACAGCAGGCGTCAAGGTCAGGATCGAACCCACGACGTCCTGTAACTAGGCGAGATAGTTAACATCTCCTAGCCACCGTGATGATGATGAGAGAGAGAGACACGCAAACTCATAATACACAGCAGGCGTCAGGGTCAGGATCGAACCCACGACCTCCTGCAGACCAGGCGAGGTAGTTAGCATCTCCTAGCCACCGTGGCGCCCTTCGCTCCAACTTCCACGGCGCGACTTCTGCTCAGACACTCGTGGCCCTGAGACGGCGTTCAAAGCGCTGCTGAAGAGACCTGTGAGGGCCAGACCAGCCCCCCGCCCCTCCCGCCCCCCCGCCCCCCCTGCCCCCCCTGCCCCCCACTCGTTAGCGTGGGGGTTGATATCTGTGGGAGCCGCAACCACCGGAACGCGCTCTCTTCTCTTCACGAGCGGCAGTTTTTAAGAGCGAAAATATGTTCGGGTCCCAGTCACGCGCTAATCGCGCTGGAGCCGGGTTGTTCAGAACATCAGTGGGGTGATGTTACTGGTAGTGAGGGGGGGGGGGTGTGACTGGTGGTGGCGGCTGTGGTTGCTCGACTTCAATTGCCGTGCGTGTAGCCCTGCCAAGCGCTGATAAGAGGCGAGCTTATATCCCAGGGACGTGCACTTTAATAGGGCTCAACGGCGCACGCGTGTATGTGTGTGTGTGCGCGTGTGTGTGTGTGTGCGTGTATGTGTGTGCGCGTGTGTGTGTGTGCGCGCGCGTGTGTGCACGTGTGTGTGTGCGCGCGTGTGTGCGTGCGTGGGTGCGTGTGTGTGTGCGTGTGTGTGTGTGCGTGCGTGTGCGTGTGTGCGCGTGTGTGTGCGCGTGTGTATGCGCGTGTGTGTGTGTGCGCGTGTGTATGCGCGTGTGTGTGCGTGTGCGTGTGTGTGCGCGGCGTGGTGCTGGCCACCCACTCCCTCGTGTGCCGTGCCGGCCTTCATAGGTGCTGCTACTCACTCACGGCACTTGCCCCCCAACAGTCTGTTGAAGACTATACGGGGGATCTTTGTCTTTGGCCCCGCATACTGTGCATATTGAGACTCACAAACATGTTGCGTGTGACGTGTTGCGTGTGACATGTTGCGTGTGACATGTTGCTGTACATACGGCAAAACGGGAAAACCGTTTCGTTGCAGGGCCTGTCCCGTGACCTGTCAGCACCTCGTCGTTGTGAACGCCACTTAGTGGCGTGTGGCGGTTGTTGTTGTTGTTCTTGGCCGGTGGATGCCCTTGTATCAGAATTGCAGTGAAACGTCCTTGTCACTTTCATGACGTCATGTCTCTCTCTCTCTCTTGCTTCCCCATCCACCACGAGGAGGGCGGGCGTCACACAAATGTGATTTGTGACGGTGCGTGACGTCACGTTTGCTCACGTTAATTGCCCGATAAACATGTTACCGTCACGTTTACCGTTTAAGCGATGGAACTTTATGCGAATAATAGTAAATTATCACGCGTTTAAAATGACTCACAATTCAATTGAGCGCGTAAACATCGATTGAACCAAATTGTAAAACGTTAAAATATTCAATGACGAAAAATACGAAATCAGATTTGACATTTGCCCATAACATTCTGAACATCTAAAAAAAATCCAAGAAAAAAAGATAATCCTTGAATTTTTTTTTGCATAAAGTTTACGGCCCATTAATAGATCAATATAATCGAACAACAAGAAATGTGCGGATCGCGTACCGCGCGTGTCGCCCTGTTTTAGAACTGCAGGGGAATTCACAGACGCTGGGATCATTTGGTACTTGCACGAATCACCGCGTCCCACATCATAGGACGACGTCTTGTCCACCCACGGGCTTCCAATAAGCGCGGCTGCAATCCACGCCGAGTGTATCAGTGCGGCGTGACCTTTCTCTGGGACAACAACAACAATAATAATATTTATAAAATGCTTGCCAAGATCAAAAAGCAATAATCTCAGTGCGAGGAGTGGCACGCGTGTCAGCGGCACACCCAAGCCCGCCTCTGATTGGACCGAGAATGTTGGAGACGAGCCCATTCATTATTTACATCGGGTCACAGCTGTGTGGGTCAGAACCCTATCATGCCACCAAAGATAAATAGCCCCACCCCGTAGCCTTAACAGACTGTTGGGGCAAGTGCTGTTATGGAGCAGCACCTATGAAGGCCGGCACGGTACACGATGGGACAGGTGGCCACCACGACGCCTGAGTCGACCTAGGGGAGGCTCAGCGCCCGTTCAGATAATCGTCACCGACGGTGGCCGCCAGGGTTTTGTAGTGAATTGTGCTAACCGCTGCGCCACCGTTCCTCCGCTATCACGGCACGACACGCACTCACTCCTCGCCATCCCCTTCGTTGCTCTCAAGAGGATGTGCAACTGTTGCGCCGTCGACCGACCGAGCGACCCTTCGAGGTGCCGGCTCTTACAGTGTCCCACCATCTGGCTTCAAGTCACTCTCTCTCCGAGCCCATAAATCACACCAAGGGCGTAGCCATGGAGTCAACATTGGGGGGGACCAAATCTTCCAGGGGGTCTGGGGCCCCCCCCCTCCCCCCCCCCAGAAAAAAAAATCTAAATTTGAAAACGAATTTTCTGTCTAAAATCTTAAAAATGTCACTAACACATAATATGGACTTTGTAGTTATTTTTTACAATAATGTCTAATAGTGTATTGTATTATATTGCTCTGTTTTTTTCTTTTTGACTTTTTCTTGTTTCATTGTATGTAATGCAAGAGATTAAGGATTAATAAAGTACAACCATAACCACAATCATATAAACAGAAATCAATTTTATAGCAATATATTGGGGGGACATTTTTAGTATATTTTTATATGGGAGGGGGGGGATGTAGCCCCCCCCCAATATATTATAATTACGGCGTTGAATCAAACGCTGGCGTGATGTATTAGCGGCGCGATGAAGTCTCAGTGCTGTAGGCGCGAGCCCGTTGCTCTGCACCCGCGTCACGACGCTGGAATTGTGATTCCACGCGACAGCTGCCGACAGCCTCGCGTATAACAAGTGGGGGAGCTCTGCAGATCGTGGCACTTGTAGCTCTGCTCCGTGCGAAGAGAAATAAGCCCCGAGTGTGCACGATGTGCATGTTGGTGGTGGTGTTGTTGTTACACGCGGGGGCATCGGGCCCAGAGAGAAAACAAGTAGACTCGGTCTGCGCGGCTCGCTAGTAACCCGTGCCAGTAACCCGTGCCAGTAACCCGTGCTTGTAACCCGTGCTAGTAACCCGTGCCGGTAACCCGTGCTAGTAACCCGTGCCAGTAACCCGTGCTAGTAACCCGTGCCGGTAACCCGTGCTAGTAACCCGTGCCAGTAACCCGTGCTAGTAACCCGTGCCAGTAACCCGTGCTAGTAACCCGTGCCAGTAACCCGTGCCAGTAACCCGTGCTAGCAACCCGTGCTAGCAACCCGTGCTAGTAACCCGTGCAAGCAACCCGTGCTAGTAACCCGTGTTAGTAACCCATGCTAGTAACTCGTGCTAGTAACCCGTGCTAGCAACCCGTGCCAGTAACCCGTGCTAGGAACCCGTGCCAGTAACTCGTGCCAGTAACCCGTCCTAGCAACCCGTGCCAGTAACCCGTGCTAGTAACCCGTGCTAGCAACCCGTGCTAGTAACCCGTGCTAGTAACCCATGCCAGAAACCCGTGCTAATTACTCGTGCTAGTACCCCGTGCTAGTAACCCGTGCTAGAAACCCGTGCTAGGAACCCGTGCTAGCAACCCGTGCTAGTAACCCGTGCCAGTAACCCGTGCCAGTAACCCGTGCGCGCTCTCGGCTCGCGTGCGGGCGCTTGGGGTGCACTGCTGCACGGCTGGGTCGTGAAGAATGAGCGGGCATCATGGGGAGGCCCTCATCCAGAAGTGGATTGACCATGGCTGCTGCTGCTGCTGCTGCTGATGATGATGGTGAGTGTCAGGAGGGCAGCCACACTTTGGGAGATTGGGGATGTCCTTGGTTATTTTCCGAGTGGCATTCGCAGGGATGAGAGGCGTTCAACTGCACTGGAATGATACTAAATCTAGATGACTACTGCACGGGGCAGGGGACTCGGTCACTAGGCCACTGTCCACCCGCTGCTGCTCTTGCTGTTGTCATTCACTCAATCGGATGTTTGACCATACTTCACCATGCCGGTCAGTGCAGATTTGTGAAGGGGGCATTCATCACTGGTTCGGATATCACTCGGCAATCGTTCTCGCGTTCGGTTACCGGGAATTAAACCTCGGTCGCTGGGTTCATGGTTCGATGCACTCCACCCCCTTGCCGCTCGTGACATTTTTAACGTCCCAGGGGATGGATGTTCCTTTGCAATAAAATAACGAAATGAATGGACATGTATCCAGGGTACACTATGCATGCATGCTGCATGCAAGATACACTTTGCATGCATTACGAAAATGCAAATACTCTTCTTGAGTCATTCGCAACCTTTAATCTGAAGGTTAATTGTTCCACCAGGTAACGAAACTTGTTTGCAGAGTTAGGCTACGTGCTTGGGATTTAAAATGCAATGCAGGAGCACGAATTTGATAAGGCTGTTCTTTGTATCATAACAAAAAAAAATGAAATTTTCAACGTTATGCTGATTGTGATATCCGTGTCGTGTCACGAGGCGATTGTGACCGGCGACATGTGGCAGCCCTTCGTGTTGGAGAGCGGCTCGTGGAAGTGGACATGACGGCGCCACGTCCCAGCCGCAAGTGACCGCTCCTCCACGCGTCAGAGGGGCAACCCTCTCGCAGCGGCTCTGCCATTGAACACCGATGTTTGTCGTCAATTTGACGTAATGGGTTATGTTGTGTGTGTGTGTTTGTGCAGTTATTGGTGATCGGGCCGAGACCTGCACTTGATAACCCGGTTTACGCACGAGCGGCTGAACCCTGGGATCGAACCCAGGTTCTCAGCAATGCCGACTCAGCGCTCTGATCATCCGAGCCTGCACCGGGGCCTAACCACACATTCTCACATTCTCACTTTCACCCGAGCGGAACTCAAACGAGTAAAACGATGTGAAGGCGGTATAAATTTTAACTCGAGTTCAACCGGTTAAATTAGTTTTTTTTTATTAACGAACTCCTCCTCCCCCTGCCACTATAATCTGTTCGCATGCACGCACGAACATTGACGTGTAAGCTAATACGTGGACGCACACGAACATGCGTGTACGTGCATGCGTGTACGTGCATGCGTGTACGTGCATGCGTGTACGTGCATGCGTGTACGTGCATGCGTGTACGTGCATGCGTGTACGTGCATGCGTGTACGTGCATGCGTGTACGTGCATGCGTGTAGCGGTTAGCGCCACGCTGCGCTGTGAACCCGGGGTCCCGAGTTCGATTCTCGCTCACGGCTAACACCGGTGACGATTATTTGAACCGGTCCTGTGCCTCCCCTAGGTCGACTCAGCCCCAAATGAGTACCTGCTGCGGTGTGTAAACATCGCCACTGGGGAGACAAAGGTGGTCGGGCGTGATGCTGGCCACCCACCCCCTCGTGTGCTGTCCAGGCTTTCATAGGTGCTGCTAACAGCACTTGCCTCAACAGTGTGTTAAAGGCTATACGGGGGATCTTTGTCTTTATCTTTCTGTGCATGCGCGCGCGATACATTCCGCTGCACATCCTTACAGCCGCTTTGCAGGACGGGGCTCTTTGTCAGACGGCGGGGTTTGTGGAGTGAGATAATTCCGCCGATAAAAATGTTCGGGCGTGCAGTGAGAAGAAAAGAGGTGGTGGAGGTGGAGGAGGAGGGGAAGTAGGGGGGGGGGGGAGACGTGTGGGGGGGGGGGCGTTGGGGGGGGGGGGTCAGTCGTTTCCGAGTGGAGCCGCGACTGCCGCATCGCCCGCGATTGCCAGGAGCGAGGAGCAAATGGGACTCCCCCTGCATTTCAAAGCGCGGCGCCGCGGACGATGCAACGGAAATACCCTCCACACCGTCACTCGCCATGGACAAATGCCCCCGGGGGGGGTGGGAGGTGTAGTGGTGGTGGTGGTAGGGGGGCAACGTATCCGGTCCTTCTTGGACTCGTGGTGCCTTCGGCGTGCGCACCGTTCACCGGCCCTTTCACCAACGAGCGTCCTTGGCTAGTGGCCGTGGTAGTCGGTACATTATCAGTGGCGTAGTGACTACATTATCAGTGGCGTAGTAACTACATTATCAGTGGTGTAGTAACTACATTATCAGTGGCGTAGTAACTACATTATCAGTGGTGTAGTGACTACATTATCAGTGGTGTAGTAACTACATTATCAGTGGCGTAGTAACTACATTA
>CM025643.2:1211469-1227875 GCA_014621495.2 Entosphenus tridentatus | reverse complement strand
ATGACACACGTGCGCACATGACACACGTGCGCACATGACACACGTGCACGTGTTTCATGTGCACGTGTGTACAGGCACGCGCAGCTACACGACGACATTTAACAACGGGTGCTCGATTTTACGATCTCCCCCCCAAGAATATATTTACCGCGCCGGACACACCGCGTCCGGTATATAGTTCTCGGAACGGCCCCCGAGCCCTGTTACAAGTGTGTACAAATACGTCACAAACAAATTAAGCGCGCAACGTTAAAAGGTTTCTCCCCCCCCCGCCCTGCCATAAACAACCAACCCATAAACCAGACGGCGCAGAGGAGCCAGCGACCGCTGGCGTGAGATCCGTGCGAAGCGCCGATTCCTGGCCGCCCTCTCTCCGCCTGCTGGGGCTAGCGAACGAGCGAAGGCCGCGTGCAGCGGCGGCGTCCAGACCCACCAGCTCAAAAGAACGGAAACGTGGTTGTCCCACTTGTCCACGGGTTTTGAAACGACTCTCTCACCTGCTCGGGAGCATCGTGCTGTCGAGGGGTGTCGCACACGCAGCAGCGGGCGGCTCTGGGCTGGTTGAGCAGCGTGCAGGCTGAACACGACCACTCGGCCGTCACGTCCTGAACGCACGTCCACGGCGAGAGCAATGCGCGCGCTCAAACCCCGCTGGATTTTCCACCACCCCCCCCTCCCCCCCCCGTTGTGCTGCCGGTTGCAAGGTCACCAAATGGAAGGGGTTCACCAAATGGAACACGATAGCGAGAAAAAACGGCCGTAGAGTTGCTCGCGCAGTCAGATTCCATCAGAATATTTATTTAGACTGGAACCCGATGAGCTATGAAGCTCTTTTTCGCAGATGTTCCAGTTCGGGTTGGGGGTCAGCAAGTTACCAAAAACAGTGTCAAATAGAGAAAAGGTAAACAAGTCACAAAAGTTACCATGTGCAGGCCAAATGGTGCACGAGCAAGTGTTCGGATCAGTTGGGTTTTTTCGTTATCAAGAATGAGCTTTGCGTCGTTATTTAATTATTTTAAGTTACCCTCTGGCTTACCCCGAATTCTGGATTCTTAAAGTCTGGCTCGGAGGGGTTTTTAATGGACAACCAAACACACCCGTCCACTGACCAACGTGCCGCTTTAGTTCGTTGGGGATCTACAAAAAGAAGTTGACAAATGAACGAACGGTTCAAATGACACTCACGGCGGCTATTGCTGGCGGATTGGATAGGAGAGGAGCCGGGTCCATTGAGCCCAGCTGGTCGGTTATCGCGTGAAGGATGTCCTGTAGACTCATCTTGTTGGCTCTTGCCCTTTCACCGCCACCCAACCGTTCTCCTGTTACAGCAACAACAAAACAAGAGACAACCAGAGCCAACAGCGAGTTTTCGATGTCATTTTGTTATTTAAAAAATATACGGTCTTAACTCAACTGTAATGCACCCGCTTTTCTATCATTTGACTCCCACGTTTTACTCTTCTCGCAAAACTTCGGGCAAGCTGAAGGCTCCCGTCTGCAAGCGTGACCTCTCTTCCGGGGTTGTGGGGGGTGGCAGGGTGCGGGGGGATCGCGCTCCCGTACCTGCGTTGTGTCTCTCTGCGACATCGCTGCTGGAAGACGGCACCTTCAGGAGGTAGAGGAAGACGTGGTCTCCATCTGTCCTGACGCCGTAGAAGTGAAGCGAGTGACAGTCCATGGCCAGTCGGCCCCCAAACACCCACCGCTGCAGCAATGGGTGGAAGCCGTACTTCTGGAAAACCTAACACAGCAGGGGGGAGGGAAAAATATGTAATGGGACAAGGACAATTAGGGATGCAGGGGTGGTGCGATGGTCGACACACTGATAATTAAACATTGTATCTTTTTTATATAAAGCGTCCTTAAACAATCGTTCTCAGGGCGCTGGTACTGCAATGCAGAGGTCGCGGTTCGATCTCCAGGCGAGGCGGTGAAAACAACGCGGCAAGCTTTCTAAACAGCCACCACACCTCTGTACACCCAGCGGTGAAAGCGGGTGCACCACAGTTGGCCCATCGGCAAGGTCGCGCGTGGTGGGGTAAAGTGTGGGTATTCTTCCGCCGTTCAAGATTTACAATGATAATAATAACGCGGCTTTGTTTGGCCAGCGTGGACAAATATCCACTATAAAGCTTCCTCTACTGGAGACACTTGTGCCGGAAGTGGCATGAGAGAGAAATTGAAGGGCTGCGCCTTCACCATTTCATTTTTCTTAGTCAGACTGCAAAGTGGATGACGTTTTTGTTGGAACTCACGACACGCCAGCGGCAGGTCGCGAGTCCACGTCCCCCTCGGGTCTCCACTTAGCCAGTCGTCATCCAGACTGGGTTGATAAAACAATGCAAAGTTATTATTCTGATACTTGGGCCAGCACGTGCCTACCTCACTCTTCAGGTGTGCCACTGTCCAATGTGAATGAACGGTCAAAGTGATGGGCCCCACTGTGGTCTGGGCATCTTCAAAGCGCACCTGAATCCTGCACACGGCGACACGTCACGCACAGCCACTGTGGTTGATGTTTTGACAGGGTGCACATTTCCTCCCAAATGCTAATTACTCTGTCAAAGAGCAGCAATGACCTCCTTCCCACTAACACATGGATTAGGCCCACGATCTTCTTGCTTCCGGTTGCCAACGGGATACATTATAAGGTCGTACCCATTACACACAAAGGTGCTTGCCACAAATGAACTACAATACCTTGCCGATCTCGTCAAGAGCATAAACCATCACGCGAACTCCGGTCATCCTCACAGCAGCGGCTCTTGGCTGGCCATCGAACAAAGACGGTCAATGCATCACGCGCTTTCAAATGCGCCTTTTGCGGCCGTCTGGAACGCTCTTCCTTCCGATGTTAGGAAGCCACTGGAGCTATGCACTTTTAAATCTAGATTGAAAACTAATTTCTCTAGTGTTTAGTTTGTCCTTCCCCCACAACTCCAATTAGCACGGTTGGCTACATACGGTACGAAAGTTCAAAATACATACATATAACATATATACAACATATAAACGTACAATGCTAGAATGCTCACAGCCGTGCGACGTTCTACGAGTACACCTACAGCCCATGTTTGTCAACACGCTGCTGGATGAGGGCCTCTCCAAACATTGCTGGGCCATACTTCCCCACCACCACCACCACGCTGGTAACTGAACTTCACCAACCCACAATGACCAGTGTGGTGAAGTGTGTGGTTCAATACAACTCCCATGACATGGCGTGGAGAAGCCTTCATCCAGCAGTGGATTGACAGTGGATTGTAAAGTATTATTTATTCAGATTATTATTTACAATACACAGTCGGGGTGGAGTGGTGGTGCAATGGTTAACATGGTGCACTATAAAACTGGCCGTGGCTAACATCAATGGCGACCTAAAGTATTTTTTTCTACTATTTTCTATTTCACCAGTTAAGGCCCACTGAGCTAATATAGCTCTTTTTACTGGAGCGACCTGATGACAAATGAAAGGTCAACGAAGTGGCTTATCATCATGTGGACATTTACAGGAGCTAAATACTCTAAACGCACGTTGATTCTAAATGTGGGTGGCGAAACCAGAGAGAAGTCCACACGACCACGGGGAGACAGAGAGAGCATGCAAACTTTAAATATACAGCAAGCGTCATGATCGGGATCGAACCGACGACCTCCTGCATACCTGGCAAGGTAGCTGATAACTGAACTGGTCCTGTCGTCCCCCCCACCCCTTCACAACACTCTGACCAGCGTGGTGAAGCAAGGCCAAACAACTCTCACGAGCGACAGGGCGCTGTGAAGGCCTTCGTCCCGCAGTCGAATGATGAACAAAGGCCTACACATTTATTGTCATTGTTAGTTGTGTCGTAAACGACAGGCTGATTCAAAAACAGACAAATAAAGTTCCTTCTAAATCAGATCCTCAAACAACTACTACTGTATACACATCCAAGACTTAAAATCGGAAAGTATCTAAAAAAGGTATGGGCAATGAATAATACATTATGACCTACGATTCAAAATCATCGCTGCAGTTTTTAAACAAAAAAAAACACGCCCACGATTTGGATTGGAAGGAACCAATTTAATTTAAGTTTTTTTTTAGATCTGATTAACCAAATTTTTTTTCAATGTCCTCCAAACTTCCCATGAACGTATTCCATTGTTGCGTAATGGCTTTTAGATTTCAGAGCCTCTCTCACACTTGGACAATCACACGGACTTAACTTTTAATTTATATTCTTTGTTGCAGAGTCAGCCGCAGGCAGGACTTTCCTGATGATCACGGTGATGTAGCCGCCAAGACCCAATGGCCGTTTCATTTATTTTTCTCCCTCCACATTCAGCCAATTTATTAATATTCCGGTGTAAAAAATATATATTATCATCGAATGACAAAAAGGCTCAAGGTTCACCTATAGCTTAATGAAACCCTCAAACTGGTGAAATCTACACGTCTATTTTCAGCCTAGGATAACAGAAATTATGGCTTTTGAGGAATTCAGATAAGACGTCTGACGCTGTTCATTATCGTACAAGCACACGGATTCCTGCTGCCACTGCACGAGTCCAGACGATCTGCGCTACGAGTTTTTTCTTCCTTCCCTGCCCCCCCCACTCGCTTGGGTAATTCAGTGGGGATTTTCTATCAGTTCAATTTATCTCATTCGGTTTGTCACATTCATTTTGTCGTAAATAAGTTCAAGGCACAATCACTTTGTCCCACCGATATTTAATCCCACCCCAACGTAACGCGCAAGCGTGACCCCCCCCCCGCCCGCTTTGCCTTAACCCACGTGGTGGTGGGGGGCGTCTGAATTAAACCGGAGCGTTCGCCACCTAACCTGTCCACTGGGCAATGACAGTTCGATTCCTGCCACCGATTGGACTTGTTGGAGGATATCGCTAAAGCACACTGTCTGCAGAAAAGTACGGCACTTTACTTTTAAAGACAATCTTTTTTTTTGCGCACAAGCAGTCCATTGTGTGCTTAAGTCAGAGACCCATATTTCAAAATATTTAATGGGCATAAAACTACATTGTAACGAAGACAAGATGTATAATAAACATGAAACTTTTGCTATTTCATGTATCCAGTCGGGCTATAATAATTCACAGATAAAAAATCTAACATTGCACGCAATAATCAATTATTTTAAATTCACAAGTGTCTATACCACGGTACATTGTAGACATTAATACCACTGTGTATCCTACACACTGCGGCTGAGAGGAGGACCGCTATTGAGATTGAGCGGAGGCAAGGTCAGTTAATTCGCAGAACTAAGATGGACTGTGGCATCGCAGGAGGCAGCGGGGAATAGCTACGGCGTGGGAAAGCCTTCAACCAGCAGTGAATAGACAACGACGATGATGATGAAAATGATTGATTCTACATCTTTCGCAACAGAAACAATCGAATAACCAATTAAATATTGACCCAGAATCGTGATGAATCATGGATGGCTACATCCATATTATTATTATTATTATTATCCAGATCTTGATAATTTGGGGGATTCGTGTGTTGAACATCGCCACTGATTTTCAAAAAATTTACAACAATAACGATGCCATTTTATATCCATAAGAGACTCGCTGATCCTCTGGAATTGAGACTCTCTGAGGACTCCTGCATTGGCATGAATCATCATCAGCAGTAGCAGCCATGATCAATACATGGTTAGAAACACAGCACATGGCACGGGTTCAAAATCTTCCTCGACCCGTGGACTTCACCACGCTGGTCAGTGTGCATTGGTGAAGGTGGGGAGCATGGAAGTATGATACAACAACAGCCTTTACTGCACCGCCCTATGCTAACCATCCCCTAGCAAAGCCCAGCTGCTGCCTGTGACGATTTGGTGTGCGTGGTGGTCACTCATACACCA
The DNA here is from genome assembly GCA_014621495.2 of Entosphenus tridentatus. NCBI lineage: Eukaryota > Metazoa > Chordata > Hyperoartia > Petromyzontiformes > Petromyzontidae > Entosphenus > Entosphenus tridentatus. The sequence continues at coordinate 1,222,002 of CM025643.2, read as the reverse complement.
TCAAATATTTTCCATGGACCACCTTGCAGTAAAAAAACATGGTGTTTTGTATAAAAAAAAAACTATCTGCACCAGTTTCCTCACGGCCTTGCACAACACTAGTAGCCCACAGACCGCAGCTTGGACAACCACCGGCATACAGAAATGCGTCGCCAAGGCTTGCTACAACTGCAGCCTTGCAGCGACGCTCACACAGTGGACAATGGGCAACAAGCGGACAAAGGCTGATCCGGCGTTCACCTGATCTCCTGTGCCGGGTAGACGCTTTCGTGCGGGCGGATCTCCAGCGGGGTATTTGAACGTGCCAGGAGAGCTGCCAGCGTCATGGCCTCCACCTTGTTTCCGGCACTCACAGCTTTGGCCAGCTCCACAATTTGAGGGCCTGGATCAAGCGGTGCCGTGGACAGACAATGCGGGCATGAAGGGGGCGTGGGGGACCTCTGTGTTTATGCGACGCACACAGTTCTGCGGTCCGAGTTTTTTCTGGCTGTGTGTGCCGTGCGTCATTTAGCACGCGCTGGGGGCGGCTTCAGGGAAGTGAATTGTTAAGAGGAAGTAAATTCAGTTACTGGAGATGCTCCCGGCACGTGGAGTGATGACCACCATTGACCTCCGTATTGCAAGTTCAGTGTGGTACCCCTTACACCACTGCAGTGTCCCAATAAACAAGGAAAAATCTCCAAGTCTTGAGATGCAGGCTTTCCGGGAGAAAAGAACGAAAATTGTCATGATTATATAATTATTACTTGCAAGTTTAAGAGAAGACTGGTGACCTGGCGTACACTTACGGAGTCTTTCAAAATCCGCATCCATCCCTGCGGTCGATCTGCATTCACAGAGAAAGAAACGACCATCAGTCATCGTCAAGTGTAATGAGACTGGCACAGTAACAATATCCCATTAACCCTTGTGGGTGGCACGAAAAAACGCTGTCATGTGTGTGACGGCTTCTTGTTTAAAAGCAGGTGCCTCTTGTGGCACTGCCAAAATGTTTCAGATCACAATTTGGATCCGTCATCTTCATCGCCACCAGCAGTCACCATAAATTCACTGCCGGGTGGAAGCCCTACCATGCCGTCTTCGCCACCTCTCACAATCCCGCCGTGTGACAATCCACCGAGCATTAGCGGCCGTGTTTCTCTGTGCGATTGATCAAATTGTTAAGGGTCTCTGCCGGAAAAAAAATCATGCGGGAGTCCCTATTCTCTGTTGACAGCACTGATCCCCAGTGGTGGACATTCCACATTTCTATGATGGGGACATGTCTCTCCGTTGAACAACCACTCTTACCCCAAAGGGATAATGGGAAAGGCTGACCCCTGGCTGGGATATTGAGCCCCAATAAACACTTTCTCTTCGTATGGGGACACACTTTGGCCGTTTAGTAAATACATCCCGTGCAAATATAAGCAGATGTGGACAAGAAACTCTTACCAATGTGTCGGACATAACACTTAAAAAAACACTTGGGAAAATGTATTTGAAATAGAAATCACAAATACTTTGCACAATGTATTAAAAATAGAAAATGTGTACTTTAAAATATTTTTTCTTCTACAAACTACCAAATTAACAGTGTAGAAAGTGGTGCCGCAGTGGTTTGCGAACCGTGCTCTGTATCAATCGATCTGAATTACATTTCCAACCATATTCAACAACCTCCGGAATTGGTTAATTTCAAATAATAAAAATGAATTATAATCAAGTACATCCCTTTGCCAAACACTGCTGAACGAAGGCCCCCTCCTCGCCGTTAGCCGTTGCCAACTCAGGTCGCCGTGTTCATATCGCAGCCTGCTACCCGTTGTGCCACCACTTTACAACCCCCCCCGCCCCATCAAACTACCACATACGAGCGTTTGCGCGCATCTGAAATACCGCTCACTTCAGTGGATAATAATCTCGTGCAAAGTAAAAAAAACAACACAAGTTAAAATGCGAGTACGAGCGCGTAAATTCGAAATAAAATATACTCTAATTAGACAAGACAAATTCACCTTATCAACAAAATAGCCTTTTTACATTCCTAATGCGTCCAAGGACTTAAATCATGGTGCACGTATTTGAATGCAGTAATCCCAAACGGTACGCTCGTTGGGAGCTGTTTTTAAATTAGATTTTTTCCGCCCTGGCACGGGCGCCCCAAGACTTATTTGTGGGGTTTGGCGCACAAGGACGGTGGGATTTGTCGCCGTTATGCCTCTTGGCGCCGGGACGGCGAGCGTCCTTGCGCTAGCGCGCTGCTGCTGGCCAAGAGTTGACGCGCGTGGGGACGCAAATTAATGCACCTTGCCGCACGCGGCAAGTCCGCGCGCCCCGGGGCATGACCGACGCCGGATTCGCACCGATGGGCAAATCTCGCCGAATGCGCCGCGACATCCCCTGCCTCCCGAAGGTGGGAAACCCCCCCACCCCGCCACAAGCCGCGCCCATTGCGGTGACTTTACCAAGCCTCGCCCATCACCTCCCGGCCAGCGGCACGTGCGAAAGGAGAGGTGAGTTTTTTTTTTCCCCCAACAATTTCTGAGATTTTTTTTATTTAAAGCTTTCGTGACTGCAGGGATTCATCTTCTTGGTTCCTTCGGTAAAGTCACGTAGAATGGAAATAATAAAATTATAAAATTATAACATAATAAAATAATTCTCACGACGTTTCGACAGAGTCTGTCTTCTCGACAGACCTGTTCTCCACCTGAGGACGGCTGCTTGCGTTGTGGCCGAAACGTCGTGAGAATTATTTTATTATGTTTTATTTTTATTATTTTATTATTTCCATTCTACGTGACTTTACCGAAAGAACCAAGAAGATGAATTTCTGAGCTGTCCGATGAGTTGAGTAATCGAACCGATCATAGGTTGCTTAAATGATCGGGAAAGCCCACCTCTTGTCGTTTCATTGACTGTGTGGTGAGGCTGATGGACTGAACGATCCCAAATGCCGCAGCAAAAAAAACCCCTTCGTGGAAACGGACCGAGCGGCGAATGAGCTGTCTGCCAGTCTGCCCCAGTGCTTAACTTCACTTTACCTGTTGAGTAACTGGACCGATAACGGCGAGGGTAATTGATTACTTAAGTGATTGGACAGCCCAGCTCTACATGCCCTGACAATAAAGAATTACGTACGATACCAAGTGCTATAAATTTAGGAAGCGCCTAAGTTCAAAGTGTGTCTCAATACACTGTACAAAGCAAGCATGTAAACTAGTGCGCAGACAAAACGGTGGGTTTAAAGGGACAAAATGTAAACAAAGCCGCGTTGGGCAGAGAGCAGTGATGAGGAACGTGCTGCAACGTGAATAAATGAAATGAAAACTAATCAACACATTCGTCATGAGCAATGCTCTGTTGGGAACATATATAATAGGAAATGGCCCTTCTTCACAGCACACAGATAAAATGTGTATTTATTATGAGTGACGTTTCAGGCAATGGACCTTCATCACAGTACTGTACTGTACACATGAAGGATATTGGCCAAAATGTCACCTTTTGTATATTTTTCCTGTTTATTTAACTAACTTTGAGGGGTTTTTTTCTCCCCGTTCATTTGTTATTGAAAAAGGTTCCGGGTTTTTACTCTCCAAGCACACGGGGCGTGGTGTACTCAACTAGTCACCGATTGGCACGTTTCGTTTACGTGACAAACCCTACTCATTTGGCTGTGTCGGCTGGTAGCGGGGTTTAACGACACATTCATATTTACGCGATATCACCCAACAACAACAAAACCCCTCTCTTATGGATGTGAGCGATACACATCCGTCGTTTGTTGACGATGCCACTCTCTGTTCTTTGGCCATGAGAAGTGCAGGGAGGGAGAGGCCGTGATTGCTATCGATGACCAGGCCGGGGGCAATCTTTGTCGTGATATTCGGCCGTCGATTTGTTGACGTCAGTTGTTGTTGTGCTTTCAATGCGGTACTATATATACACATTTATTCAGTGATGTATGTATGTATGCTAACTTATTTTCCAGCAGCGTACGTAGCCACAGCCCTGCTGATAGGGAGATGCGGGGAGCGGAAGGATACGTGGTGTCTTCACATCTATCCCTCTAAGGAACGAAACAGGAGGATATCTCCGCAAATCTGGCTGTCGCCTGATGAAGCTGCTTGTAATTACTGGCGAAACGTCGTACTCAGATTGTAAATGTTGTGGCTTGGCTCTCCAACACACCGGTTAGTGCTGTACTAGTATACTACACTATACACTACACTATACACTACACACTAGTGCTGTACTAGTATACTACACTATACACTACACACTAGTGCTGTACTAGTATACTACACTATACACTACACACTAGTGCTGTACTAGTGACGAATTGGCCACGTTCTGTTGACGTGACAACCCTCACTAGTTGGCTGTGTCGGGGGGTGGCTGGTTTAACGACACATTTATATTTACGCGATCTAACCAAAAAAACCTATATTATGGATATTCGTTGCGAAAGCCTACGTGTTAAACACGCAAAAAGCAGTTCTATATAAATGAGTTTTCAATCTAAACTCGCAACTTTGATTATCACCTAAGTGATGATAGCCCAGGTGAGAATAACCCGGGTGATGGTAACCCATGTGATGGTAACCCATGTGATGGTAACCCATGTGATGGTAACCCAGGTGATGCTAGCCCAGGTGATGCTAGCCCAGGTGATGCTAGCCCAGGTGATGATAACCCATGTGATGGTAACCCATGTGATGGTAGCCCAGGTGATGCTAGCCCAGGTGATGCTAGCCCAGGTGATGGTAACCCAGGTGATGGTAACCCAGGTGATAGTAACCCAGGTGATGGTAACCCAGGTGATGGTAACCGAGGTGATGGTAACCCAGGCGATGACCTGCGAGCCTCACATGCACCGTCAAAGCCAACATTGTGGGCGACTTTATCGTTCGGCACTGTGCGTACAGTACAGCCATGAGGAAGTTCCCCTTCGTGAAACTAACTTTAGACGCCAGTCCCACGACAAAGGCCAACGGTATCAGTGTCACAACAACAACAACAACGCACAGACCTCTGTCAAATACACTGCTAGAAGAATGCCTACACCTCGCCTTGTCATCAAAATCGGGGGGCTGTTTTGACCATACTTCACCATCGCTGATCAATACGAGTTGAGTGAAGGGTGGTTGGTGGTGGTGAAGGGATATGGAGGCGTTTAAAGGCTTATTCGAGACATCGCTCACCACCACCACCCCCACGCTGTTAGCCGCGTAACCGGGAGTCGAACTGGGGCTGTCCAGTGTCCCCGTATCGAAGGCCCTCGATTTGTGAACGTGGCACGCGGTACAATTACACCAACAACAATCCCAGGAGCACCAACAGCACAGTCTCGATCCGCTGCTTCACTGCACATTCAAACAAAGCCAACAACAAATGTAGGTTGTTGTTTTTTAGGGTTAGATCGCGTGCATATAAACGTGTCGTTAAACCCGCCACAGCCAATAAGTAAGGTTTGTCACGTAAACACAAAATGCCAATTCGTTACTAGTATCGGTTTGTTGGAGAGCAAATCCACAACATTTACAATCTGAGTACTCCAACACACCGGTGTGCTGTACTAGTAACGAAATGGCACGTTCTGTTGACCTGGCAAACCTTACTAACTAGCTGTGTCAGCGGGTTCAATTTCAGGTTTAGCCCTGCGAGCCATTCGGCTCTTGAATCGGGTGCAACCGCAACAAACAAAAACATGAACAAGAAAACATCTTGAAGTGACTAAGTGGTGGCGGGTTTAACGACGCATTTATAATCACGCGATCTAACCTCAACAACAACAACAAACTCCTATGTTATAAACAACAAAGAACCCGACACTTACCACACAACTCAACCCCGTAGTAGCTGGCGTTAGCCAACTTGCGCTTTGCGTATATATACAAGGACTGTTTTCTTGGAATTTCTCTCACTTGATACAGCTATCGTGCTGTGACGGTTCCACCTGAAGACGGAAGCTTGTGTTGCCTCCGAAACGTCGTGATTTTATTTTATTAATTTGAATTTTTTACCTACGTGACTTTAGCGAAAACACCTAAGAATATGAATCCTTGCAGTCACGAAAGCTTCGAATCTAGAATTGCGCTTTGCGGCCTACTCGACTCGGCTGCACAACAAACTGCACTCGCAAGAGACTCGTGTGCCGCGTGTGTGTCTGACGGTGCTTTAGTCACCTTGAGCCGCGTGCCCTCTCACACTGTCTCTCTCTCTCGTCGCCACTTGGGGTTCAACCCGAGGCCTCCTCTCTTAACAAAACAGCGCGCCCGAGGGGCGATGAGACTCGTGCGAGACGCGGGCACACGAAGACCGCCGCCAGCTTTGGCCGCTCTCAGCTGTTCAAGGACCCCGCGTTGGTGGGGGTGGGTGGGGGGGCCGCGTGGGGGGGGGGGGGGCCCCCGCTTAGGTGGCCAAGTCACCGCCCCTGCCTGTGTCAGCCGCCACAAGCGAGTCGTCACCCCCAACGCTTCAAATATAACAATGAAATGTTTGAGCACTTCTGAGAATTTGCAACAAAACCACGAGACGTGTGCCATCCGGGCTCTGTAGACCACCTGGGAGATGCGTTGACAATGATGGCGAACAAGTGAAGACTCTTTGACTTTCTGAAGCTGTTAACGTCACATTTGTTATCATGTTACAGTGTAGTAGTATCCGTTCTTTTCCCCACTAAAAACGATAGTCCCGTAAAAGTGTCATAGGGTGCTTCGATTTTTTTTTTACCGAATCTACGTGCTCATAGCGCCCTCTCTCGCCTCTTGCTTGAACCGATGTGGAAAAGGTCGAGGATTTCATTCGCCATGGAACACGGCGGCGTTCCTCATTGCAAGGCTCGCGGGTCACTGGCCTTTAGTGCGGCCCCTGGGGGCCTGACGATACACTAACAGCGAAAGCCACCACCCCCATCATCAGCATCACCATCATGATGGTCGTGGTGGTGGTGGCGCTGCTGTCACACCCAATGTTGGTTCCAAACGTGTGGCGGTCCTCACGCTGATGATGTCTTCTCGGCCAAAGTGACCCCCCCCCCCACCTCTGAACATTAGTGAAGAACGCTGCAATCCAGCAAGAGTATGCGGCTCTCTGTCAGTGCGTCGCTGCTGGGGGGAGCGGAGGGAGTTGTTTCGCCATACTTCACCTCGCTGGGCAGTGGGGGTTTGGTGACGTTGGGGTGGGTGGGGTGGGTTCCCCAGGACCGGTGCAGATGTCACTCGGCAGAGATGTTGGCCGTGGCCTGGAATCGAACTCAGGTGGGGCCGGTTCACAGCTTCAAGTTGAATTCTAGTGAACCAGGTGACAAGGGAGGAGAGACCAGGGTGGGTCTCAAATGCAAGAGTGACCTGGGGAATTGGCCTGGCAGTGGTGGGTGTTTAATGCCGCCGGGTACAAACCCAATCGGATAGTCTGCATTGTCATCTTCGAATCGTGGAAAATTTGGACTCGGATGCCGGCACACAGTGGCACTACTCTTGCGAACGATGCCAGGGGATCTTTAACGTCCACTGTGAGCGAAGCAGGTTGCGCTTAGCATCGTCACGGTTGTTACCGCAGCAATAACCAGGGTGCCACAGTAGCGATACGTTAACTCCCTCGCCTGGCATGCAGGAGGTTGTAGGTTCGATCGTGACCCTGACACCTGCTGCTGTATATTTGGAGTTTGCGTGTCTCTCTATCTCTCCCCGTGGTCGCGTGGATTTTTCTCCAGGTCCTCCGGTTTTTTCCCCTCCACATTTACAAACATGCGTTTAGGGTAGTTGGCTGCTAGAAATTTCCACAAAAGCCACTTCGTTGAGCTATCATTTGCAAAGCCGTCAACCCACACGGTTTACCCATATAATTGTACAGAGAAATTGAGTTTTCAGGTCCATACGGCGTACAGCCGTTTCAATACGAGCAAAACATATATATTTGTTTGCGTTTCTCCCTTGTGATGGAACTTTGTAGGATGAACGTTTGAGATTTATAAGGGCACGGGGGTGACCAATAAGGTCTGAATTGGTCTGTAATAAGGCAGGCACTGAGCGGTTGACAGGTATGCATGTCGCCAGGTCGTGTCTGTAAAAACAATATCTATATAGCTCAGTGGGACTTAGCTGGTAAAACAAAGTTTAATAGTTGTAGTTTAGGGCGGCCACTGACACGAGAGGGGAGCGTGTTACAGCCAGGGGCCGTCACCGGTCAAGCGCGGCGTTTTCCACTGCGCCACTCTTCCCTTTGTGGTGTTCACAGGAAAAAGCAGTACAATTTTCCCCAAATACCGCTATTTTTTTTATTAACTTTGACGTTTGCCAGTATAAATGTGCAAATAGTAACGATACGCAGCAGTGTAATGGATATTACACTGCAGACGCTGCGTCGTGTACAATGTTAAATGTTAGAATGTCTTCACCCCGTGCCCTTATAAATCTCAAATACATAACTGTTAAACACACTCTCTGCGTATATTTACTTGGAAGCAGTCATCCGAATAAAACTCATTGAATCCTGTCAATCCATCGCTGGATAATGGAGGTCTCAACCACGCAATTCTGATCACCGTACTTCACCGCACTGGTCAATTTGGTTGACGAGGCACGATCAGAACGTGCTTCAGTCATCGCTGGCCACCGACGATGGCCATAGCCTGGAATTCAAGTCACATCTCCTATTACCCCCCCCTATAATCGCACGCCATTATTCCAGCGACATCATGTAGTTCAATTATAGTGGCAGTCACTTTCCCTCGTTAATCATTCACATCATTCTAAATTGGGGGAAAGAAAAAATAAAACTTTTGACTCTACATCACTGTGCAGCACCCTGCTGCATTAATGAATGCTAATGCATCGTTAGACATCAAAGTTTACACTGTCAACAAAGCATTTCCAGGTCGTTGTCATTAGAGCACATTTTTAATGGTGACATTGACATCTCTGTAACTCGGTAATTATGCCTTCGCTGCGTTACTTATTCATTAAAATCAGGGATGCTGTCAATCACTGGTGCTCAACCCCTGCAAGCAGCCGTCGTATTTTCTCGCTTTTTATTAATGCTTCGCAACTATAACCGAAAGTGTTTGTGCATTATATCTGATCGTCCATCTGCCTGCCTGTCAGTCCGTCCGTCCATAACGTGGGATCACGGCAAACTCACGTCAGCGTGTCTAATTTGAAATTAACTCTCGCGTAAATTTATGCTGCCCTTCAGCGACTTACTCGATTGAGGCCGGCCATATTGATCAAAGGTGCTGCCCATAAACTTGGAGACACAAACCAACACGTAAGTTGCCCTTCTCCGTGGCAGCGCCACTGCCTCACCGCAGTCGACACACGGTGCTGCCTCCTTGTTTTGCCTGGCGTCAAGGTTGCCGTTATCGTCGCTAATTAATTACTCGCAAGGACAGACCACGTGTTTGACACCGTTTCCGGAATCCACGCACTCGCGTGTTTTTCTTTCTTCCTCGCTTTACTTGGATTCCATCGTGAATTACACAGGGTGATCCATTTTCAGACACCCCATTCGTCAACAAAAAAATATAATGGGAGAGTATACGACGATCGTGATTTGAGGGCTGCGATGGCACGGCATCCCGTATCAGCGCAAACGCATTCTCCCCAAATTCTCGCAGTTGTTGCTCCGTCTCCCTCCGATATCTTAAATCGAACCCACATCACGGAATTGGCGACACGATCTGCGAATGGTCCTCCTGCGGCGGTGGTGGCGCGTGCCCGTCCCACGTTCCTCGCGAGGGAGCCGCCGTGCCGACCCGTACCCACGTGGCCCACGGTGAATCTCCATCCGTGCCGCCACTCTCCTGCTCCGCGCACCCCCACCACCCTGTCCGACGTGAAGCGGTCGCTTTCACGATACTCAATCACCTGCTGAGAAGAAAGAAGGCAATTTTAAAAAAAATTGTGGGGGTATCTGTGAATTGATCGATTATTGTACACAAATTATTGGATAACGCAACTGTACCCTAAATTGAACCCAGGGTTTCATCTTTATTGGCTCGGCCACTTCGACACCGGCATTAGCCCCCTCCACCACCCACGAGGCCAACCCAACCACATCTTTGTGGTATCCGTTACTTCCTGAGCTGTGAATGTGAACCATTGCATCAGCCTCCCAGAGGAACCTCGCCTCCCGTCAATCATCACCTCCCAGCCACGGCTCATCGACCTTCTGTGTGGCACTGTTACGCCGCCGTTGCCAAGCGGGGCCTATCGATGCACGCAAAGTCAGGATTTGGCTGCCCTGGAGGACGGCCCCTACTCTTTAAAGGGCCAGAGATATTGACGTGAATCTCACTCTGTCGGCCGAGAATAAAACACTGGTGGAGACCGGCGGACAGCTCATTCACCGCTCGGTCAGTTTCCGTGAATTTTTCAGGAGGGATCGTTCAGCCCATCGGCATCTTCGGGGTCAATAAAAACGACAAGTGCTGGGCTCTCCCGATTATTTAAGCAATCGGTTACTCAACCAATCGGTTACTCAACCAATCGGTTACTCAGCCAATCGGTTACTCTGCCAATCGGTTACTCTGCCAATCGGTTACTC
>CM025643.2:1194311-1205155 GCA_014621495.2 Entosphenus tridentatus | reverse complement strand
GGGGAGGGGCTGGGTGGGGAGGGTGGGGAGGGACTGGGTGGGGAGGGGCTGGGTGGGGAGGGTGGGGAGGGGTGGGGCTGGGTGGGGAGGGGCTGGTCACCCCGTGGTGCCCTTATAAAACTCAACGTTTAACCTACTCACGCCGGCTTGTGCCCGCCCTCACAGTCGGGCTTATTTGCGGAATACACCACGCCGCCGTTGACCCTGGCCATTGACCGAGCCACCCAATGTTCCTACCAGCTCCCTCCGCAGGAATGTGTTTCTGTTCCTTCTACTCCTCCGTTGAAGAATCGCAGACCACAGTGGCTTTATTACATTGCTCTAATAGTTTGTATTGCATGGCCACAGTCGCACTACCGGGGCTTGCGTCAGTAACCTTCCATGCATATATTACGCTGAACTTCTTTCACACCGTACATAGCCAACCGTACTAATCGGAGGTATGTGTGTGTGTGGGGGGGGAAGGACAACAAACTCATGGTCCGATGCGGTCGCTGGTTACAGCGGTGTTGTTCAGGGGGGATTTGTCACAGAGCCATTCGTGCTAATCACGGCCGCACACAGACACATTAAAGCTCGAAGAACCCCGAGCCGTGAAGCTTTCGTTCACAGGTGTCCAAGCCCAAGCTGGGGGCGGCAACGGTGGAAAATTACAGAGGGGAAGTTGCATCGCAGTGAATGTCATTGGTGTTGCTGCAGCTCACTATCGCTCTCTACAGCCGTTGCGCAGTCAGTAACGAGACTTCAGTGGGCTGAACATTGGACAATAGCAAAAATGTGGCACCGTCAGGCACAAGACCGTAGACTCACGGCATTTGAAGACGTGGTTCAATCCGCGCGGCCAAAAACCCCACAATTGAACCGCGGGCCTCAGCGGAGATTTACGAAATTCGTGATATAAAAAGAATTCGTCAAACGTTTGCATTTTTTTGTTGCATTCATTTTAGTCAGCAGTTGCAGGGAGTGGATGAAGATCATCATCCAGTGTGGAGCAAACTCCGTGACGACACCAAACGGATTCACGCCGTTCGAGACAGCGGTGCACTGAGGAAGACCAAACATGGTCATTTTTTATTGTTTGATATTTTTATTATTTTATTATTTCCCTTACCGAAAGAACCAAGAATATGGTCATTGCTCTTGAGGTACAGCCCATCCAGCGGCAAAACTGGCAAAGCACACTTTGCCGGTCGGCAGAGGTCACGTGTTGGTGGTGGGGGTCACGTGTGGTTACTCCGACCTCTTTCGAGACAACTTGCCGGCATGGAAGAGTAGGCCAAAATACCCTCATAGGGAAGCTCTCGAGGCACTTCGGCCAGTAATTGCAGCGATGCCCATTCGCATTTAATATTATGAAGGCGATTCCCCCTGGAAGCCAGCTCATTATAGAGTCAAAAGTCATCATATTCGGAATGAGAATCTGTATTTACCCTTGGAGAAATCCGATGAGCTATGAAGCTCACTTTCACAGATGTGCAGTAGGGGTGGGTTAGAAGGTTTACAACAACAAACAGTACAAAAACACGATAAGAGTGCAAAGCATAGCAAAGGTAAAACAAATCACTAAAAATAAACATGTAAAACAGATAAAGTGAATAAGTTAAAATTGCATAAGTCCCCCCACTGCTCAAATGAGCAATGCAGTGGCGGTAACTAATGTGAAAGGCGTCCGGCCAGTTAAGAGAAAAAACACCCTCCAGAGAGGCTCTCCAGGACTCCCTCTAGTGGAGGGGCGCCTTCCACCGGCAGTAACGTGAGCGAGCAATTGCAGGGCTGCGCCCTTACCCCTTTACCCCGACGGCCAACGCAGCACAACATTTGGCTCGGCTCTTACCGTCCCATGGGAATGTGTTTCACAAACTCGCCGAGCATGTCCTTGTTCTCCCAGAGCTACGGAAACCACACGGTGCGTGGGACGGGGGGGGGGGTGGGGGGAGAAAAATGTCAAAAACTCAGCAAATTCGGGAGTGGAGCGAGCAAAGCACCCGGTGTCATTGAAGCGTCACGTTACAACGGTGGTCGTGCGTGCGTGCTTGTGTTTTTCCCCGTTACGCTGCTTTACACAAAACACTTGAGCTGCCTGCGTTCGCAACTCAGCCGGTGCGCTGGCAGGGCCGGCGTAAAACTAATTACGTCGCGCACGGTGCTGCAGCGTCTGCTGGAAAGGAAAAAAATGTGCCTGCCTGCATAAAATGAAAAAGGGAATGTATGCGGTGACACGGCAAACATTTAAATGTTGTATTTTTTACAAAAGTTAACGAATAAGACTTTCAAATACCTTTGGCAGGCCACATTTTCCCTCACAACTTGAGCAGCTTCTGCCGCTGCAGTGACACAAGCGACCGAGCACGCTAAAATTTGAAACACGACGCCGCCAACCCAAATGCCTTCCCCTCTAGCTCCCTATTAGCGCAGCTAAGATGCCCGCAGTGACGGATAAAGTGGCACCAGGCCTCACCCCAGATGATTTAAAGGTGCAATAGCTCCAGTGGCTTCCTAATATCGGCAAGGAAGAGCGTTTTTCCGGACGGCCGCAGTAGGGCGTGCGCAAGCGCCGCGAGGTGCGGCGACCACCGTCTTCGTTCGACGGCCGGCACAAAGGTGGCCGTGGGGCCGTACGAAACAAAGTCGCCGGGCAGGTTAACGTCCACCCGCAGGGCCGCGGGTATCTCGCCCCCTGGCCGTTCGGAGCGAGCGAGCGAGCGCGGCGCGTGGAGCGACGCTGGCGGAGAGGAAACACACGGTGGCACTTACGAAGGAGCTGAAGCGCGTCTTGATGATGCCCGGTGCCAGGCAGTTGATGCGGATGTTCATGGGGGCGAGCCGTGGAGCGAGAGTCTTGGTGAGGCCCAGCAGGGCCGTCTTGCTCACGTTGTACGGGCCCAGCTCCTGCCAGGGCAGCGGAATGATAATTTGAGAGCCCGTAGATGATACGGATACTTAAAGGTGAAGGGGCAGCCCTGCATTTTCCTGTTCACCATGGGATGACTGCAGCGTAGGATTTCACAGTACAAGTGCATTTCACTAAAGCAATCTCCACGCTTAACACTTTTCAAGAACGCATCTACCGTGTTAAATGAGCGATTACTGTTAAGCACCTCCTGTAAATCCATGAGAGTTTTTTTTTGGGGAGGTTAGATCACGAAAATATAAATGCGTCGTTAAACCCGCCACAGCCAATTAGTAAGATTTGTCACGTAAACAAAACGTGCCAATTCGTTACTAGTTCAGCACACCGGTAATTACAGCCAGCTTCATCATTACCGGCGAAACGTCGTGTTCAAATTGTAAATGTTGCGGGTTTACTCTCCAACAAACCGGTGTGCTGTATGAGTAACGAATTTGCACATTCTGTTAACGTGACAAACCTTACTAATTGGCCGTGTCGGGTGGTGGCGGGTTTAAACGACGCATTTATATTCACGCGATCCAACCCAAAAAATACCCCCTTTATTATAGACAATATTGGTCGCGAAATCCTACTACTACTCCATTTTGAAGAGACCTCCTCCTGTAGAGTTGATGAAACTCTTTCAGGGCGAGTCGTGGGTTTCACCGGCCACCTGTTCTGTGCGGCGCTGCTGCTCGAGGCTCTTATCGGCTTCCACACTCAGCTCGCACGAGAGGGAGAGAGAGAGAGAGAGAGGTGCTCCGACTTGGCAAATCGGTTCGCATGAATAAAACAGGTCTGTCCTTAGACGTGCATTAAACATTAAGCTGCCCTTCCGCTGTCTGAAACTGAGATTGCACTGCCGGCTGCATAAGACGAATGGCTCCGTACGGCCTCCCGCAACTTTGTGCGGAGCCGACGGAAAACTTCACGCCGGTTCGGCAAGTGCTCTTACAACAAAGCTGCGAGCGTAGTATCTACACATGCACACGTTATTTGTATTCATTGCATATCTTCATCTCTTCCACAACCCACTGGTGGGTGAAGGCCTTCCCGTGCCGTGTCAGTCATGGGGTCAGTGCGGGTTTGAAGGTGGGGGGAGGGAGGGGCGGGGGGGCGCGGGGAGCACCTGGGACCGGTTTAAATATCGCTCGTCACCGATGTTAGCCACGGCCGACAATCAAACTCGGGCTTCTGGGTTCATAGGTTCGGGTGGCCCACCTCCCCTGACCGCTGCTATAATTATCTGGCAGTTTCACGAGGGCGTCGTGCGACGCGTGAGATCTGCCGATGGAGCATCAGCTTCCTGTCCGATCACCAACGGGGTCAGGCAGGGGCGTGTTCTCGTCCCTTCTTCTTTCGTACGGGCTGCTGATGTGGATGCAGAGCAACGGCTACAATTTTGACATTCACGTGGCCAAGCCCAGATAACCGCGTCAGGATCAGCGGAGTGTATCATCGTACGCGTGGATCGGGTGTTGCGTCACTCTACATTGTACGGTCTCCGTTCTGGATGACCACAGTTGCACACTACTACTGCAGAGTTTTAAATGTTTCTGTCTGTACATCCTCAGGTGCCCGCATTTGCTGCCACGGTTTGTCGAGTGGATGCGTGTCCTCGCCCCTGGACTGGCATCACTGGGACAACTCCCGTGAACGTGCGCGAGGAGCAGCCTTACGCTGAACGGCTGGTAGCCCGCGATGGAGGCCACGAGCACGACGGAGCCTCCGCTGTCGAACACAGGAGAGGAGGAGAAGTCAATCGTTAAGCACGAACGCGTGGGCAGCGGTGGGCAGCGGTGGGCAGTGGTTTACGCAAGGGCGGCGGTTTACGCGGCCGCGCTTTTGCGTCTGTTCGCAAAGCGCACTGCGTGGTGGCGGTGGCGGCCGTCGCGAGCGAAGACGACGCACCGGTGCGCGCCACAAACATCTCACCCTCTGGTCTTCATGTGTGGGACGACCTCCTTGGTTATCATAAACATGCACTTGACATTTATGTCCAGGATCTGCAAACGAGTCCGACAGCACAAATGTGTCGGCAGTTAACGCTTGACTCCCCCGGCCCCCCATCTCTTCCCACCAATCTGTGTCAACGCCTCACCGACACAACCCCCACCCCAACACCCCCACCTCTGTCCCACTCCCACTCCCCCCAGCACACATAGCTCTGTTAGCAGCATAATGCTACATTTTATAGATGGATAGAAAGTTAAATATTTTTGTAGGAACAGTACGCCACGTGTGTGTATGTTGAACATCTTTCACGCCGTACTTAACCAACCGTGCTAATCTGACGCACTGGGGAATAAACGGAGGAATACGTGAAAAGGCCCGATTTGTAAATATCCATAGAACATGGCAGAACGAGCACAAATACTGCACTGTATGCGAGCGGTTAATTGGTCAGGGTGGATATGTGATGGTCGGATATGTGGCATTAAGTGTGTTTCATCGCTGATCTTGCCCCATAAAACTGCACCGTTCTGGGCAATGCCCCACAAAACCACAACCCTGATTAGCACGGTCGGCGATGTACAATACGAAGAAAGTTCAACATACACACGATAGTAGCAATCGATTCACAGATTTTCCGTAGTGACTGTGAAAACACGTGGTGTGTCTACGGACCAGCGGGCGGGCGGGAGTGGACACATCGAATTTGTAGCGTTCGCGGAAACGTGGGGCAAAAACGGTTCTCTTCGCAACAAAAAACTGAACGCGTTTCAAATCCTTGTCAGCCGAGCGCGGTACCTTATCCCACACTTCTTCAGTCGAGTCCAGAATGTCTCCAGCAAAAGGATTCACGGCAGCGTTCGAGACCAGGATGTCAATCCCTCCAAACTCTTTGATTGTCTGCTCCGGAAACAAAGACAACGATCCCCCCATATAGCGTTAGCAGACCGTTGGGGCAAGTGCTGTTGGCGAGCACCTATGAAGGCAGGCACTGTGGCACACGAGGGGGTGGGTGGCCAGCACCACGCCTGGCCGCCTCTGTCTCCTGAGTGGCGATGCTTACACACCGCACCAGGTACTCATTTGAGGCCGAGTCGACCTAGGGGAGGCCCAGGACCGGTTCAGATAACGACACACACACACGTGCACGAAATTAAATGCAATCGCACTTCCATTTATGTGCACGTAGGGACCTTTTGGCAATCCAATGCTGGATGATGGCTTTCCCACACCGTGTGGGTCGTGGAGCCTATTTGACCATACTTCACCGTGATAGTCAGTGCAGGTTGGTGAAGACGAGAAGCATTAATGTTACAACATATTACAGTAAGACTATACTAGGATAGCACAGTACGACCGGATTAAATGTCTAATTGGTGTTTGAAAATCATAAAACCTGTATTAATGCAAGAAAGAGAAAATTATGTTCTTCTTTATCATCTTGATACTGGCAAAAAGGGCTCCGTAGGAAATTCCAATGTGTGTATGTTAAACTTCTTTCGCACCGTACTTAGCCAACCCTGCCTATGAGAGGCGCAAAGAAGGACAACAAACTAAACACAACTCCACAAATTAGTTTTCAATCTAGATTTAAACGTGCACAGCTCCATTGGCTTCGTAAAATTGGAAGAGCTTTCCAGACGGCCACAGAAGCGCATGGGAAAGCGCGCGATGCGGTGCCCACCGCCTTGGTTCGACGGTCGAGCCAAGAGCCAGGAGTGTGCGTGATGGCGGTTCACGCACGGTGCGAGGGAAGCAGCGGAAGAGACAAAAGTGTTTTTCGACCCGCTCCATTACGTGCAGAATTACTCGTCGCAAGTTCGATGCGAGAGCTCTAATAGCAAGCATGACCTTCCGGTAATGTGCAGTGCAGAATGCAACAGCGTCCATGGCACTGCAGGACGATGAACTGCTCTTTTTACGTGACATTAGCCAGGCGCTTGCTGCTGCCGCTGCTGCTGCTGCACAGAGGTCATTGGAGCTGGGTTATGGTACGGACAGTGAACCTTGGAATTAATAAACAACTAGGTTTACCCTTTCACTTACCCGGGCCATATATGCGTACGATATTTGTTTTTATGCTGTGAGCGGTGTGGTAACTGCACTGTCTGTTTATTTTGTGTCCTCTCGTCTTAAATTGTTGTTGTTGTTGTTATTATTCCCCCCCCCAACTCCATCCCGCGATCTTGCTGTCGGTGTCACGTCATGAGACAAAGGATTCCAATCGGGAACTCTCACGGAGCAGTGCAGCCATTTGTGATATGAGAACAGCCTGCAGAAGTGGCTATCACAGAGCTACATCCGAGATCCCTTCAAGTGACGTCTGGCCCACACAGCGTCACGTCTCTCGTCTAGCACGACAATCAAACGACATTTTTAATTCTCAGAAATGGAATTTGGTCAGACGAAGAATGGAACCAAAATTGTATGCGATTACTCTATCGGGTCCATTTCTCAGTCGACGAAACGGAAATCACCAAAATAGTTGGGATAAAAAAAAGTCTCACGTTGGTTCCCACGTTGGTTCCCACGTGTGTCACTGAACGGATTGCGTTGGACGGAGCCTGGTAACATTATCAGCCGCGTCACAATGGGTGTGGCTCCGTAAGGGGGGTGGTGGAGTTTCCCGCCTTCAGGAGGCTTTATAAAGGTGCCCACGAGTAGTAAACCGCAAAAATAGTGGATTACGATTAATTTTTTCCTCGGATTAATCGACTTCATCGACCAATGGTTCTCCCCCACCACCCCCCACCCGACTCTGAAGGCCTGCCGAGGACGCGTTCACCTTGGCGATGAGCTGCGAGCGGTGCTCAGCCTTGCCGACGTGGCACACCGTGCCGGACACGAGCAAGCCCTGAGCGCGCAGGCGGCCCAGCGCGTGATCCACGTTGTCCGCCTTGCGGCTGCTGATCATCACCTGCGCTCCCTCGCGCCCCAGCCGCTCCGCGATGCTGTAGCCGATGCTGTTGACCCGTCACGGCGGCGGGTACAGAATCAGAACATTAATTTGTACTGGAGGAGCAATCCGATGAGATGAGCTATAAAAACAACTCTTTTTTTAACAGGTGTCCAGTAAGGGCACGGGGTCAGAACGGTACTTCAACAAATAATACAAAAACACGGCAGGAGTGCAAATAATAGGCAAGGCAAACGAATCACTTTAAAAAATATATAGCGACCCTGGCCTTCACAAATGAAAGCTCAACAAAGTGGCTCCTCATCATCATGTGGAAATCCACAGCAGCAAAATCATCTAAGTGACCTGGACACGATGTTTCAAAATGTGGAGGGAAGAACCGGAGGACCCGGAGAGATCAAATAAATCATCCACGCCTCGCCGGCGTGCATGCGAGGCGGGGGACGGCGGGCGCAGGCGAACGCTGAAGCGTCGCTCTCTCGCGAGCACCCAACGAGAGAAGCGGCAACGGCTCCCCCGGCACGCTTTGCCGGGTTGTGCCGCGTGCGGTTCGGTGCGATTGTCCGACGTTTCGCTCCACGTGCCGCCGGGTGCCTGAAGGAGCGCCTGAAGGAGCGCCTGATGAGGCCTCCAAAGAAATGTCTCCGCTTCGTTCAACAGCTGTCGGGCCGTACTAAGCTTCTGAAATATGACGAGGTCAGGCGGACAGCGGGTGATTTGGATATAAGTTCGACTTTCTCACAGTATGCGTTTGCAAAGTGATGTTATTTTTATAGAGCAGAGCAAATGACATGAGCCATCGGGAGAGAGCTCATCGCCATTTGTGGCACTGAACCAGTGGTGGACACCTCGCAATGCCATGGTGGACTTGAGTGTCTGTGCAGGACGATCACTGCTGAACCAAAGTTTGCTGCTTTCATCATAATGACCTTGGAGAGATGAAGATGATAACGGGATCGACCCATCCCCCAGCATATCCCAGATTAGAACTCTCAACCTTTGCACTTTGAGCACATCGGTTTAACCACAGCTACACCCAGCCGTACTTCATCATCATCGTCGTCGGCCATGATCAATCCACTGCTACGACATGACAACCCACATAACACCTGCACACCAGCTGATTCCATCGCTCCATGTCCGCGGTTGAGTGGTTATTGCAACACCGCATCTATGTTTAAACGCAAGACACAACCAGATAACTCCTATACTTTACTTTGAAAACGCTCCATTAACAAACCAAAAAACTCAACAAACTCGTCAACAACGCTGTGACCTTAAAAGAAACAAATATGTAATCGGCAACGTGTCAGGCGATGGCCCTTCTTATATTCCGTTGAGTTTGATTTGTTGCGTATTGTGCTTTTGCACCACTGCAAACGCAGCACGTGCAAACATCTGGTAATAAATTAGAGTGACAATTAATAATCCACGGTCCTTTTCTCAATCCACTGCTAGATGAAGGCCTCCGCCATGCAGCGTCATGGGGGGGCGAGGGTTTGTTTGACCATACTTCACCACGCTGGTCGCTGTGGATTTCAGGGAGAACACGGCCGAGGCTCTGGGTCAAATCGCTCGCCACTGATGTTAGCCGTGGTCGGGAGTAAAACTCTGTTAGGCCGGGTTCATGGCGCGTTACGAGAGAAAAATCACTGCAACCACCACGACAGCCCCCGCGGTCGTTCTATGATCTGGCTATCTTCAACCATCATCCCTTTGTGGTCGGTAAACGAGTACAAGTACCCACTTTGTGGGAAACCAGCAGTCGTGCCCTTGTAGATTGAACTCCTGAAAACATCCTTGCGCAAGAGTGCACTGGCGTCCGTCATGGTAACGTGGAATTTCCACTGATGGCTGAACATTCGAGCCCCGCACGAACGTTCAGTACGCAGTTGTCATGAATGTCAGTTTATTTTGAATTTGCCAAGCGAAAGTTAACATCACAAAATAAACAGACAAACAGGCACACAGAGAAAGACAATCACACAGACACAGATAGACAAGCAGAGACAAAGACCCCCCATATAGCCGGCACGGCACACGAGGGGGTGGGTGGCCAGCACCACGCACGGCCGCCTTTGTCTCCCCAGTGGTGATGTTAACACACCGCTACACCAGGTACTCATTTGAGGCTGAGTCGACCTAGAGGAGACCCAGGACCAGTTCAGATAATTGTCACCGGTGTTGGCGGGGATCGAACTCGGGTGGCCGGGTTCGCAGCGCAGTGCGTTAACCGCTATCCCACCGCTCCCACATGACAGACAGACGGACACACAGACTAACATAGACACGCATGTCACACACATGTAGACACACACACACGGACACACAGACTAACATAGACACACACATAACACACAGACACACGCACACCACACACATGTAGACACACAGACACACAGGCAGACAGACACATGGACACACATGTAGACACACGGACACACACACAGACACACGGGGACAACAACAACAACCGCCATTCGCCACTAAGTGGCGTTGACGTCACCACGACACTTGTGTCAGGCCACGTGCACCTTGAGGCCACGTGAAGTGTCGAACGCCCGCTGGCAGGAGGTCACGGGGCAGACCCAGCAGGTGCCACGGGTCGACTGAGATGACACGGGGACACACACAGACACATGCACACACGCACCCGTCTGTCGACGCAGTCACAATCGCCACTTTGCCCGCAAGTCTCCCACCACCGCCACCACCACCGCTCTCCTTGCCCCGAGATGCCGCCGCCGTCGCCATCCCTGCAGCGTGGAGTCGAGTCCACCCCGCGCTTGCCGGCACGGAGACCCCCCGAGCTAAGAGCATCGCCGAGAGAGATAAGAGGCTCGGGGTCACGGGCGAGAGCGAGAGGGCGAGAGGGCGAGCGACGCCTTTCGCGCGAACTTTAGCCGAGTTGGCAGGGCGGAACTTTTACGTCGACCGGTACTTGTTATGCCCGGAACGAAACTCTGCGAGCGCTGGTTTCCAGCCCGGACGAAATCGCGCGGCGCTCACTTTGTTTTTTTATTATTCGGTAGGGGGTGGGAGCGGAGGATTGACGCCGCGACGTTGAGGCGACGTTGGGGTGAC
>CM025643.2:1153505-1172530 GCA_014621495.2 Entosphenus tridentatus | reverse complement strand
TCAGACGCTGTCGCCTCGACAGACCTGGTTTTCACCTGAGGACGGCTGCTTGCGTTGTGGCCGAAACGTCGTGAGAATTATTTTATTATGTTTTATTTTTATTATTTTATTACTTCCCTTCTACGTGACTTTACCGAAAGAACCAAGAAGAGGCAAGTGCTGCTTAGTGGTGTTCATCACGTGCAATGGACTGGTTCCCCCATCTCTGGAATGTCGAATTTACACCGGCAGTTTCTGGAGGCGCGCATCGCCCGTGGCTCGTTGGAGCGGTGCGGTTTGTGAAATCGATGGGTTCCGTTGGGAAGGAAAGAATACGTCATCACGCTTACTCTCCGCACCAAGGGCAGTGTTGTCGAGGGATGTTTTGTCACGTGGGATGTGCTGCAATTTAATTTTGTCAAGTGACATGACGACGGTTAGTTTGTGCTGGCTGGAGCAACTTGTATCCAGATTACGGGGTCCTTGAGTACAGCGCAATGTCGGCAGTGTTAGCAAAGTGCAAAAAAACACCCCTGTCCTTCTTGTCTCCCTGCGCCTCAGGGGTTACCTAAATATATCATCGTCCTGCCCAGGGAGCTCCTTTTATAATGTGAGGATCAACAACTGAAAACATTTGACACAGTGGTACTTGTGGGTAGAGGTTGTGAGTTGAAATTTTAATTGTCGGTGGGTGCTATGCACCTCGTGTTTCTTTTATTGCACTCGGCCCAATGAACGCCGAACAGATAGATCTGAGTAGCGCGTGTGTGGCTTAGTGGTTAACGTGCAGCACTATGAACCCATTAAAACAAGAAACTATAAAAAAATATATTTTACCAGGTAAGGCCCACTGAGCTATATGGCTCTTTTTCGGAAGTGGCATGGCCACAAATGATAGCTCAAGGAAGTGGCTTATCAAGTGGAAATTAAAAACAGCCGAGTACTTGAAATGCATGTTTCTAAATGTGGAGGGAAAAACCGGAGGACCTGAAGAAAAATCCACACGACCACGGGGAGAGAGACACGCAAACTTCAAATATACAAGCATCAGGGTTGGGATCGAACCCACGGCCTCTTTGTATACCAGGCAAGGTAGTTAACATCTCGCCACCATGGTGCCCCCAGGCGACAACTAACACCGGTGCTATGTGATACCCTATCCTGGTGCCGCTCCCTCCAGCAACCCGCACTGACCATCTCGTGAAATATGGCGTTCAAACAACCCTCGTAAAACAACGCGTTGGGGGGGAGGCCTTCATGCGGCAGTGGATTCGACAAAAGCCATCGTGGGGCACCAAGCGGTGGGGGGCCTCGTCGGCCCCTGTGTGACACGCTCTAATCGCAAGAGAGACGTGCACACACGTCCGTCAAATCGAAAACGAATTTCATAGTTTTTCTCCCGAGTCGTTATCGATATCATGTAAACAAAAAACGAATTTACTACCCTTCAGTAGATGCTTTACAGCGTGTCGATCCGTGTCGTTTTGTTGTCGCGGTCAATCAGAATCGAGAGCTACTCCTGCAAAATGGCCGGTGACGACAAGCACATGTTCAAGCAGTTCTGCGCCGAGGGGGAACCGCACCTCCTGCAGGCGCTCTCCCCTCCACAGACGTCCGGAATCAGCCCCAACAAGTAAGGGGGATCGCAGGCCGTGTGTCGGTCCTCGAGAGACACATTCAGCAACGTCCAGCGTCTGACTGCCGACGCCACCTTCGGTTGATCGGCAGGTCGCGTGTGGTGGGGTTCATTGCGGGGCGCTCGTCTAAGTTGTCTGGTGGTCAGCGTCAAAAAGCGGGCCAAGATAATTCTCCAGAGGGGCTCTCTGGAGCTCATTCTGGTAGAGGTCCTTGCAAGCGAGTAGCTGCAGGCTGCGCCGTTATCTCTCGTGACTAAACTGAGACTGCCTGGCACGCGTCGGTGTTCCAAGCAGCGTGGCGACGCCGATACCAACAAGCTGGCCTTGTTCTTGCACCGCATTCAGATTTTTCGAGCTTCGCAATGTGATTTTTTACTTTTGAAAAAATTACATACATTTGTAAGTGACCCCCCCCGCCCACAAAGACCTCATTATATGCAGAACGCGATAGATTTATCCACACACGCTAATTTCGAGCAACGTTGTCGTCATCGTTACGTGCAGGCTGAGCAAGAGCCAGAGCGGGGACGAGGGTGAGCACCCGCTGTGCGACACGTGCTGCCGCAAGACCCTCTTCTACCTGATCGCCACGCTCAACGCCTCCTTCAAGCCCGACTACGACTTCAGCCGCGCCAAGAGCCACGACTTCAGCAAGGAGCCCAGCCTCAGCTGGGTACGGTTCACTACCTCCCCCCTCCATCTCTCCATCCCTCCCTGATTGTGATTCTGCTTTCCACAAATGAACCACGATACCGTGCTCATCTCATCAAGGAGGATAAACCACCACGCGATTTCTGGTCATCCTCTGCAGCAGTGGCGGCTTTTGGCTAACCATCGAACAAAGACGGTCACGGCATCGCGCGCTTTCAGATGCGCTTCTGCGGACGTCTGGAATGCTCTTCCAATATTAGAAAGCCACTGTGAAGCTATGCACTTTGAAATCGTCTAGATTGTAAACGCATGTTTTGATAAAACTGCTTTTTGTGTTTAGTTGTCCTTCCGCCGCATTTCCGAGTAGCACGGTTAGTTACGTTCGGTGCTAAAGAAGTTGAACGTGCGTGCACACAAGGTGGCAACGTGGAAATGTAAATCTGCTGAGACGCATCCGGCTGGGTGACGCAGTGGCAGAGCGCTCCACTCGCACTTGGAAGGTCATGAGGGCAAATCTCGGGTCGGTGTCAAGTGAATTAGAACCGCAGGTCAACAGCAGTTGTTGTTGTTACAAGACCACTGTGTTAATGCAACTACTTAACCAGACTGCTAGACTCAAACAGCAAGTGTATTTATTTTATGGAGAGGCAGTCGGTCATAGGCAGATGTCATAAAGGAAGGTCTCGAGCCTGAACTTGGACGGTGACAGGGAGTCAACAGCACAAGGTTAAAAGAGCAACCTCCCACTGCCTAGGTGGGAGGTTGCAGAAAGCCTTGGTAGCTGGAGGGGGGGAGAGTTTGTGAGGGGGGGAAGTGGTTGGTGATGGGGTGTGGGCCAGTTGAGAGCCCGTTCAGCTTTCACTCGTCACCGATGTTAACCATTGCCTGGAATGAAACTCGGGTAGCTGGGTTTGTGCGTGGCGTGCCAACCGAGAGCGTCACTCGCTGATGGGGTTTTTTTGCCTCTGTCTCCCGTGCTGTAGGTCACGAATGCCGTCAACAGCAGCCTCTCGTCGGCAGCTGGAGGAGAATTTGGCGATTTGAAGCCGTTGCTGTGGAAAGCCATTGACGACGAGATTGGCATGAACGAGTGCGACATCTACAGGTCAGTGTCGACGGCGAGTGTGGACGACGCACGGGAGATCCGCTCCCGAGAGAAATGATTTCCATTTTGAAGCGGCTTACACGACGGACTAAAGTCCATGTCAGTGCATTGAACCAACACGGCGTTTTTGTGCGTTTGTGTGTATGTTGTGTGTATGTTGTTTGTAAGTTGCATGTATGCATGTCGAACTTATTTTGCACCGTATGTAGATAAACGTGCTAATCGAAGGTGCGGGGGAAGGACAACAGCCTAAACACAAAAAGCAGTTCTCAAGAAATGAGTTTTCAATCTAGATTTAAGAGTGCATAGCTCCAGTGGCTTCCTAGATCGAGCATTGCAGACGGCCGCAGAGGCGCATCTGAAAGCGCCGCGCGATGCGCTGACCGTCTTTGTTCGATGGCCAGCCAAAAGGCGCCGCTGCTTCGAGGACGACCGGAGTTTGCGTGATGGTCTATGCTCCTTGACGAGATCGGCGAGGTATCGTGACATCTTGAGGGCACGAACGAAGTTCACGATCCCGCGGAACGATGACCTGGAATGAACCTCCCACGGGAGCAATGGACCGTGCTAAACCTGATCCGCGCAGGCCACGCTGACACCGCATGCATAGATGGAAACCCCAAGGATCCTCTTACCCGCGATTGTGGCCACCCTGACCAGACAGCGGAGCTCGTGGCGACACGCTCCCCTGGACAAGAATAGAAAGGGGGCTCGCTGGTGCTACACGGGCGCTCAGGGTGACACAATTCAGGGGCTAACCAACCTCAAATTGAACGTCTCAATTTGTTGCTCTGTACCAGCCGTATGCTGTAAGGAGACGGAGGAGATTCTGTGTTTGAGATTCATCTACTCGCTACAAAACCAGGTTCTCAAGTGCACCGAGTTGATAGCTGATGGGATGTGTAAACAAATACTTATTACGTAGAGGGACGTGTCATGGGTGAATTGTCTGCTATTTATTTTGTTTCTTGAATTCTCAGATGATGCTCACTGTTGTTTTTTTATTTAGTCAGCCTGGTCACCAATGAGTACGAAGATGAAAAAGAAAATGTCTTTTTTTTTTCCCCCCCTTTATTTTGGCAGATGCCAACTCGGAGGATTAAATATGTCGGTGTACCATGTAACAAGCTGTCTGCTTACAAAGTGTTGGATGTTAGAGGGCTCTTGAACTAACGTCATTGCTGGCTAAATTGGCCGACGGACAGGCGTTTAGAATTGGTGAAACGAAACCAAGTGTCGCTTTGTAAATGAACCCAATAAGCTTGCCATGTGGGCAGACAACTTGAGTGTCGTTGAACTGAGTTGATAAAGAAGAGAGACGGTATATTTTATGGCATGTTAGTACCAGCGAGTTGCTGGCCACCCCAATCATGTGGTGTGCCAGCCGTAATAATTGTTCGCCAACAACGCTTGGGCCCAGCGGTTTACGAGGCCATGTGGGGGAATTTTTGACGTTTTTTTTGTGGGTGTGTGCCCTGCAATGAACACGAGGCTGTTAGCCTGTGTAGGTGTGCGTAGGTTTATGGCCACGTGAATTGTTTTCACGGCCGGGCATCTTCGGTCACAATAAGAGCACATCAACAGCTTTACTGTCAGGGGCGAACCACGCGGCCATTAATTTACCCTCGACATTTGTGTCCTGTGTCTCCCCCTGCATGACCCCGTAGCTACAACCCGGACCTGGACTCTGACCCGTATGGCGAGGAAGGCAGCCTGTGGTCCTTCAACTACTTCTTCTACAACAAGAAGCTCAAGCGCATTGTGTTTTTCACCTGTCGCTCGGTCAGGTGGGTGTTGCCCCCCTTTTGTCGGCGACGACCGCTCGCTAGGCTGAGATGGAGGAGCGGGCGCTGCTCTTACGTTGCCCCTCCTGAGCCGTTGCGGGACAGTTTTGTGTTTCCGTGTTCGCAACGTCATCTTCGCGCAATGCTGCGCACCAGTACCCCCCCCCCGCCCGCCACAGACCAGTAAAAAGTAAAGCACGCTTTATTGTGAACAACAACAACAGGCGAGGCTATAGGAGTAGCGGCTTATTTTAGCGGCTTATTTACCACACAGACAGAAATCCCCCTGTGGAGCATTCACAGACTTGGGGCAAGTGTTGGCAGTGAGCACCTCCTAAAGGCGAGCACGGCACACGAGGGGGGTGTTGTGGTCAGAGCCACGCCCGTCCGCCCCGCCCTTGCCTCCCCAGTGCTGATGCACCAGGTACTCACTTGAGGCTGAGTCTGCCTAGGGGAGGCCCACGACCAGTTTAGATATTCACAGCTCATGTTTTTACCGTGGCTGGAACTAAACGCCCATGTCACCGAAGCCGTAGCACCACCACTGGACTTTCACACACACGTGCCACGCGTTACACGTGTGTGCGTTGGAGCCAAAACCTACTCTGCGATGCACACACAGCCGTACAATACTAACTATTTTTGTTTTACCAGGTAAGGCCCACTGAGCTACATAGCTCTTTTTCAGACCTGGCCACACATATGATAGCTCAACGAAGTGGCTTATCACGTGGAAATTTCTCGCAGCCAAATGCTCTAAACTCACTTCACTAAATGTGTAGGGAAAAACCGGAGGATCCAGAGAAAAGTCTACGCGACCACGGGGAGAACACGCAAACTTCATATATACATGCGTCAGAGTTGTGATCGAACCTCATAACCACCAGTATACCAGGCGAGGCAGTTAACATCTCGCCACCACGGCAAACGCAGGCATGCCCAGTCAAAGCCGCCCGCGCGCACACAGCCACCGTTGTGTGTGGGGGTGAATGCTGATGGTGTCTCCGCTGGGTGTGGTGCACAGTGCGTACTCGCTGCTGCGAGACTCCGGACTCGCCAGCGAATTTGACATGGAGCTGGACGAGGAGGATGGAGGGTCAGACGACTGCGAGGATGAAGAGGCGGGGTAAATAGACGACGCTATCAGCAGCAGCAGCAGGAGCAGCAAGGGGTTCTGCATGGTCAGAACATGACAAGAAAGTAACATTGCATTAAATTCCTGGCATGGCTTGATGGCTACGCGTTCACCCCCATCAGTGTTTACATTCACGATTGCTCACCACTGTCAGTGTGGTGATCATTGGTGAGGCATTTTAAACGTGCAAAAAATTGCTAGGTGAGTGGCGGAGAGAGGTTATACCAGGATTAATGTCCAACATGGAAGGGTAGGCCTTGCAATAGGTGTCTACTTGATGATTTGAACATCTTAACACCTGTGTTCTTGCCAGAAAGGATAAAAGTCTTACCTTTTTTTTATTCCATAATCTTGATCCGGGCAAAAAGGGTCCCCTAGATACAAATACCCCAATTATATATAAATATAGGGGGCTCTAAAGCTCCCTCTTCCGGGAGGCCCTGCCGCTGCAAGTGGCGTGAGCAAGACGTTTCAGGGCTGCACCTCTTCTTCACATTGCTGTTGAGGTCGGTGTGAAGTCACTCGCTGTCTTCATGCAGCCGGGCAGAGGGGGTTCCGCTCTGTTGGCCCGTGGAGCCTTGCGTTTGTAAGCGAGCCCCTGCCTGCAGCTTCTGTTTCGGCGCTGGGGCTTAACCACGTGCTCGGATTGTCTTTCCCACAGTGACGTTAGACCCCCGATCACTGTTATCTGAAACTGCAAGGCAACGGCCCAAGGAGGGCTTAGATAGCCAGTGGGTCTGTCTCGCCTTGCGCTTGTATATCGCGACAGCTCATGGCATCCGTGTTAACGTAATCGGCATTTTTGTCTCGTTTTGGTCTTGGTCCGATTGCTGGACAGCCTTGCGGGGTTTTCAACCGGGTCTTAGTTTGTGGCTTTAATTTAGTCATTACATTCTAAGTTAACATTGCACAAAACTTAAAAAATCAGCTGTCAATGGAGTGTTGTTATTCTCAGAAGCATTTTTATTATGTCCTGGTATTATTTGGAGTGGTTAGAGCTTCACTGAATCTCATCAAAATGTATTAAAAGCTTTGCCTTGTTGAAACAATTCCTGCTTGCTTGCATTGTTGCAGAGGTCCATTGGTACACAAATGAAATGTTCGGCTTTGGCCATTAAACAACCATGCCGCCTTTTTAATTATTCACATGGTACTGAGGCTGCGCATGTTTTAAAAGCCCAAAAAGCAATGTCTTGTGAAGAACATGAAGGTCGCGATAATTTATACCACTAACATTTTTTATGTTTATGTTTGAATTTCAGATGTGGGATGGACTGAGACCTCTGCTGGCTGTTGAAGATTGTATCTCTTAGCAGAATCCTCTGAGCCCCATGCAGAGATTTGCAAGTTTGATTCTCTGCTTGGCAAACTCCCTGCTAGCTCAGCCCATCTTTTGTCGCATCAAAGCATCTTACATTCCTTTACAGGCAAAGCACTTCACTTTTTTCCTAAGCAGCAGAGATTAAAAATGTACAAATCCATGTAAGCAAACCTTGCAAATTGAAGGAGAAGAAAAAGGATTAACTGTGTTCAGAGCAGTTTCCAAGCCATCAAAAAAATATTTCGGCTAAATAATACTCTCGTATACAACGTCGCATAAACGCCACGACCAATTACCCGCCCCACATCCATTCGCAGTATTTGTGGACAGCGTCACTGCCGTTTTCTCATAGATGTTCACAAATCTCATGCATCCGCTCACTTATGAGGCACAAGTGAAGCTCTTCCCCAAGTTTTAATCAGTTTGCGTTTTACGTCTTTCCAGTAACCCATTTGGACATGGTAGTACAACTGTCATATTATATAGATGTACACATATCCAACCGTTTCACATATCCGCCTACAACTGTCTACAATGAGTCTTTTACGTGACGTACCGTATTATAATTTATCTGGCAGAGTTTCGCTGAGTCTCAGGACTCTTATCAGTCGAATCCTGCATTAGTATGTGAAGTCAATCTCTGACCAATTTGTAAGTGTGGGGGAAAATATGAGTATCAAAAGAAAAAACACGCATGTCTCAATAATTCATCAACCCGCTTGTTTTACTGCCACCTTATGGCCACTCCATGGAGCAGCAGGTTGGGTGTCTCGCGATATACAATAATCTCCACGTGAGCCACCAACTCCGCCACAGAAGCGGTGATTAATGTTTGTGTGTGCGAACGTGCCCGGACAGAGCATTTATGTTTCAAAAAGTGTCAGAAATACGGAACGTGGTTCACGCTTAGAAATATAAGGACCGGCCTTCCAGCATGTCCACCAGATGTACGTGCGTACGGACAGGGAGGAAGCATGCCTACGATGAATTACCTGGATCTCGTCACATTCTGCAGTAACCACCCTGCATAAAAAACACAGTTGTAGCTGGTACGGGGCTATATTGTCAGCAGAGGGACAGTGCAACAACGAACATCATGGCACGCTCCAGCCACGTTCCTCAACTTCAACCTTGCATTGGGAAGTGTGGTCAAAGCATTCCCATGACCAACACGATGTGGGGAGGCCGTCGTACAGCAGTGGATTGACAAAAGGGCCATACGTGGCCAAGTCTCCTTGAGTTTGTGTCGCCAGGAGATGAACCCCATGGGATGCGTGAAATGGCATGCGGCCTTGGGATACATCGCAACATTTTGAGTGCGCAGAATTTTTTTTTAAACGTTACAAAATTTTAATCTAGACTAAATCTGACAATTTTCATCAAAACATTTGAGCGAGGCTAAGTATAGAAGGCGAATTGCACTTTTAAAATTTGAAATATACAAGAACTATGACATTCTGAAGAGGAATCTGTGTAGGCAAATGGAGGAAATGCAGAAAATAGTTGGCGACAGCAGGAGGTTTGTAGCACGGATTCGTCGCATTCTCCAACGCTTCTCTATCTATGCACGTGACCCACAGTCCTGGAAACACGGCCGCCCCTGTTTTACATTGCAAAGACATTCTGAAAACCAGCTGAAATTGATAACACGGCACAATGCTCCTCCACGTAACTTGTTGGGGCAACTTTTTTTTTAAAATAGGAATCGTTTTCGTTCAGCAAACTCGCCGGATGTCCCCAGAGTTTTAACTTTTACAGATAAGTAGCATCGTTCAGAGCTCATTCAGCATCACCACCAGCTTTTATTCTGCCAAAGAGAAATGCTGAATACGTTTAGGGGTAACTTTTTTCTTTCTGCTTGTGGGGAAGGCCGTTCAAGGCTGCTCAAGGCTGCTTCTCTGAAAGTGCAGAAGCCGTGTACAGCCGTGTACATAAACAATTTGACACCGTCCCATGTTGAAGTTGCGACCACGAGTCTGCAACCACTGCTGCAAGATTATTTGTGGGGCACGGCGTGTTCTGTCTGTGTACATTTACGTTTCGGGGATATTTACCTGCAGTTGAAGGACGGGTTTTTGCGGGTTTTCTGTTTTGTTTCTGTAAAAAAAAAAGTGTAAACATTACTTAAAATGCAAAAAAATCCAATTAGTTTAATTGCAGAAAAGCCACAGATGGACTTTTCGCTGTGTTTATGCAGTTACATTTTTCAAAGTAATCAGTTGTGGAAATTTTAATTCATATGTTCATTCCGAGAGACGGGCATTTCCTTGGTCCGAATACAGTCATAATCGCTGCCTGAATTGCCACCATCACCAGCATACCACCGTAAGGTCGAGAGCATAATAATACTAACAATAAGCACTGGAAAAAAATCTAACATTTGTATTTGTTAATGCCAACTTATGGTATTGTAAAGTAAACTTTTTTTTATTTCATCAAGGGAGCATGTGATTAAGTGTACAATTTCCATTGCAAGTCTTTTAAATATGTGAAGATTGATTGCCTGCCTATCTTTACAACACAAATGTTTTCACGTCGGATCCACAGTTGAGAAGGCACCAGTAACTGCGAAAACGGAATATCAAACCAATTGTTTGGCTTACTGGACACGGCGATGAAACGGCCCAGTTTATTCACGTGACCACCCTACTTCCTGTGATATTTCGCATTTAAAAAGACATGAAAACCCAAGTTGATGCATTTATCACAATGTGTTGGGGGGGGGGGGGGTCCGTGTCCCGTGCTGTAATTCTGTTACAAGTGAAGTTGGCAACGGACATGGTGATCCAGTTATTAGATATGCCCCACGGATTTCTAACGACCCTCTGACGGCTAAACGAATATTTGTGCGAGGGGCTCCAGATGTCACGGAGTGATAACAGATGTAGTAATTGTATTATGATTTATATGTATGTAGAACTTCTTTCGCACCGCACGTAGCCAACCGTGCTAATCGGAGTGGGAGATGTTTAGAGACTTAACTAAAAACGTTGCTTTTTATTTTTTTCCCCACCCTATTATTTATTTAAGTGGGCATCTATAAATGGACCACCGTATATTAACAAACCCCTTCCTGCACCTGGAATAAACTAAAAAAAATCTTTAAATTTATTTCAACGCAACAGTCCACGAGCATGCCCGGTCAATGTTAAAAAAAAAACCTGTGAAAGTTTGTGGATAACAGTTTTGCGTGCTTCTGCTTTAATCGTCGCCCGCTTTGAGTGACAATTTACGGTCGCACCAGCCATTCCCACCGCTGTTTTGAGAGCCTGGCCGGTTTTTATTTGCCTGCTGCCTCGTCTTCACAGTAGACATCCTCGTGATCAGACCCCAGTGTATTTTACGAAGTGTTAACCCCTTTATTCTGAATCGCTTAGACTGTAAAATAGTCACTTTTAATTTCATCGTTTAGATTGTGTTTTTTTTGTGCGCACATTGTTGACATTTAAAGATTTAACTGCTGTTGTACGAACATGCCCTTTATTTTGTTTTGTTAATAACCGTGTAGTGTTTGAGCATACAGTTATGTAAAGCTTGGTTTTTATATATCCGAAATCTTAAGAATTTTAATTAAACTGTTATTTGAAGTTTTTTTTATACGTTTCACCGTATTTTTTGTGTGTCTGGATACGCACCTCTGTGTATGTCTAATAAACACGATCCGTGTATTAGTAACGTACGGTAAGGGGAGCGCTAGGCACGAGAAAATGCTTCGGGTCCCAAGTCGAAAGAGTCCGGGATTTATTAAAACTAAATATGGGCTGCATCAAATATCAGCTGGTATTCGACTCCCAGTAAAATGAACAAGACCAGCAAAAGGCAATTCATCTTTATATGCACATATCTTACGTAGTAGGCTTTCGCGACCAATAGTATTCATAATGGTCTTTGGGTTAAATCGCGTAAATATAAATGCGTCGTAAAACCCGCCACCACCCGACACGGCCAATTAGTAAGGTTTGTCACGTAAACACAGAACGTGCCAATTCGTTACGAGTTCAGCACCACAGGTGTGTTGGAGAGTCAGCCCACAACATTAACAATTCGAGTACGACGTTTCGCCAGTCATCCCTATTGTCTACATTTGTGATACTGGTAGGAACCTCTTGGTTATACCAGCCCGCAGGGGATTATTGTGTTCGTCCGTCGTGCATCCAAAAATGGGAGGGGTGGGGTTGGGTGGAGAGGGGAGGGGCTGGATGGGGAGGGGCTGGTCACCCCGTGGTGCCCTTATAAAACTCAACGTTTAACCTACTCACGCCGGCTTGTGCCCGCCCTCACAGTCGGGCATATTTGCGGAATACACCACGCCGCCGTTGACCCTGGCCATTGACCGAGCAACCCAACGTTCCTACCAGCTCCCTCCGCAGGAATGTGTTACTGTATCTCGTTTATCTTGTGTCCGTCACTCGTGCGTGCGTAGCCCGTCGCGTTCCTCCAGTCTCAAGATTTTCAGTTTTTAATACAAAAAACTAATTTAGTAACATTTCACTTGATAAAGAACATTCGGAGGTGCGGGAAAATAAATCAACGGGGAGGGGGTGTAGGTGGGGGGTTGTAGGTGGGGGGGTGTAGGGGGGGGTGGAGGTTGGGGGGGTAGGGGGGGGGGGTGTAGGTGGGGGAGTTTAGGGGGGGTGTAGGTGGGGGGGTGATGATGGGCCACTTTGTTGAGGCTATAATTTGTGGCCAGGTCGCTTATGAAAAACAAGTTCACACCTCAGTGGGCTTCGCCTGGCAGGACGGGGATGGTTTGGGTGTATTTGTT
The DNA here is from genome assembly GCA_014621495.2 of Entosphenus tridentatus. Lineage (NCBI taxonomy): Eukaryota > Metazoa > Chordata > Hyperoartia > Petromyzontiformes > Petromyzontidae > Entosphenus > Entosphenus tridentatus. The sequence continues at coordinate 1,160,153 of CM025643.2, read as the reverse complement.
TACCTTTCTTGTACTTCTAGCGTGTTTATTTGACTGTTTATTGTTGTGACGTTCCTACCCGCCCCTACTGGACAATCTGCGAAAAAGAGCTTTACAGCTCATCAGATTCATCCAGTACACAGACTCATCGACTTCCGAACATCCTAAAAAAAAAATTCCCACGTGACTTTACCGAAAGAACATAAAAACTACGAACATCCGCTTCACCCGGAACCAAAATCGTCGGCGGTCGCGGTTTTCCCACGGAGCGCGTCCCCCGCGGAACCAACGGACGGACGGCTTCGGTTGTCCCTGCAGAGCGCGCTGCTCGTGGCCTGCACCGCCGCGCGGAGTCGCTCCCCCCCCCCTCTCCCCTCGACGCCTGCCGCAAGCTCCGGCCGCTTCTCTCTGTGCACGCGCGACAACAAACAACGGCCTCGTCCCTCTGATACAAATCACAAGACATCGAGCGAGACGAGCCGCGGTCAATTGGGTTTCCCAGTCTGCTTAAGCGACCTCGCCCTGTCGCCGACTCCCATTGGCCGGCAATCGAAGACGTCGTAAGTAACGCGGCACGCCATTGGTCCGATCGGTGTCGGCCATCGAACCTCCGCCAATGGGCGTCGCTCCCGTGCGACCGCGCTCTTATACGAACTAGCAAATCCAACGGCCATTCATTGTTTGAAGCGAATTTTTTTTAGATTTCTGAAATAAATGTTGATGCTTTTTAAAGTCACATTTTTTTTTCTAAACCGTTCTAAATGTAGCATGATTTTCCCGTGATGCGACCTTCTAATAGCCTGCGTGTTCACGTCACGTCAATACTCTTCCTCTAGCCAATTCAACTCGTCGTTTGTGCAACGCAGCAGCAGCAGCATTTGTACTTGCTAACATGCACGACCGGCCCCTGTCACAGTAACGTGGAATGTCCACCACCGTGGCTCGTGTCTACTGCGAGCGAGAAACGAGTGCCGCTCAAATCGTCGCTCAATCAGGAAGTCGCTCATTGATCCCGCTATGGCTGTTGCATTGATAATGATACATGGAAAGAGGGCTGCACATTTGTGATCGGTTCAACTTGATACAACAATGCGCACGATGATGGCAAAAGCGTCCCGCAATGTGCCCGATCGTAGGTGTACGTCTGTTTGGACTTCCTTCGCACCGTACGTAGCTTCACGTAGATGGCATGGTAGGAGGTTCAGCAGGGTTGAGTCTGTTGTGGTATCTATGAGTGACCGCCAACCATGGGTGCACATCATGCAGGGGGCAGTGCAACAACGGCAATGTGTTGTCCTGAACTTCGCGGTTCGAAGCGAACTGCCGCCCCTGGTTAACACGGCGGGTGCGGTTTCAAGTTTCATTTATTAGGTATAGCCCTGTGAGCCATTCGGCTCTTGAATCTTGTGCAACCGCAACAAAGTGACTATGTGACTAAGTGCAAACAGAAAATCCAAGAAAAGACAGCAAAATATTGCAGAAAAAGCACCGTACACCAACACTGTGTGCAAAAATCCCAGTGGGATGCAAGTCAAACAACAACAACAACCACAAGACAACTTAGATTAAGGCCATCAGTCTAACTCTGTACTGCAACAAACAAACATGGCCAAAGCAAAACACTTTTCAAAAATCACCAAAATAAAGCCATGAAAGCAGGTACCCGCAGCAGTCCACGCCGTCTCCCTTGTGGACCCTAAAGATGCCGTGACATTGACGATATCCTTGCGGCTCAGGGATTTAGCACGAATCTTTGTGATTTGCCGTTTTTCCTAGACCTGGCGGAGAACGGCACGGAAGATCCGGGTCGCCATGGGTCTCCTGTCCGACCCAGTGACGAGGAAGAAGTTCGTGGGCCTGCTCCTCCGAAACAACACCAAGCTGTGGTGGGCAACGGCATCCGCGTAGAATCCCAGCAATGTGGCCGTAGGCTGACGTCAGAACTGGGTTCTCTGGTTACTCGAGTAATCTATTACCACGGCTGGCTATCCGCTCGTTTGCTCGCCCAGTCGGTTAACGCGAAAGCAGTGAGAAAACATTCTCGCCTCTCTTCCCATGTGTGACGCTGGACGGGAGGTGAAGCGCAGGGCTTAGTGACGTCAATGGCATCGTCGGCCGTGTCAGCGCTGGGCGTGGCTTGTGGGGGTTTCCTGCCTTCAGGTGGAAGGATGTGGGGGGCAGCCGCCGTTTCTCAAGGGGCCCGAGTGATCGATTCGATTCCCGCTCACGGCCAACGCCAGTGACGATCGCGGTACCTGGGCCTCCCCTAGGTTGACCTAGCCTAAAACGACAACCTTGTGCGGTGTGTAAACATCGCCACTGGAGAGACGGCCTTGGCGTGTCGTGTTTGTCCACCGACCCCCCTCGTGCGCGCCATGCCGGCCTTCATCGGTGCTCCTCGTGAACGCCACTTGCCCCGACAGTCCGTTAAAGGCTACGTGGGTGATCTTTGTCTCTTTGCGCCCTCTCTACGCCGGCGGCGGTGGCAGCGCACTGAGCTACGTGGCGGGCGTGGCGTGGTTCCTGGCGCTGGCGTACGAGCCGCTCAACGCGCGCACCTACGTCTCGGAGAACGCGCTGCTCCCCGGCCTGGTGGACGGTCACTACTCGGACGGCGGCGATGCCATCGCCATCGCCAGGGCGCTGGCGGCGCACAAGGCAGAGCGAGAGTGAGTGCACGCACGGAGCGCACGCACGGAACGCACGCACGGAGCGCACGCACGGAACGCACGCACGCACGGAGCGCGCACGCCTGACTCTGACGAGTTAAGAGCGTGCCAACTTACAATTTGAAGGTTATTTGTTACGTGACAATATGAGCAGTCTTTTTGTAATTACGGCAACTCTACGTGGTGTGCTACACACACTCGATGTTTACCTAGTAACAACAGCAGAGAGTGAGAGCTCTCAAAGCCAGACTTATTGGGGTGAGTGTGAGGTTATGGAGAATCTATGGCATCCTCCAAATAATGTCATAATTAGTTACTTGATACATTTATGCCGTTGTAAGATATGCCTTGGTACTCATTTTCATTTATTCTGAGTGCGACCATTCCAAATGTAGTTTGTTCAGGACTTTGCCGACTGCATCAATTGGACAAATGAAAGTAACCATGGTCTCATTCTGTCGAGCGAAGGTCTTTAAGTATACCGCTGCTCGCCAACAGCACTTGTCCCAACAGACTGTTAAGGCTACACGGGGGTGACCTTTGTCCTTTGGTGTCCGTCCGGGCGTTGGCAGCGGCATGCCGGTGGAGTGGCTGGTGCGTGCGTTGGAGCAGCGCGGGCTGGAGGTGCACACCCAGACCTTCTCCCGCGTGCTGCCCTTCCCCGACGAGCTGCGAGAGCGCTACGTACGTGAGAGTCGCGATCTCGCCCCGCGCGCCGCCTGCACGGGGCGACTGGCCCGGCGATTTGGAATGCGTGATTGCATACAGAATCGGGAATTGTGAATATTTATGACACGCCGGAGGAATCCGATGAGCTACGATGCCCTTTGTTACAGGTGTCCGGTCGGGTACGGGTAAGAACTTTACAATAATGAACGATGCACAAAACACGATAGTGCAGAGTATCAACACGCACGTCGTGAAATCGGATTCCATCAGTCGATGGACTGTTGTTGTGGACGAGTGTACGTCCGCGCGCGGTGTTTTCCAAAACGTGATTGCGATCGGTTGTTGATATGGTGGCGTGTCATCAGACTGAATGGACATGTATGTTATGTGTGTTGAACTTCTTTCACACCGTACGTAGCCAACCGTGCTAATCGGAGGTGTGGGGGAAGGACAACAAACAATAAAGTTGTAATCAGTGGAAATCGATATCAAAATCTGTTCTGCCCTCCCACTTCCACCAAGTCTGCATGGACCAGCGTGATGAAGTATGGCCAATGCAGGTGGGGAGGCCTTCATGCAACGGTGCCCTGACAAAGTCCGGAGCGTTATTTTGCTTTGATCACGCAATGCGACCGGGCCGAGCGTTCGCTTGGCCCGACCTCAAACGAGCGTCGTCTGTCCGCGATTGCGCAATTCTTGACCCTCGCCCGTGCCTTTGCAGATGGTGCGCGGCACCAACGTGTACGGCATCGTGCGGGCGCCGCGCGCCGCCAGCACCGAGGCGCTGGTGTTCACCGTCGCCTTCCAGCCCGGGGAGCACAACAACCAGGCGATGGGGCTCGCCCTGTCGCTCGCCGCCCACTTCCGTAGTATGCCAGCCGTGTCGGTGTCGCGGCCGCGTGCGGCGCGTGCGTAGCAGACGCGCCGCTTCAGGGGCGGCTCCTAATGGCCGTGTCGGAGCGCTGAGACGCTCTCCATCTCTTTTAGTCGTCGGCCCAGACGGCAGGCCTTTGTCTCAAACGCCACCCCCCCTCCCCCCGGTCCTGTCCGACCCAGAGCGCTGTTTTTTATTTTCCTGTGTGGGCCCCTTCGAGTCATCAAGCAGCGTGTAACGTCCCATGTCCTGTCTCTGGTTAAATTTAAATTTCAAGCGTAGAAAGTTTTCAGTTCGAGCCTTGGTTGCTCGTAAAGTTTTGAAATCAATTATCGCCAGCCCATACTCTTTGCATTGGTCAGCGCAGATTCATGAAGGAAGGGGGCCCAGAATTATTTGTTCACATATCACTCTCGCCACTGATGTTAGCCGTGGCCAGGAATCGAACTCCGGTTGCCGTGTTTGTAGCACAGTGGTGCTCACCACTACGCTTCGCCACCCCGCCACCACAGTGCCTGCACTACAATGACCGCTACTCTTTCAATTTCTTAGACATCTCTGTCTCTCTCTCTTGCCTCTCTCCTGTGTTTCCCTTTCTTTTTTTTACCTTTTTCATTTAGTAAAGCTCAAGATGCGATTGCATTTGTATGCAAGTGCAGGGACTCCTCTACTTACGAACGAGTTAGGTTCCAGAGTTCAGTTCATCAGTCCAACTTTACTCCTGTCGATTCCAAACGCGTTGTACGGTGTGTACACTAAACACGGGGAATAGATTTAAAAGTTGTATCATCTCCTGTAGATGTAGAGGCCACTGGTTCTTCATGTTCTTGCCGATGTAGATGTCACTACCGCCATCTATTGCGCAGCAGTTGAACTTACGACTCTCGATCCGAACAAGCAACTGGACATCCGGACAGATTGTTCGTGTCTCTGACAGTTCGTCAGTCGAATGTTCATAAGTAAAGGAGTCCCTGTGTGTTGACCTTCTTTCGCACCGTCCGTAGCTCAACCGGTTCAAGAAGCCGTTTGTGTGCGTGCATCACAGGGCAGGTGTACTGGGCCAAGGACATCATCTTCCTCTTCAACGAACATGACCAGATCGGCATGCAGGCGTGGCTGGAGGCGTACCACGACACCAACCTCACCGGTAAGCGGTCAACTTGCATGCGCCACCCACCACCGCACGCTTAGCCCCATGCCAATTTAGGAGGCTCTCTTTGTGGGGAAAATTATGTAGCTTCAGATGAACGAGTGTACCGACCGTGCACGGGCCTGTGCCCACAAATAGTCGACATTGATCTGACGACCAGCCATTATTGATCATGGCTGGTGGTAGTGATGATGATAATATCAATGCAAGCCATGTGAATTTCGTCTCCGGAAACGCAGACCTGTTGTTATTGTCATGATTGTTTTATCGTCGTCGTCATTGTCATCGTCGTCGCTGCAGGCATCTCATCGTCGGTGATGCGAGGCCGAGCGGGCTCCATCCAGGCGGCGCTCACGCTGGAGATGAGCAGCGATGTGCTCACGAGCCTCGACCTGCATCTGGAGGGCCTCAACGGGCAGCTGCCCAACCTGGACCTCGTCAACCTCGTCCACGTCATCTGCGGCAAGAAGGACATGCTGTGCACCATCCAGGGCCAGGTCAGCGCGCTCTCCGCTCCGCTCCGCACCGCAGCAGCGCCGACGTGGCGTTTGAACAACGCCCGCGGCAGAGGCTCGCGCAGCGATGCCCAGCAGCAGCCCCGTTTAATACTGCGGGCTTACAATGCCCAGCGGCAGCCCCGGTTAATACTGCGGGCTTAGGAGGCCTAGCGGCAGCCCCGGTTAAACGCGAATCTCTTCACGTCTTCCTCCCCTCCCCGACCCCCTCCCCCCCCCCCCCCACTTGTGCGCAGCTGATGCACCAGGACGGCGAGTCGTGGGAGGGCTACGTGCAGAGCCTGCGCACCGTGATGCTCATGGCGCTCAACCAGGCCTCGAGCCGCCCCACGGGCGACCACAGCCTCTTCCTGCGCTACCGCATCGAGGCGCTGACGCTCCGCGGCATCAACAGCCTGCGCTCGCGCAAGATCGGCGCCACCACCGTGGGCGGGTGCGTTGCTCGCCGCCGGAGGGCGGCCCCCGCGTCCGCCTCCTCGTCATGCCCTTTTCCACGCCCCCCCCCTCCCCCCTCCGAGCCGCCGCCAGGGCTGAGTGTGGGCGGTGTGTATTTAACGATTTCCCGCCAGCCAGCCGGCTTGGCTTGTTTGCTGTGCCCGCCTGCGGTCTGTCTGCCCAGCTAGAAACGTGGGGCCGCGATGGCTCCCGTCGAGGTGATCTCCGGTAGGAACAAAACTAAAGTTGTAGGCGAGTGCGTTGTCTACATCCCCGTGTGTGTCATGCGGGAGCATGATGATAATGACAATATCCATAGTGCCCTAGCATGGCACGATAATGCAGGAGGGTGCTGAA
>CM025643.2:1109903-1153495 GCA_014621495.2 Entosphenus tridentatus | reverse complement strand
ATCTTCCGCAGCCTCAACAATCTGCTCGAGCGCTTCCACCAGTCGTTCTTCTTCTACCTGCTGCCCTGCCTGCACCGCTACATCTCCATCGGGCACTACATGCCTGCCTTCGGCTTCATCATCCTCGCGCCCATGCTCAAGATATCCTGCGGCGAGAGAGAGAGAGAGAGGCCTCTCCGGACGGAGCGCGGTAGCGAAGGGGTGTGGCCGTGTGGCTCCGGGGAGGGTCAGTAATAATAATAATAATCATGTCATGTCATGAAAAGAGAAAATTGAATCTCTCCCATCGGATTACAGCGACTGCTCGTCAAGTTCCGCGACGCGGTTGGCAGAGATCCACCAATCGCGAGCAGAGCCGGATCGGCGTTGGCGGAATGCATTCGTGGAACCCAGAGCTAGAATTGCATCGATTGGGGAGGTGGCAACTGTTGCTTTCCCATAAACTTTCCACTACTCACGCGGACAATTCTGACGCGCGTGTTTCGCGAGCGGACTGGATCGACGACGCGTCACCGCATGCCCGCTACGAGGCCTTCGGGCAGCTAACATGAGTTGGCGTCGCGTCGATTTTGACGCGCGGTTTTTGCCGCGTGGACGACGACGATGGCTATTGGCGGTTTTGTCGGCGGCTGGGGGAGGACGTCGGAATATCCCGAGTGCACGACGGCGGGTTGCGGCAACGCCTTCGCCGGGACTCGCGTCTTTATTTCCTTGACCCCCTCCCCTGGGCACATGGTGGAGCTGTGGATCCAGCTGGGACAGGAGGAGGAAGGGCGCAACGGGACGGCGCGGCGCGCCGAGCCGGCGGTAAGAACCCCACACCGGCATCGCAGCGGCACGCACGCCAACAAAGGGACACGTGAGGGGGGTGAGGGGGGGGGGTGCCTGACGGTTGGCGTCTGGGTGGCACAGAGGTCACCGTGGCAGCGCCAGCACCTCTTGAGACCCTGAGTTCGAATCTACATCACGGGACGCTCGTGGTTATTATACTTTACTTACATTGCTTATCGTGTTTTTGTACTGAATGTCGTTGTAACGTTCTGACCCGAATAGAGCTTTATAGCTCATCGGATTTCTCCAGTACAATTAAATGTTCTGATGCTGGGTTTTCAAGTGTTGCAAGCGGACGTTCCCAGTCCAGTCGGCATTGACTGCAATTGCAGTTAAACCTTCGCCTTAAATTTGTGGTGAAGTATGCAAACATTGCCCACGTGACCAACGTGGTGTGGGGAGGCCCTCAATCGAGGATTGCGGGATGGGCCGTACACAACTCGTACGTACACAGATGTCCCGCACGAAAAGAGGTGATTACAATCGACTGTCTCACCGAGTGAGCTAACACTCGCTGAACTATACACGCACGCACACACACACGCTTGCATACACACGCACGCACATACACACACCGCACATGCACAACACACACAATACGTACCCCATGCACGCACATACACCACACATACACACACCGCACATACATACACCGCACATACATACACCACACATACACCACACACACACTGCACGCATGCACGTACATGACACACACCGCACGCACGCACACCACACATACACCGCACACACACAACACATACCCCATCACGCACACACCACACATACACCACACATACACCATGCACACACATACACCACACACACACCACACATACACCATGCACGCACATATACCACACACACGCCACGCATGCACATACACCACACGCACACCACACTGCACACACACAACACATACCCCATCACTTACACACCACACATGCACCATGCACGCACACCACACATACACACATGGCACATACGCCACACACACACACCGCACGCACTCCACACCCCAGGAGAGCCAGTCGGTGCTGCTGTTCCTGGCGGCCCCCATCACCATCTGCCACGCCACGGGCCTCGCGCTGCTCTACTTGCCTACGCTCGCCCAGCACGAGGCCGCCGACTACTTTGGGGTGTCCGAGACGGAGGCCGTCACCTTCACCACGCTCGCCATTTACCTGGCCGGCATGGCCCTGCCCCACCAGACTCACCGGTACGCGTGACCTCGCGTTGCGTCTCGGTTCTTCCAGCGCGTCACCGTGGCACGGCGCGGTTCAGGAGGCGCCCGCGTTGTTTTTTCACTGCGGGAAACCGAGCCGTGCCTTTGGCGTCGCGCGTCGTGAACGAGTCGAGAGGCGCGTCGGGGATGACGGGGGGTGATGCCGTGTCCTCACGCACGCGCACGCACCGGCGTTCAGTAGCGCAACGCGCTAACCGGTGCGCCGCCTCTCCCGCAGCCGTACGGTGCGAGCGCGAGGACCCACGCGGGAGTTTCACTTCTCTCTGCGTGATCCCTGCCTCTGTTCGATCCCTGCCTCTGTGCAGGGTTCTGCTGGGCTCGGGGACGCGCCGAGGCTGGATGACGCTCAAGTGCGTGACCCTGATGTACCTGTCGGTGCTGCTCGCCAGCATCGCGCTTATCAACTTCTCCCTGGGCTTCCTGCTCGCGGTCGCCATGGTGCCCATCGCCACGTTCATCACGCCGTCCCGTCGCTGGTGACCGCGTCTTCCCTCCCGTTTCGTTTACCACCCTCGGCGCTGGTGCTGTTTGAATTAACAGCTCATCTGTTGTGTTCTCTGGTTGTACCCTGTATGAATGTTGTTGAACTTCTTTCCCCGTACGTAGCCAACCGTGTGAAATCGCATCGGCAGAATACAGCACAACCGCAAATCCAAGTTTTGCTTGGTTTCTATAGCGTCTTCCTTTTGACCTGACCTCTCTACCCCTTCTCCCGAGTCTCTCGCTCGCTCATCTACCCTGTCACACTCTGGCCCCCTCACACTTTCGCTCGCTCACCCTCTCACCAGCTCACTCTGTCACCCTCTCACTCGCTCACCAGCTCACCTTGTCACTAGCTCACCCTCTCACTCGCTCACCCTCTCGCTCACCAGCTCACTCGCTCACCCTCTCGCTCACCAGCTCACTCGCTCGCCAGCTCACCCTCTCGCTATCTCACCCTGTCACCCTCTCACTCGCTCACCTTGTCACCCGCTCACTCGCTCACCCTCTCACTCGCTCACCCTCTTGCTCACCAGCTCACTCGCTCACCCTCTCACTCGCTCGCCAGCTCACCCTTTCACCCTGTTGTCACCCTGTCGCCTTCTCGCCCTCCCACCGCCGTCTCAGGCTCCTGCAAGTGGCGCTCCTGCTGCTGGCGTCCCCGGCCGTACTGCTGCTGGTGGCGCTCGCGCTCCGCTGGGAGCTGCTGGAGGTGCCGTGGCAGCCGCTGGACGCGTGGCTCGCGCTGCTGCAGGCCCTGGCCGAGGCGGTGCTGAACCACCAGCTGTACGGCGCCCTCGCGTTCCCGCTCGCCGCTCTCGCCGTCTACCCCTGCTGGCTCATGCTGTGGAACGTGCTCTTCTGGACGTGCTGAGCTCGATCGCACCCATAGACCCCCCCCCCCGACCCCCGTCCCCCAGACCCCCCCCCCCCCCCCCCGAGTCCCCATCCCCCAGGTCCCCATCCCCCAGGTCCCCATGCACCCGTTGTTTTGTCAGAGCGCGCAGCGAGGCGTGGAAATGCAATTTTCCAGGGTGGCGCAGTGGCGCAGACCCTCTTCGATGCGCTAATGTTGTGGTAAAGGAAAAGTTCTGGCGCTCGCAGTTGCTTGCACGACGCAGCTACCCCCCCCGCCCACCGCTGGCGCCAGGGCGCCCGCTGGGAGGTCGCACGTTCAAGAGCGCCGATGCTGGCACCGTTGAGATCCGGGGTTCAAATCTATGTCTTGGCCGCCTGCGATTTATAACAACAATAATGGTCAACTTGCGACGCGGCCCTTTGAAGAGAGAACGACTCAGGAGGCGCGAGGATGCCCCAGGCGAGCGGGGAGGCGGCCACGCGCTGAGCCGGTGCCAACATTTGCCAAAGCTCTGCGGTCCTCTACATGTTAAGATGTCTTCAACCAATTAATGAGTGTTTCTGCATGTGGGAGCGAACGGGTGGTGTCCACGTTTCTTTCTGTACTGCCGTCTCCTGGCAAGCCACGGCACTGCACCTCCTGGACGCCCACGCGAAGGGAGTTTTGCAACACCAACCCTCGCTGCCTTCACAGCGCTGGATTGCAGGCGACGTGCAGCGGCGTAGCCACCACCACCACTGCTGCCACCCAGCTAACATGGCCTCGTGCTCTCAGGTGGACTACGGCTGCGCGCACAACACCCGCCGTAAACAACGAGCCTGTGACCCGACAGGGCCATGTGAAGAGTGAGGCCGCTACACAGGAACAGCGGAGGGTTGGGCGCGCGGGGGGGGTGGTGAATAGGGCACACGGCTTTGCAAACTGTAAGTGAAGAGAATGTCGTCAAATACTCAACCGGAATGTCAATCGGCTGCGTTTGTGTGTCTGTGGAGAGCGGTGGCGTAGAGGTTAGCGCACTGCGCTACGAACCCGGCGACCCGAGTTCGATTTCCGCTCACGGCCAACACCAGTGACAGTTATCTGAACCGGTCATGGGCCTCCCCTTAGGTTGACTCAGCCTCAAATGAGCATCAGGTGTGGTGTGTTAAAACACCAGCACTGGGGAGACAAATGCGGCCGGCCGTGGTGCTGGCCACCCACCCCCTCGTGTGCCGTTCCAGGCTTCATAGGTGCTGCTCGATAACAGTACTTGCCCCAACAGTCTGTTGCAGGCTATACGGGTGGGGGGTGATCTTTGTCTTTTGTGTGACCCACTTGAAAGAATGCTTGTGAATGACGGGCAGACTTAAGAATGAAGCTTTGATGTTTTTCTATCTGATAAGGTCCCATAAAAAGCCTCAAGTCCCATTTTTTTTGTTCCCCCGTTTACATTTCTGCTGAACGGTGGAGAGCTCCTTAAACGACGGTTGTGAATGGTAATGTGTCGGTGTTTTTTGCACTGAAAGTTATACAATCTGTGAGTGATTTAGATTTACAAGGCGCCCTTTAAACAGTGTATCTCGGAGCGCCATGCATGTAAAGGAGGGAAATAATTGAAGTAACCCGGGAGAGACTACAGAGATGAGGTAGTAATTTGAATTCGGGAAGGCGCATTTTCCTCCGTAGATCCCAATGTGGTGTCTGCTGCAGACGAAATAAAATACAGGGACTCTACTTACGAACGAGGTCTGTTTGTAAATGGATTTGTTCATAAGTCCAACTTTCCTCCTTTCAATTCTAAACATGTTGTACGGCATGCACGATAAACACGGAGAATGTCTTTAAAAGTTGTATAATCTGTAGATGTTGCCACTGGTTCTTCATGTTCTGCCGATGTAGATGCCACCACCGCCATCGATCGTGCGGCAGTTGAACTCACAACTCTCGGTCCGAACAGGCAACTCGACATACGGACCAGGTTTGTTCGTATCTTTGAAAGTTCGTAATTTGAATGTTCGTAAGTAGAGGAGTCCCTGCAATAATCTTGGATAGAATATAGAACAACCCCGCAGGGCAAACGGCAAAAAGTCAATTTAGAGAGGTGCGTTTTCAAGATAAGACTTCAATAAAAGTGACACCAATGACTCCGATAACCAAAGGCGAAGAAGAGTTCCACAGTCTGGGGAGCTGCGCTGTAAAAAAACAATCAGCTTCTTGAAACGGCCGGGTCTTGGTGGAGATTTCCCAAACCGAGTTTTCCCAAACCGAGTTGAATCCAGTTTGCCTTCATGCAGTCTGTGCATTGCTATAAGTAAATTCATGTATTATGTTTTCTCTCCAATCAAAAAAGTCACGTCTTTATAAGTAACGGGATACGGATGAGGTGAAGGATTTTGAATAGGATCCGCATGTGCTGTGCGTTAACAAATCTCCGCGTGGTCGTTGAGGCTTTGTGGGAAGCAATGTGTGATGGGAAATCACATTGTGCCCTCTACTGTACTATATGTAATCATTCACGTCTTGCCCAGTGCATCTTACCAATGTGTACACTCACAAATTGAGAAATGTAGTAAATTAAAGTTGCTGTCTGGTCTGCATTTCTGTGCCATTGTTTATTCATTTGCAAAAGATACGCCGTATTATTTATGCATGGACATTGCATTGCGGCGGCGCATTCACTGCAGTGAAAGTATTCCCATTCACTTTGTGAAATTAACTTCAATCGTGTATACTAATTTCACTAATGTGCGTGGCCTATTCTTTGCTCACAAAGTTGTTGACCTCGTTAAAGAGTCGTGCGAAGGAGGGCGGTCCAGCAGTGGTTCACGAAAGGCGCGGGAAATATTCGTATCCAGCAGTTGCTCATGCACAAAGGTTGGAATCTGTCCAGCGTAGATCATACATCGTCCAGATGTACATAGCGCGCCTTATTTCACTCTACAAATCTCGCCATAACTTTGTGACCGCGGTCAAGGCCGTCCATAGCGGGGGTGCGGCCCCCGGGGCAAATCGCACGTCCAACGAACCGGGAGTATCACATCTGACAATGACGTCAAAGCACGCGGGATCCCCCCCCCCCAAGCGCGGGGCCCGGGGCAGTCACCCCGATTCGCTATGCCTCCCTAGGGACGGCTCTTGACCGCCAGTGTCCTGTGATTGCCGCCACCTCTGCCGCCAGTCTTGGGCTGTGGTCGACCAATCGGCAGGGCCGGTTGGCTCAATGGGCCTTAACCAGCCGAAAACAAGTTTGCGTGAAGATATTCTCACAAAAACGACAATGCCACTGGATCGCTCTCTATTTTTTTTAATTGTATTTCATGGTGGGGTGGGGGGTTCCATTGTAAATTAGACCTTCAAATGTTTGGCACGGAGTACACAACTAGTTAGGTGTCAATATGTACTCGTGAAAAACTGGAATATAGCATGTTATTATTATTCTTCACCACTATACATCGTAAAGTAAACCTACTACGCTCGTTACAGTGACCCAAACCGAGGCATGCCGAGCGAAGGTTCCATACACAACAAAGCATAAGGGGGCGAAGGGGACGTCGAAACGTCACGAACTGATGAAGTTAAATCCAAAGAAAAACAAAGATAGTCACGTAAGCTTAAAAAGTTTAGCAGGGAAATTAGCGGGTTTGATCTGTTGCATAGCTAACAATGACAAAGTATTACACACACAGAAAAAAACTCCGCTAAATCTCAGACCAAAGTACTTAAAATAAAAAAATACATAACCACATAAAAACAGCAGAGGTTCTCCAACTCCAGTTGTTCCGCAAGCGCTTTATTTTTGCAAATCGGCAATTTGAATTAAATAATATTTACCCATGGAAAAATATTTTTTTTGGGGGGGTAGGGGGGGGAAGAGTAATGCTTGAGGATTCTGGGTAAAACGAATGCTTTCGTAATCGTGGTTTGAGTGGAGGAAAATAACCAGAGTGCCCATGCACAAAACATGAATTGCAGCAGCCTATTTGCTGTACTACCACCCGCCCACCCTTCTGCCTTGTTCGCGGTTCACCACGAAGCAGCTGCACCGCAGCCTAAGGACTGGAGTTGAAGAACCTGCAGTTTAACGCATCGATACTCGTCCGTCACGTCACACACAGCTCGGGATTTCATTTGAAATTCTACATCTTAGTCCCAAACGAGCGGTATGTGTGTCCACGCAACCGATGTGACGCGCAGTTCGCCGGATGTGCAGTTGGGTGGTTTATGCCTCGACCGTTCTCACGGCCATCGTCCGTCATGAAAAATACACAGGTCACAGATGAAATGGGGCAAACGACATCTACAACTCTTCTTGTTCAACCGTTTGGATGCGAGCATTTGACGTGTTAATGTGCAGTTAGAATATTTAATTATGCCAACCGTGATGACGGTAAAGCGGACCTCGCATGCCATGCAACACGCTAGCTCGCCACCCGCCCCTCATCATGCCGTCCCTCCTCCCCTCCCGTGGGCTTCCCTCTCTCCCCGACGACTGTTCAGAATAAAACAAAATTAAACCCTGCAGAAAAGATTTGCGATCAGCGGCGGCGCCGTTTAAATCGGTAGATGTAACTCGGATATGATTTTGTGTTTCTAAATTTCCTGCCCACCGCTCATCCTGTTGCTTTTAACGTTTCTCTTTTCCTCCGCGTGCCCCCGGCTGAGTGAGCACTCGCAACGTCCGGCGCTCGGGAACGTTCCGAGCGGCGGCTACCGGCGACGGCCGATGGCCGCGCAAACACAACGCTCCCCACCCCGTAGGCGTCTCTCGCCCGCCCCTGGACAGCGCAGACGTAACAAACACTTCAGTTTACGTTAACGGGTCGGGCGACGGCCGCCTGCAACATCCAGCCTTCACGGACAGGTACTCCCCCAGTGGTCATCCCACGCGGAGGAGGGGCCGGAGAGCGATGAGAAATCTTCCCTGATGTTGACGTTGGCTGCCGACGGAGGGCGAGTGCTACCACACGCTTCCTTTCGGCGGCGGGAGGGCACTTTGCGCCAGGGACATCTCATTTTGCTTTCTCCCAAAACGCCGTATTCACTTACCGTAAATACAACTCGTATTTTACTTAACGTGCCCGTGCATTCGCCGGCTCTCGCCGCTTTATCGCTCCAGTTATTCACGTGTTTTTAACCTCCCCCTCTTCGCCCCCTCCCCTCATCCTCGTCTTCTCCACCCTCCTGCTCCTCCCCGGCCGTCGCCCTACTACTTCTGCACGTGGAACATGAAGAGGCGCAGGTTGATGTTCTTGGCGGCGAGCAGCTTGTTGCACTCGACGGCGGAGACGATGGGCAGGGGCAGATACTCGGTCTCGTTGCCCTCGTTGGTGAAGGTGAAGTAGTGCACGACGGGGGTGACGCGGGCGTCGTCGTACGGCCCGCGCAGCAGCAGGAAGGCGCACTCCATGGGCGAGCTCAGCTTGCTCTTGAGGTTCAGCTGGAAGGAGAGCGCTCGCTTGCACGACAGATTGGGGTTGCGCTCCGAGTCGTTGACGCGCCCCTTGAGCACCCACGTCTGGTTGAGGATGTTGAAGCGCGGCGTCTCGTAGTACAGCCTCGTGATGAAGTCGTCCGTCCGGTAGGGTCGGAACTGAACCTCTGCGAGGGAGGGGAGGGAGGGGAGGAGTGGGATGCGAAGGGAGGGGAGGGATGTGAGGGAGGGGAGGGATGCGAGGGAGGGGAGGGATGCGAAGGGGTGGGAGGGAGAATGCAACGAGCCAGCAGTGTTTGCTGAATGGTGTGCACACACCGAATCAAGGCAGACCACCACCGGCATCTGTGCAGGCTTCGTCTGGCAATTGAGTAGCTATGTTTAGACAGCTGATTTTGGTGATTCTTGCAACCGTGATGTAACAATACTTTTTTTTTAAGTCAAGAAAAAAAGGGGGAAGGGAGGGATGGGAGGCAGAGATGGACGAGAGCTTGGTCATGACGGAGGAATGGAGGGAGTACAGTGTGGCGACGACAATAAAGATCTGCACACAAGCTAATAAGGGGACGACCTCCGAGGTCAAGGAGCGAGCGGTGCGCGTGGGTCGGAGCAACGTTACCGGTGTATCCGATCTTCTCCAGGCTCAGCAGGGTGAAGATGTCATTGAAGAGCTGCATCTCCTTCTTGTGGTTCTGGTCCATTTCGTCGAGCACACCCATGAGCTCGGAGCCGGTCTTCTTGGGGTGGCAGCACTCGGCCTCGTGAGCGCTGATCTCGTGGAAAGGGCCCTGCCACGGGCACCCGATGCGCTGGTACCGACAGTTCGTCAGCCTGGGCACAGGGGGGGGGGGGGGCGCGGGGGTGAGCCAGTCCTGTGCCTCGGTGTCGCGTGTCACGTACAGCCCCGATAGTCCTTTCCACTGTTGGATGATTGTTGCTGCTGTCGGTGTAAGGTGTTAGCACACTGCGCTTTCAAATGTTCTATTTTTGCGTGACACCCCACTAATTTAGCAGTGTGAAAACAAATGGAGTTTGTTTTTACTTCAAATCGGTACAGGCGGGGGCTTAAAATAATTGTTGCATCCGATTGCTCTATCAGCATCCTGGCACGAGCCGGAGTAGCCTTTCGGATCTCTCACGACTTTAGTGTCCATGTCGGAGAACGGCTCACGGAAGCGAATATTGCCGAGCGACCGCTCGAGAGCCCTTCAAGCGACCTCTGGGTACACACAGCGGAGGGGCAGCACTTCCCCATTCACTCTGCGTACGAGAGTGAAGATCGTCACGCGATGGTCAAACCGATTTTTTGGTTTTCAGAGCTGGAATGTAACCAAATTGAAAGTGCAGAACCAAATATTTCAGAACCAAATATTTCAGGTGATGGTTACGTCGGCGACCAGGCTGATGCCGTCGACTCACGAGACTCGAAAACCCTCGGCGGTTAAACCGCAGGCCACCGCCCGGATTCGAACCCAGGTTTTAGCGGTGCCAGCTCAGCGCTGTGACCTCTGACAACCCTGACCCACCCGGCCACGGCTAAACCTGTAGTGGTGTTCCACGCAACAGACCTCCCACTGGGCTGTGCTCGGGTGACAGGAATCGATGCAGCCCATCGGAACAACATCCCCAATTGTTTGTGCCCCAGCCGAGTGAGGGCATTGGTGAGCACAGTAAACTAAAACTAAACTATTTTTTTTATTTTCCACTTTGCTCTGTAGCTCTTTTTCAGAAGCGACCTGGTCACTATGATAACTCAACGAAGCGGCTTATTACGTGGAAATGTATCGCAGCTAAATATTCTAAACGCACGTTTCTAAATGTGGAGGGGAAAACCAGAGGACCCGGACAAAAATCCACGCGGCCACGGGGAGAACGTGCAAACTCCAAATATACATGCATCATATTGTCGGGATCGAACCCACGACCTCCTGCATCCCAGGTGAGGAAGTTAACATCTCGCCACCGTAGCGCCCCTTGCTATAAACATGATGGCCCGGGTTCAATCCCTCGGCCACGGTTGTTTCAAGTGGTGAGTGGCATCCGAATCGGGTCGTGGGTCCGCAACGATCTTGGCCAACCGGTGCTGACCAGTGTGGTCAAAACTAAAGTGTGGTAACACAACATCCGTGCATAATAAAGGTTTTTGGGTCAGATCGCGTTATTTATAAATGTGTCGTAACCCTCCACCACCCGACGCGGCCAAACAGAGCAAATCAGCTCGATGAAGCTGGATGTAATTACCAGCGAAACGTCGCACTACTCACATTTTAAATTATGTTGATTTGCTCTTCAACACACCCGTGGGCTAAAGAAGTGAATTATTTTGTCCTTTGTAAACGTGACACATGTTTTACTGTTCGGCCTTGTCGGGTGGTGGAGGGTTACGACACATTTATAAATAACGCGATCTAACCACCCAATAACCTTTATTATGAATAATATTGGTCGCGAAAGCCTGCTACGTGTTAAACTGACAACATCCGTGACCGACGCTGCGTGTGGGGGCCCCCTCATCCAGCAGTGGGTTGACAAAGGGTTCTACACGATCCATTTCCTCATTATTACCATATTTGGGATGGTGCTGCGGCGTAACGGTTAGCACACTGCACTTGCAATCCAGAGGTCGACGGTTCGATTCGATCTCCTGGCACGGCGGTTGAAACAATGGGCAAGTCTCTTAAATCCCCCCCGCAGCCTCTGTCCACCCGTAAATAAGAAAAAAAATGGTTACACCAGAGTTAGTGGATGAGCACGTGGCGGGGGCAAAGTGCGGGTATACTCTCGCCTCCTCCAAGGCGTCTGACCAGCATGGAAGGTGTTGCCAATTACCCTCCGAGGAGGGGGCTCGCTCGCTCTCTCTCTCTCCTAGAGCTCCCTCTAGTGGAGGCCCCTTCCCGCCAGGCAGTGGCGTGAGCGAGCAATTGCAGGGCCATCCCCCTCCCCCCTCGCCGTGCGGACGGTGGGGATTATTTGACCGTACTTCACCACGCTGGTCAGTGGACGGGTGGTGAAGGCAGCGAGCAGAGTCGCGTGTGAGCAAAGTGCAGAACAACAATGGGGGTTTGCTGCGGTGCCCCCTACCGCCCACGACGGGACGGCCCCATGCACGAGCAGCCAGGCTCGCGGCCCGCTTAGCTTCCGAGATCTGATGAGAGCCGGGAGCACTCTGGGAGATTTGGTCATTATGCGGCGATGAAAATAACCCTTTGCCTTTTCAAACTGGAGCCACATCTGCCCAGTGCACACCACTCTCAAGGCAGTTGCCTTCCCTGTAAGGTGGGTTCCAGTGGGTCGGCAGAGTCAGATTTAGCTTTGTGTCAGATCTTGCATGTGCCGGTACAGGCCATGGATGGCACTGCTATGCACGTACAGCACAGTGTTGAAGGTTTCTCACATCGTACCCATTCATCAGTAGACCTACTACTTGCACAGGTCTACTGATTAGAAACGACCAGTCAGTTGTCAAAAGGACTGGGATTCACACCTTGAGTGAAATAGGTGAAATGCACCACCCTGGCGGGTCGCGCGACTGACGCTCGTTGCAGAGATTCGCGGTTTGAGCCCAACAGCCGCCCTGGTTAACTACTGCGGGTGCATTAACTGTGGGTGCCCGTTAAAAGATCCCGTGTCGTAACTCGGAAATGAGTAAGCAACGCACATCTCTTAAAATGACCGGCTCTGCCGTGGGACGTTTGTGGAATTTACACCACACCGCCGCAGTTGGGTGCCGTCACCCAACGGCTCGTTTGAGCAAATCTGACTTTTTAAAAAAAGTGTCTTGTGTTTCCAGGCCAGCCACCGCAGGCGGTGGAGGGGCTAGGAGGGCTTAGCCGCACGCCAATTTGCTTCTGTCCCCCAAGGTCACCACGAGCGGAGCGCACGCTGGATTCGCTCTGTGCCATGTGCTTCTGCTCCTGGCATTGTAAACAACATTTTGTGAAATGAGATTTACTTTTTATCTTATTTAAATGAACAAATTCAACCCCAACCAAATAAACATTTCAGCCACCCCGAAGAACATTTTCACCTGCCGCCTATGCCAGCTATGGTAGCTACACAATCAAGATGACGATCCCCCAAATAGCCGACAAATGCTGTTGAAGCAAGTGCTGTTAGCAAGCACCTAAGAAGACGAGCACAAGGGGATGTGGCCTTCGCTATGCCTGGCCGCCTTTGTCTCCCCAGTGCTGGTGTTTACACACCACACCAGGTGCTCTTTACATCCGAGTCGACCTAAGACCGGTCCAGATAGAAATAGAATCGCACCCTGGTCGCCAGGGTTCGTAGCGCAGTGTGCTAACCACTCCACTACTACTCACCAAAGACAAACACTTACACACGCATGCACATACCACACCACACTCTCATACAAAGATCCTCCGTATAGCCTTACCATAATTTTGGGGCAAGTGCTGTTAGCGAGCACCTATGAAGGCTGGCACGGCACACGAGGGGGTGGGTGGCCAGCACCATGCCCGGGCACCTTTGTCTCCCTAGTGGCGATGATTACGCATCGCACCAGGTACTCATTTGAGGCCGAGTCGACCTAGGGGAGGTCCAGGACCGGTTCAGATCATCCGTCACCGGTTTTGGTGGCCGTGAGCGAGAATCGAACTCGGGTGGCCGGGTTTGTAGCGCGGCGCGGCGCGCTAGACCGCCACACCACCGCTCCTCACACCGCTCCGACACACGCACACGCGCATCACACCCCACGCACACACGTACACACACACGCACACACCTACCGGTCCTGGCAGAGCTCCTTCTGGTGGTGCTCCAGGCAGGAGCGGGGGAACTGGTGGAGGCAGAAGCCGCACTCGGCCGGCAGCTCGCTCACCGCCTTCTCCACCGCCAGGTTGCGGCAGCACAGGCTCTTGCTGATCTCGCAGCGGCAGTTGGGGCACGTGGCCTGCTCCTCCTTGAGCCGCGCGTCGGCCAGCAGGTGGATGAAGCAGCCGGCGCACATCAGGTGCCCGTTGGAGCACTGTCGGGCAGGCGGGGAGGGGGGGGGGGACACGGGGAAGAGGGCGGTGGAGGGGATGGGGTTGCACGTTGCTGTACCGTCAATTCGACAGCGCTGCCACCGTCGTCAACGCCGTCGGCGCAGACGCTGCCCGAGCGTCATGGCGACACAGGAAGTCGACGGTTCGATCGCCCGGCACGGAAAGTTAAATAGCGGTGCAAGGTTCTTAAATTCTCCCCCGGCCCCGCCCCCCCCCCACACTGATCTCTCGCCTCTGTCCACCGAGCAAAGTGTGAGTGGGTGCACCACAGTGGGTAGATCGGCCGGTCGTGTGTGATGGGGTCATCAAGTGTGGGTACCGTGCCCACAGGGTGCAAGAGGTTGAAATATCCTCTGGAGGGAATCTCTCGCATTGGAGGCCCCTCCGCCAGCAGTGGCGTTGGCGAGAAATTACAGGGCTGCACCTTTACCTTTGACCTTTTTACCGTTACTATCAAAATTGAATAGTCTCGCTGCTCAAATAAGCGGACAAGCGGCGCTCATTCCTGTTGATGGCCCTGGGTCAGCGGCGGACATTCCAAATTACTATGGCAGGGACAAGGCCATCCATAAGCCACTGCTGTCGATTTCGCACAAAGTGGTTGTTGTTATCTTATCGAGGGATGGTGGGTGGTGGTGGTGGTGGGGTGCTGAGTTTGCCCGTAAGCCAGGGGTCTGAACCAACAGCGGTGCAGCTGCGAGCTGCGTGCCCTTAACCCCCGGCGCCGCGCCACACGCGGCAACCGAACAAAAGCGTTTTCTGGAATAATTGCAGGCCGGGTGATGCGGTGCCACGCTTCTCAATGCTCCATGGCTGCCGCCTGCAAAACAGAACAAGCATGAAATGGACACACGCTGCAACTCGGCCATCGCCCTCGCGCGACTACAAGCAAGGCGTCCAATTGACCAATCGTTTGACCGAATGGATCGAAGGATGGACTCCGGGTCTTGGCGAATCCATCCTCAATTCCGGCTGCCTCCACGCCTGCCAAACCGACGGCCACGTGCGCCGCGCCGAAACAGACCACACGCGTCGCTCTGGCACTCCTCGCCTCGAGAGGAGCGGAGAAAGTTCAGCCCGGGGATGAAAAAATCTGAACGTGGCAGCCGCTCTCGGCTTCCAATCCTCAGCCCCTGAATGCTCTTTATCTAATGAGGCCACAGCCGGCGTGTGCAGTTGTGGTAAAGTCCAGATAGGCAGGCCAAGACTGCCCAACCACCAAACCGTAGGTTTACAAGAGGCGGTGCAGGTAAAAGTGCGTTTCTGAAATTACTTGCTCCCGCCGGTGCTGTATATACGTACGTTGAACGTCTTTCGCACCGTACGTGGCCAACCATGCGAATCGGAAGTGCTGAAGTGAGCTCAGGAGAGCTCTTATGAAGGGGACTTTGGCCTACTCTTCCACGGTGGCCAGACGTCTTGTAAGAGGTGGCAGTGCCCCACAGTGCGGCGTATACAAACGGCCAAAAACCGTCGTCACGTGCGACGTTGTGTCAGCTCGCAAAGTGCAACGGTCCGGATCGTGGCCGCGTGTTTTTCCCCGCGCAACGTCCGACGTTTCGCACCCAATGCCGGCAGCTTCTCCAGAAAGTCTCAAATGTAGTTCCCGCAGCTCCCGGCAAGCGGAGCGAAACATCAGGGACACGGTGCCCGGAACAGCAACACGCGCCGCGGCGCGAGAAACGCATCGGAGAGCCGATGCGTAGCCTGGGAGCACTTATCACTTTCGCACGAGCCCTGGCAGAGACGACGCTGAAACCGAATCGCGTATCGACGACGCGTCGGGTCACACCGCACCGAACGCGTCCGTGTACACAGTCTACGCTTTCACAGCGAGTCATTGTTCCCCGCAAGACCGCACCCAGGCTGCCGGCCAGATAGACAGATAAATAAAACGTGGTGAAATAGTCTCACGCGCCGTCTCACCCGATTGAGTTCGGTCCAATTTGTTTTCGCCCGTTTACAGCGCAGTGTTTCTCCCACACAGCAATACGGGAAGGCGTCAAAAGGTCATTGTTTATGTAACTGCGGTGCCACCACAAACCGCCCTGATCCAGTAAATGTCAGTAAACGTTTATTCTCGCGGTGGCAATTCGGTGGCCAATCAGAACACTTGGCTCTGTCTGCACACAATGCAGGCGTGTGACAGGAAAGGTTCCAGAAAATGTCACAAGCGTCGACTGCATAAGTACCACAATTCCGTGCTGCATTTCGACAGCACGACGATTACGAAGGGGGCCAGAGAGTTCCACATATTAGGCGACTTCTCAGAACCTCATTTCTCACAATCATCCGAATACAGCAAATTCACACGGGGTCTCGGTTTTTTCAAGTACCCGTAAGATTCATCTTCTTGGTTCTTTCGGTAAAGTCACTGAGAAGGGAAATAATAAAATAATGAAAATAAAACATAATAAAATACAATTCTCTTTGTGAGAATTGTATTTTATTATGTTTTATTTTTATTATTTCCTCTTTGGGAGAATTGTATTTTATTATGTTTTATTTTTATTATTTTATTATTTCCCTTCTACGTGACTTTACCGAAAGAACCAAGGAAGATGAATCCCTGCAGTCACGAAAGCTTTAAATCGAAACCCGTAAGATTAATTTGTTTTCTTCTTCAAAGTCTTATTTGCGGGGGGGGGGGGGGAATGTCCACACACACACAGAAAAGAACCAGAATGAAGCATCACCATCCCAGCGTGGGCGAGTTAATTCCTCTGCGCACGCACCGACACCGCAATATTTTATGGATATTCGTCCCTTATCAAGAGTTACGGACAAAATTCTACATCAATTATGCCCCATGTAAAAAAGCTACGTCACACGTACACCGATATTTACCTGCGACATTAAACGTGCACAAAATGCACCTCGGCAATCCCCACAACTGCTCGCGGGCAGCTCTGCAACACGATCGGAGGGAATTGGGCGTTTCTTTGGTTTTGTTTCGAGAAACGTAAAACTGCCTTCCAGAAACTCGATCTGACCGTGTGACAATGTGGCAGGATGCCGTGACTCGCGATCAGAAGGTCCCCAACGCACACGGAGGCATCGGGTGTCGACTCGGCCGAGCTGACGAAATAGGTTCTCCCGTGCGAGAGGGCAACGACGGCGGTTTCTCCGTGGCGAATGTCATCCCCAAGGGCTTCGGTCAATTCACCGCCAGCGCAAAACTTCATTAACTCCTAAAGCGAATAGCTGCCAAGATCACTCGTTTACCATTGCACGGAGCACTCTTCAAAGTGTCCTTTCGCCAAGTGAGGCTCGGTGTGACGACCGCCTTTTTTTATTACTATTTTTATCTTACCAGGAAAGGCCCACTGAGCTATTAAGCTCTTTTTCACAGGCGACCGGGCTATCGCAAATGATAGCTCAATGAAGTGGCTTGTCACGTGGAAATTTAGAGCAGTTAAATAGTCTACACGCATGTCGATTCTAAAAAGTGGAGAAAAGTCCACGCGACCGCGTGGAGAGAGACACGCAAACTCCAAATATACAGCAGCGGCGTCAGGGTCAGGATGGAACCCACGACCTCCTGCGTACCAGGCGAGGTAGTTAACATCTCCTAGCCACCGCGGCGCGTTGACGACGCTGCGGAGGCGCACCACGACGCGAGCTGTCAATCACGCGAGTCGGGCAGACGAACCGTCGACTTGATGGAACGCACTGCCCTACGGGGGGATTCGTCGCGTGGCTCTCCGTGAACGACTCGTCGTCCCGTCGGGCTCTCCGCTACCCGACGGGGAATGTCCTCGTCGATGGCCGCAGTTTCCGTCTGCAAGCCGCTTGAAATTTTGACGAATCGACTTTCTGCTTGGCGTGCGAAAACACTCGAATTCGCTGCGAAAGTGTCGCTGCCAAGGCCACTCGGCAGCGTTAACCGTCCCCTTCGCGTGTCCATTTGCTGCCCCGCGCATGATGGATGACACGTCACGCTGGGGTCACTGACCACCGAGGAAACAAACTTTGAAGCGTGCTCTATTTAGTGGCAAATGAGTCCGTGGTATCGTTTATACTTTTAGAAGTCGTCGAGTTTTGTAATGGTGGTAAATTTACTTCGAAAGGTGGAAATTCCACAACAGCCTCAGGGCTGCCGATGGGCATTTGTGGAATTTGAAGGAACCATTTTTAAAAATGTACCGCGTAAAACTGCTTACGTCGAGTTGAAAATCAAACGCAAAGCATGTGCACAACTATACCATATTCACCCGGCTCCACGTCACCCCGGTTGGCATTCGAGGAAATCATCAACACGCGAAACGACGAGTCGGATAAGTTCATCACTTGGCTAACCGTTGTCAACCGACTGCTCTGTCTTTGCCCATTACTTGGGCCCACTTAAAATTGGCAGCTTCCCAGATACCTGCCTCCTGAAGGTGGGAAACCCCCACGCGCCCACGGCCAGCGCGACGCGGCTGACGATGCCTACGAAGTCGTTGGCAAGCCCCGCCCATCACCTCCCGGCCAGCGGCACACGCGGCACTGGTCGTCCCAACTATTTTCATGCCATACAACAAGCCGAAAAATGTAAACGTGACCATCGGAAAAGTGACCGATAACTTGAATAATCAGAGAGCCCAGCTGGTGCTATTATGTCATTTGGAGTTGTGGTCAAAATAAGAGGACAAAATGAGCCCTGAAACATGTTTGTGGTGTCTCAACAACTTGGCATCATCACCGTACTGTATTTGGAGACCAACGAGCGTTTAAAATGTCGCAACGAGGTTACAATTTACAATGTATACACGTACATTATCGTTATTATACAATAAATAACTGCCCTTTATCAATCTGCTGTTGGATGATGGCCTCTCTATACCTTGGCAGTCATAAGAACTGTTTTGACCATACTTCACCATGTTGATCAGTGCAGGTTAGCAGGGGGAGGGGGTGGGGCCAGAGCCAGTTCAGACATCACTCGCCACCCAACTCAGCCGTGGTAAGGAATTCAAACTTTGCCGGGTTCATGGCGAAGCGTGCTACCAACATCGCCAAAAACACCCCACGGTGAACGTGAATCTAACACACAACCGAATATCACCGTACATCACAATCCTTACTTCTGCAATTCTCAACATTAACATATTGTGCCCGTCAATGTCAGGTGATGCTTAGCCGTGAGCGGGGAAGCGAATTCAGATCGTCAAGATACGCACCACCCACAGCGGTGCTCCAAATAAATATATAATGTGTGCTTGACATTTCAAAAGTATGCTTCAGGGCCCGTTTTTTAACTGCCACTGTAAAAATTGATAAGACCACGAATTAAATGTTTAAAATTAAACTGGGGCATATGACCCGGACGATCAACAATTTACGTAGAGGTATATATATATAAATCTACAAAACATTCTGCACTGGTGACAAAAAAAGTGTAACTCGGCCACAAAATATTATTTTAGAAAGGCATAAAAATGAAACCCTGTATTCACTTAGGCTGTATTACTACTATAATGAGCAAAGAATGTCTGTGTGTAACGCGTGTGATGTAACTCCACATGCCGCACCCCCCTCATTAATATTCATGAGCGGGTGAATTTTTACACTCGCGCAGAAGGTCGAGCGGAAAAAACATTTCTTCGCAAATTCACTTTAAGTTTGACGTTTCTTTATTGAAAGTGAATCAAATAAATAATTCTACGCAGCAACAAAGTGGATTTGGTGTCTTTATTTATTTCTTCAGCACTTGAGACAAAGGGTAAGTCTAATTTATGCTTCTACGTTATGGTAAAATATAAATTTCTCGGTGATTTTCCAGATATTGTATCGAATTCCAATTTATTTCAACCCCAGCGACCGAAAGCAGAAGAGAATAAAGTATCAGTGAAGTGAAGTGTTTTATGACGTAGTTTTGTGCCAGATTCACTGCCATTAATACAGTGCTACAATGAAATGCAGTGAAGTGTTTGATGACGTACTCATGTGCATGATTCACCGCTTTTAAATTTACACAAAACACAATTATACTCTGCTCAATTTTTTCGTAAATATTACAGCTTCCGTCCTGGGACGAGCAAACAAGCTAGTTATTAATAATATAATCAACGTAAAGTGAGCCACAAATTAAATTATGTAGATGTTTTAAGTACACTCGCAGTCACAAATGACACTAACACATGAAATTCGAGGATTGTTGTGGAGGTCATGGAAGTGGTTGAGTCACGCTTCAGGACGCCACTCACCACTGGTGGTGGCTGTGGTCTGGAATCGAACTCAGAACGCCGGGGTGGAAGGCTGCAGTAAAGGTTAAGGGTTATTTTGCATACATCATAAGCGTATGACAACACATTACTATAATTGGGTTGTTCTTGCCAAAATAAACTACAAATTAGCAAACAATGTTTGCGAAAACAAATGTCACCGACATGAAAAAAAATATTTCTTCCCCCTTTGCAACACATCTACAAAAACGACACCTCGTTTGTGTGGAATGGAGGGGTTTGGTGCCCAAATGCATGCCCGATATGGAGGCCGTGAAAGACCACAGCTTTTGAGAGTCAAGGGTGAGCAACGTTCCACACATTCTGAGCATTCTCACGAAGACAGCTGTCCCCCCCCCCCGGCACCGCCGTCGTTCAAGTTGCAACTTTGTCAGACCCGGGGGCATCTCCCATCGCGGTGTGACTTGCGGAAGAGGAACATTGGCGGTGGTTTAGTTTTTTTTTTGTCTCATCACACGAACGAAAATATGCATTTCCACTGGCGTACGCTTTTTGCGGTTGAGCTGTATATGTCTGATGTGCTTTCGGGTTGGACCGCGCTTTGTGGTGTCCAACGTTTCGCTCCACATGCCGCGAGCTTCTTCGGGAAGTGAATTCAGTTGCGTGGAGTGACGTGTCGGGGCATTGTGCCGAACAACACGCCAGTGTATTACCTGAAAACACATCGCTGAGCAAAATGCACTCCCAACGTCAATTCAGCAACAGCAGGCAGCGAGATGTATTGTGACATAATTTAGGTTTTTGGGTCAGATCGCGTTATTCATAAATGTGTCGTAACCCTCCACCACCCGACACGGCCAAACAGTAAAAAATGTGTCACGTTTTTTCAAAGGACAAAATAATTCATTTCTTTAGCCCACCGGTGTGCTGAAGAGAGAATGAACAGCATTTAAAAATGTGACGTTTCGCTGATAATTACAATCAGCTTCATCGGGCAAGAATGGTGAAGCTCTCCTGTTGCTCCCGGTCTTAAAAAGAGCAGCATCAGGGTGACGTCATCATTTAATTCAATTCAATCTGGTGCAGTGATTCGAGGCAAAGAGGGGGGGGGTATTGTAATTGTATAGATTGGTAATCATTCAATTGTGTCGGGTGGTGGAGGGTTACGACACATTTATAAATAACGCGATCTGACCCAAAAACCTATATTATGAATAATATTGGTCGCGAAAGCCTACGTGTTGTATTGTGACACTACGCTTAAGCCAATGGCGGACGTTTACCAAGTTGAATTCAAAGCTGCACGATGGCTTAAGAGGCCGAAAGCAAAACAACCAAGAGCAGTTTCGTCAAGGTCACGGTGGACATTTAGTCATTTCGAGATCTCCACATGCACAGCTGTTATTATGCTCAGCAACGACCCCTCCCGTTCGTGGAGATGGAGCGTGGCTATATATAGGGCACGCTTCAGATTCCACATTACGGGTTGCAGGCACACGTAGGTGATTATTCATTCACCCAACATGTGCAGCAGCGTGCGGAGGCCAATTCATTCTGTCACGGATTATCCCGCCGCTACTCGCTTTACTCGTTTCACAAACACGTGCACACGGCTCACATGGTGGGGGGTGGCGGGCTCGAGAAAATTTCTTTGGTTGCATAAACATTGCAAATATGATGTAACGCACACATTGCTAGCTGGAAATAACCTTCTCCTGCAGGCAGCAGGGCTCAGGGTTATACTATTTAGTATACCAATGTTGTGGGAATTACATGCACTCATCTTGTTTTGTTAAAAATTCCATCATGCCGCATTATAAAAAAATTTTTAACGATCGTCCCTATTACCAACTCTTTCCACTCACGATGAATATAACCATCAGCCGAACAAAATACGCATATTGTACGCCGATTTTGGGCCAGCCTTTATTTATCTCCAGCTCTTGGGTCCCATTCCAGTCCATTGAATGTTGTACGCCACTCACAGTGTGTGGCCATTCCTGATTGAGAAAACATCGCAGAGTGGACCCAAACAGAGCCCGGAGCACCGGAGTCCTGCGATGTTATGCCACGGTAAAAGGTTGGGGCAACGCTCATTATGGTGCCCGCGCCATTCATACAGCACCAAGGCTAGCACAAAGGGGCGATGTTTTACAGACACGGTCTTCAAGTACCGATGTTGCGATGTGTTTTCTTTATTGATTAGGTCATTTGTGGGCAAATTTTGTCATTTGCTAAACTCGGATCGGCAGGGCCCACACAGTCCAACTTGGAATTCCAATCAATTTCATGAGCTCGTAAGTTGGACAGCGGAGCATTACCCACAGCTGTTGATTGGCCAACGCGGAAAAGATTTCACTGCATGTGGCCCATAACCCCCCTATACTTCAAATCATTATTAAGGCTGTACAAGAGCTGTTACCGAATGTAGATCAGCACGTTTACTTCATGCAAGAGGCAAGCCCAAGACGCAGAACCTGGGTGTGTTGCTACTAGGGAAGAGCGGATGTAAAGTGGCTCCCAGAAGCAGTCACGGTCTTGTTGCCAGCCTCAGAAACGACGGAGGACTTCTCAATGCAGCTTCTTCTCCTGTTCAGGATGCCAGCTCAAGGTCTTCTTCATCCAATCATCTGAAACGCGTCCACAACCCACTTCTCGTTTTGCCACCGGCCCCAATTTATACAAAAACCCACGACCAATAAAACAAAATGGGGGTTTGGTCAGTGGGAAGCCATTGAAATTTTGCATCATGATCGGAAGGCACAGGCAACTGATATATACAAGAATTGACAACCATGTCAATCCACTGCTGGATGGCCTCCACACACCATGTTCGTCGCGTTTGACCATACTTCACCAAGCTGGTCAGTGTGGCCCAGGAGCAGTCAGATATCACTCGCCACTGACGATAGCCATGGGTTGGGAATCAAACTCAAGTTTCCAGAGTCGTGGCCTGGAGCAAATGCCGTTTAGCGAGTCAACCTTTGAAAAATGGCGAGTAGCTTCCTGAAATGTAACCGTTAACTAAACTGATTAGATAAGGGCAGGTTTTTGTGTTGTGTCCTTTCTTTAAAGGTATTGTTCTCGGCAAGGTGTGGGAAACAGGAACAAAGCACGTCAGTGGTTTTTTTTCGACTAAGCCAAGCAAGTGCTTATGTCGCTATCAACCTGCTTGCTGTGAGCAATGGGTGACTATGACGGGGTTTCACCAGGAGTGTAAATTGGCGACGTATTTCATGCAACCTGCACAGTCTGCCGCCGAGCCAAGGTTCACTTTACCTCTGCTCTAGCGAGTGGCGCTGCAATTTAGTATGCTGTGCGTGTATCTGGCGCGTGTGTGCATCGGTGCTGCTACACTGCTCCAACGGGCAGTGGTACAGCAATGGCTGCATATAAGCCAGACCAGGATATGGTTGCCTCCCCTGACGTACACACACACACGCACAAAAATCAAGCAGGTCAAACCATTGGAAGACGAATATCTCACGAAATCCAAAGCGGGCTGAAATTACAATACATGCAAGCGCATTGTCTGGAGTTATCTCACAACTGATCATAAAAAGACACCGGGGAAGCGATAATGTCCCACGAAGCTGTCCCAGGACAGCTACCATAGTATCAAAGGGAGAATACGAGGACAGGTTGGCAAACCCTCGACCTCGTGCGGCGGGGGTTAATATTAGCGGGTTGGCACCTGCCACTTCGCGACTTCGACTCTCAATGATTGCATGGCACGCTACGATAGGGCCCATGCCCAGCCACGTCTGTATTTGTGCACTGCCACAACTGGACCGTCCGTGGCTGGTGCTTTGCTACGAAGTGGTTTAAACTGGTCCGTGGCATTTTGTCATTGCACATCACCACCAGCACAATCACTACCCAAGCAACCAACCACAGCGAGGTTTGTGGAAGTCACGTGAACTGGCTTAGAGCCATTCTGATTTTGTTGTTGTTTGGAGTGGCTCGGAAGCGTATCCTGCCTGCCATTTGGGGGATGGTGCTTGTGCTATTACAGACGCATGCATACATACAACACGCGTGTAAAGTGCGGGCAGTTAACAGGAACAATGCATGGCATACCAATGATAACACTGTACTCTTTATTATATTTAAAACAATAATAATGGTACATTTAATTAAAGATGAAAAACAATACACAATGACTCCTTTTTCCATTGGTACAGCACTGCATGTGTGTGCAAGACCAGCGTATGTCATACGAACAACACCCATGCAACCACCGACCGATATAGGATGTACATAATAAGGTACATTATCAACAACACAAAGTCGTAGCATATCCAATACGTGGAATTCACGCGTGTGAGCAACAGTGGAGTGGAAACGTGTGGATAGATTGTGCCAATGTTTCAAATATATTTATCTCGGGCGTTATGCATCCCAAACTTCAAGGTCAGACCGAAACAAGTTACAGCAATATTTGCAACGTGGCCACAAGTACAGTACTGCAATGTTGTGTGTGTGTGTGCGTTCGAGACCACATTAACCCATTTAAAGCGACAACCACATAGCATTTTGTGACCCAGAGGTTATATTGTGTTCTGTTAAGTCTTAACCGGGATCTACAATGCAGCAATTGTCAGTGTGGGGAGGGAAAAGAAACAAAGAGAGACATTGCCATCTTACAAAACGCACGCGTAATTATTATAAAGACACAAATTTGTTCATTGTGGAACGTGTGGGGGGTTGGAATTCGATGACAATGGCAAGTGACGTTGTTGAATCAGAAATCACATTGGCAAAGGCAGCATCCTCATCCGCCACGTACATACATACACGTTGTAACAATGCGCATTCGGCGAGTTTAAAGGCGGCACTTCTGGGCATGACCGACGCATAATTTGTGTGCGTGAATATTCACGACGCGTGCGCGCATCAGCGGGGGCATTATCACCACCACCACCCACCACACCATTACCATCATCGCGACACCAGCAGCAGAAGAGCATTTGCTGATGCAGCCCGTGCATTACGATTCCATACCTGTCAACCCCCCTTATCTCAGTGCCCTACCTTATTACACACAGACTCAGACCTTACTGGTCACCCCGTGCCCCTTATACATCTCAACGTTCATCCCACAAAGTCCCATCACGAGGGAGAAACACAGAGGAAGGTGGATCGTGGTCTAACAGCTCCCGTGACCCACCCACCGTGTTGTGATGAAGACAAAACGCCGGAATGCTCGTTTCAGCCTTTATTCAGCTACCAGGCGGGGTTTTATTTGATTTTTGTGCGATCGTAATGGCTGGCCGCCTCCTCCTCCCCTTCTGTGTTGTCAACTCAACACCTTAACATATATATATAACATATATGACCCAATGCTACACACACACACGTCGCATGATGCATACATATCGCGTAATATAAACACACACGCGCACTCTGTTGTGCACAACACACAAGATGTATCCACTCAACATTGCAGACGGACAATGTGATAATGCCCTCTGTATGCAGTGCACGTGTGAACAGGGAGTCTAGAAAGGTGTTTTTTTATCTTCTGCATCATGTGTGGGTGATGTTTAAACAGACAGGCAGACATCATACAAAAGACTTTCGTTCGACGGCCTATATAGTATATTGGAAGTATGCTGGTGGCAATGATGATAGTGGTTATAAATAGGCATGGCCGTGGTGATAGTGGTTATGATCGCGGTAATAGCGATGTAGATGGAACATTACTATCGCTACATGAATATAAATACCTCTCCCCACATAGCCATAAGCAGACTTTAGGGGCAAGTGCTGTTAGCAAGCACCTATGAAGGCCGGCACTGCACAACCACTATTATTACCAACACCACTTTAATCACAACTATCACCATCACCAATACCACATCACGACTACCATGATCATCACCACTACCACCATTACCACCACTACCAACATTATCTTCCACCAATATGGCCATCATCACGACCGTTATAACCACTATCATACCCACCAGCATATTACTATGAATACCACCATCAACGGGCACCACCAAGATGCAATAATCGCCAACACGATCCTCATTACCATAACTACCAAACATTATCACCTTCAACATAGCACCAACACCATATTCAACATCACCACCAAATCACAACATCCATCAAGTAGCTGTCACCATCAACAACAACCGTACGACCTCCAACACACCACAATCATTAACCACCATTAACATCACCACCATCATCATCACCTGCAAGTCAACATCATCAGCAATATCTTGGAAAAAAATCATCATCACCACCAGCAAGTCAACATCAGCAGCAGCAGCACCATCTTGGAAAAAAATCATCACCACGATCATCATCATCCTCACCAACCAGTCAACATCATCATTAACAGCACCATCTTGGAAAGAAAACATCACCACGACCACTACCATCATTATCCTCACCAACCAGTCAACATCATTAGCAGCAGCACCATTTTGGGAAAAAATCATCACCACGATCATCATCATCACTTCCACATCATCATTAGCAGCACCATCTTGGAAAGAAAAAAAACATCACCACGACCACCACCATAATCATCCTCACCAACCAGTCAACATCATTAGCAACATAATTTTGGAAGAAAAAAAAATCACCACGACCACCACCACCATCATCATCCTCACCAACCAGTCAACATCATTATAAGCACCATTTTGGAAGAAAAAAATCACCACCACGACCATCACCACCACCACCATCATCATCATCACAAAGGCGGGCGGGCGACCTGCCTGGAAGATGGAGGCCTTGGGCAGGTCGAGGCACACGGTGCAGCACAGCACGGAGTAGAGCCTCTCCTCCAGCTTGTTGCTGTTTGCGCCTCCAGCACCGCCACCACCACCGCCACTGCCGCCCTGTCGGCCCGGCTCGTCCAGGCGGGGCCGCTTCTTCACGGGCTCCTCCGCAGGGGCCACCCCGGGCGAGCCGGGCCCGGCCTCGGCCTCGGCGTCCCTCGCTTCAGCCTGAGCCATCATCGCTGCCCCCCCACCGCGGGTGACTGGGCTCCCCCCTTGCCTGCCTCCTCCTCTTGATTCCAACGTCTCTCCCTCGATTCCCTTGCCTGCCTGCCCCCTTGACTCTCTGCCTCCCTGTGTCTCCTTGCCTGCCTGTCTCCCGGTGTCTCCTTGCCTGCCTGCCTTCCCGCCTGCCCCCTTGACTCTCTCTGTCTCCGTGTCTCCTTGCCTGCCTGTCTCCCTGTTTCTGTCTATCTTCCTGTCTGTCTCCCTGTCCCAGTATATCCCGTCTCACCGTCTCACCGTCTCCCTGTCTGTCTCTTGTTCTCTTTGTCTGTCTATCTCCCTGCCTGTCTCCCTGTCTGTCTGTCCCCTTGTCCTCCCTCTGTCTCTTTGTTTCCTTATCCCCCTGGAAATTCTGCACCAGACGCACTGTGTATGTGGTGTACAAGCTGTACTGGCTTCTCCTGTAGTCTGTAGAACAATGTTGTAAAGAATGTGTGTATTCTATATACCGTGTATGTAGTGTGCGTGGAGTCAATACTCTTATGTTCTGTGTACTACAATATTACTTGCATATAGCCTATAAAGTATATTGTATTAGTATTGTATATACTGCACTGCACTCTACGTACAGTCTATGCACTGTGTATACTGTAGTTTATAAGCTAAGGTGTATTGCTTGTGTACAGTCTATTATATAATCTGCATGTCTGTGTATTCTAAGTGCTGTACGTACATCACTAATCTATGTATTTCTATACTATGTGTGCTTTGTTCTCTATCGAAAACTACCAATTATTTATAGTTTAAATGCATGTGCTCGATACCGATCGTTGTACTGTCTATTCTATGTGCTGTGCTTGCAGCTGTTTTATTCTATTTATGATTCTTGTTACTGTACGGTGTTATCCTTAATGTTAATTACAGGAATGCATTGTTAGCTAAAGTTATGCGTTTAACAGCACTGGAGCTGCGATATCAGCACTCGTGTCCACATCGTTTGTACAACCGAAATTTGACGCCGACGTATTTATATTTTTGAGCAAATGTTATTCTTTCCCGTCAATACGTATCGGTTACTACCGTTAATATTTATATTTATGACTCGTTTGTATTCAAATTATCTTTGACTGCACTGTTTTGTGTGCGCGTGAGACCCTAAAACCTCCACCCCCCCCCCCCCTTCTTCTTCCCGGCCTATTGAGACTCAAGTTTTTACGATGCCCTCCCCTGTTGAGCTACGGCTAAATTGATAGACATGTTTAGAAGCGGAACGTGTACTTTATATCGGTGAGTCTTATTAGTAGTAGCAGTAAATGAGAGGTTTGTTGCGATGATGATGAGGGCTCCTGTGTTGACGTTTGTTCGCTTAATCTGCAGTGACGCAACAAGTGGGCGACACGGGTGGGCGGGGCAGCAAAAAGAGGCGGAGCCACGATGTGACCCCCACCCCTCGCCCTTCGGCAAGGGGCGGGGGGGATCACATTCACAAACCCCTTGAACCAATCGCAAGGCGCCTCGCGACCACCGCGCGCGCGCGCGACAACCAATGGGAGCGCGCGCGCGCGCGACAACCAATGGGAGCACGCGCGAGGCCGGGATAATGGCCCGCCCACCTCCGCCCCCGCCCTCGCCTCCCGTTGACAACCGCCACGCATGCGCAATGCGATGTTTACGTCGAACAGCTGACTCGGGATCACGTGGCGGGGCAGCGGTGGGGAGGGGGAGTTTAAATGCCTCCGCTCAGGGTCCTGCTGCCACAAGAGAGGTTTTTTTTACCTCCGCCTGCGATGGGGCCTCGTTTTGGACTCGAAATGCAGTCACTTATAACGCCACTGTGGCCTTAAAAGGATACATATATATGCATATAGTAGGCGACGTTTCGCGCAATGGCCCTTCATAGTGCAGAGCATGAGCAACCCTTCCTGGCATCGTGTGCTATTGCTCAAAACGGCGACCCACAAATATATTTGCCTTTTAAGGCCACAGTTTTACAATTGAAGATCAGTGTTGGCTTGCTTCGTATATCGGGGGAAATATAAATCTATTTTTAGGTCAAATTAAGCTGCGCAGGTTTTATGTTTAAGCAAAGTCAGCAGTTCCTGCTATATCTATCTGCCCCTTCAACAACCCGCACGGGCCAGATTGGTGAAGTATGGTCAAACAACACCTCCCATGCGCCCAGAACGCTTGTGTGATGGTTTCGCACAATCGACGTGCAAGTCAGAGGCCGCCGGTTCGATCTCCAGGCGCGGCAGTTGAAACAGCAACGGGGCGATCGGAGCAAATTAATTCCCTGCTCCTCTGTTCACCCAGCAGTCTCGAGTGAACGAGCCAAATTACGTCGGGACGGCATATCGCGTGGCGGGCTACTGCCACCTCATCACAGCAGATGGGAGGGCCCCAGTTTTCAACCACGACCAACGCACACGTGAAGAGTTGAGCTAACGTTGTGATGTGGTTGGGCCAAAGTTCCACGTTTTTTGCGGCATTCGTCCTAGCTCTAATGCTAAATACGTGAACACGATAATGCGTCAACACGCTTCAGTGCTGTGAGCTCTTTTCCTACAGCAGAGGATCGGCCTTCATCCAGAAGTGGAGTGAGAATGGTGCATGAGGTTACATGTCTAGAACACAGCATACGCAGCAATGGGTGTTTTTCTGTGGATGTCATTGTATTACGCACTGCACGTAACATTATTAGACGTCCACACATTAACATCTAATTTTAAACAGTACTTGTAAGTGGGTTATGTAATCATGTATGCTTCTGCCCAACAACACTGTTGTTGTGTTATATGTAAGCGTGTTTTTACTGCAAGGGATGACAATTATTGTAAACGGGTCGCATATATCGCAGTTTAACTTACGGAATATCCTACACACAACGCAGAATATATGACCTCATTTTAACACAATTACTGCATTGTATAAACATGTGCAGTACTGTACAGCAGGAGCAATTTATGCCGAATGCAGTGAGGCAGTGATTCCTGATCTGGTGGTGGTTCGCAAAGTCTTTGGAAATTATCAGCGCAGATACTGCGGTTTATTATTGAGCAAAACGTGCATTTTACAGCACGGTTTATCGTGGTCCAAGACTTTGTCAAATTAAATGGTGGGCACCACTGTAGTAGGAGATTACATAACTAATAATATATAAACACTGACAAAGATCTCCCGGTATAGCCTTAGCAGGCTGTTAGGGTAAGTGCTGCTAGAGAGTATCACCTTTGAAGGCCGTATATATACACACACACACGTGTACATTTACATATTACAAAATCGTCAATAATGCCGTGGCTTTAAAAGGATAAATCTAGATAACATTTTGGGCAATCGCCCTTGTGCATGGCACATGTGCTTTGATAAAGGGCCTTCGTCCGAAACGTCTTACATGTTTTTCTTTTAAGTTTTAAGGTCACAGTGTTATACTTATAGACGTGTTGAGTTTGTGCTAGTTGTGCATCACTAACAACACGCCATAATAACGTGTGTAATTGTATACGCTTTAGTATCGGTCTCTTGAGGTTCGTGAAATGCACGTGTTACGTTGCATTGCAAACCATAATCAGGCAATCGTCATTGTTATTACTACAGGGCACAAGTATGATTCTGCAATTCAAATCGCAGCTAATTGTACTCTATTAATGTGAGAACGGGGCAGCGAAGTTGTGTTCATGGAATCAATAGAACTGTCAAGCTGCAGTGTGTCATCAGAATATTTATACTGGAGGAATCCGATGAGCTATTAAGCCCTTTTTCACAGATGTCCAGTAAATGATGGTCGATGGGTATTGGCAGACACCAGATTGTACTGCGTCAAGGAGATCATGGAGAGATGTTTGTAGAAACGGGAGAGGATAAATCACCCATCCTACGACTTTCCAAGCTCCACACGATAATGTACATCACTGCTGTACCTCAAGTGTCAATAGCTGCACTGGGCATCCCTGTCGTGCATACAATGAACACGCAGCACACTGTCGCAGCCGAGGAAATAGAGTGGAGATGTCATGAGAGAACAACTTGACGTGAGATGATGGACACAATTAACTCGGAGAGTGGAGCCCCCGAGAGAAGGGGCAGAGAAGCAGAGGGAGACAGCGGAAGAGGTGGCAGCAGCGGTGGGAACGGGACAACAGAGTTCAGAGGTCACGACTGCAGGAGAGGAGCAACTCCCTAACAAACGGAAGGGATGGGAAGCAAATGGGGGGAGGCCTCTGGCCATCAGTAGGGCATTAGTTGCTGACAACGACAGCAAGAACAGCAGTGACACTCTGATAGCACGGGCCAGTGTGCACGTGACCAGTTTGAACTCGAGTGAAATTCCTCTTCATCGAATGCCATTTGCCCCTGTTAATCTGTACACCCTAAATGCAATCCACACACACACGATACTATAAACCGTGCACTGCATTCTGCATTACCCTAGCAGCCATAACGCGCATACGCTTCCGATTATTAAATTTTTTGTTCGTTTAGTAAATGGTTTTTAAAATGTATGTTTATGCTGAGTGTCTGCTGGCGCTGTGTCCTGTACAGCGCATTGAGATCGTTGATGAAAAGCGATATATACATGCAATCAGTATTATTATTATACGAGGACGTTACCCAGAGCTCTACCCATTCGTTATCGAGAGCCACGACCGATCCACTGCTGGAGAAAGGCTTCCCCATGTCGCTGCCATCTCGTAGTGTCTCCTGATGCCACGATCCATCTTGCTTCTTGCACGTGAGCTGAGCTCATCACTCCCTCCAGCAATGCATTGACAGTGCCTGATGATGACGGTGACTGTATAGCTGAATCAATTATATGTCGTGTGTGTGTGTAAGTATCATGGAATGTGTTTAAAACTCAATGCTCACAGAAGTACACTTGCTTTCATTTCTAACCCTCCCGAGGCAGTATAATTGTTGATATAACCTCGTCTTTATTGTTTTACGTTATTGGTGTTTGAGCACGTTCCCGTTTTATGCCCCGAACTGGAATAGCCGGGTTCTGTTTGGGCGTTGCGTGTTGCTATTCATTGAACCGTGGGCGTTGTGAGTGGTGAACAATGACGTAGCCGAGCAGATGACGTAGTCGAGCGAGGAGCCAGTTTGCCGCTTGTCGCAGAGGTTCACGGTTCGAGCCCAGCGTTCACCCTGGTTAATAGTGCGGTGTGCATTGACCAAAAAAAGAAAACTACGCGCTGTTAGCT
Organism: Entosphenus tridentatus; assembly: GCA_014621495.2. Lineage (NCBI taxonomy): Eukaryota > Metazoa > Chordata > Hyperoartia > Petromyzontiformes > Petromyzontidae > Entosphenus > Entosphenus tridentatus. Next base: position 1,121,327 of record CM025643.2, on the reverse strand, counting down.
GGTGGACCTTAAATATTCCGCGACGTAATTATTAAACAAATAATAGGCCGCGTGCGTGGCAGCGCCACGGTCCAAATTTGGAAACATTCAACGCAAAGGGACCCCAATTGGGTAAAACCACGTAGCAACATCGCCCCATAGTGTGAAACACCGATCAGAATGAGAAACACAATTTGTCCTCGTGATGTTGAGCATTGACTCAACAGAGTGTAAGGCCGTGTGGCACGTTTTCATCCTTCCAACAGACTTCGTGTAACCTTTCACTGCCGCATGATTGTTTTCCATTCAAGTCAGTTGTAGAATTCAGAGCGTAACCTTGGTTTTCCTGTTTGTGGCTAGCTACTATAACTCGGCACGAACAGGTTACCGGGGTTGATGTTGTCGCCACACGCCAGCTACCATCGCACGTTCTATTTTTATTCTGTCGCGGTTGCTAAGCAAGACCCCCCACGATGCTTATCGCACAAATCAGAAGACGGAAAACAGCTCGGAGTACGTGGATGGTGGGTGAGTGGTGAGAGCGTGGAAGCTTGCTGAATTAGGCACTGCGAAATGAGGCTGGAACGCCGCTGAGGGAATTGAGTTCGCATGGTCAAAGTGTGCAAGAAAAGTGAAAAATACACCATCGTGATCCGCGTTCAGAGAGCTGGACAAAATCGAATGCAATAGAACTCCTCTTAGACGAGACCCACCAGTAGCCACGTGGTATGCGTTTTGTTCACCGCAGAACACATTCCTGCGGAGGGAGCTGGTAGGAACATTGGGTTGCTCGGTCAATGGCCAGAGTCAACGGCGGCGTGGTGTATTCCGCAAATATGCCCGACTGTGAGGGCCGGCGTGAGTAGGTTAAACGTTGAGTTTTATAAGGGCACCACGGGGTGACCAGCCCATCCCCACCCAGCCCCTCCCCACCCAGCCCCTCCTCACCCAGCCCCTCCCCACCCTCCCCACCCAGCCCCTCCCTCCCTACCCAGCCCCTCCCTGCACGACGGACACAATAATCCCCTGTGTAACCAGGAGGTTCCTACCAGTATAAATCGCGTAAATTCACGGATAATTGGGATCTGCAATGTCTATCCCACGCGTCATCGCCAGCGTCTCTGTCCATTGTTCAGCCGGTGTGCCTCAACGATTGTTCGACAAAAATCTGACCTTTAAGATTCCCTCTCACAATCTCATCCCGCCATCTGGCTCGAAGTCTTCCTCTATTTCACCCACCTCCGGGTGCCACTCAAACGCCTTCCTCCATCCTGCACCCACGGTCCACTCGGTACATATTCCGCCGACAACTGATTACATCTGCATCGATTTCCTTCCCGCATTGCTCGCGGTATGCAGTGCTTTAAAATAAATGTTTGTAAACGCTCCGCCGAATGGTGCCTGCAATCAAATCGGTATTTTTAAATGTGCCAAGCTATACTTAGAGCAGCAGCCCGCTTATAAAAAGCAAATTTAAATCGTGATTTTACGCAGCGCTAGTCACACGAGGCCTCGCCGCGTTTGAAGTCAATAACAAACTCAACTCTTGACAACGAACCTATAACGAACACAACAACCGCCATTCGCCACTAAGTTGCGGTGACATCACAACGACGCTTGTGCCAGGCTACGTGCACGTTGAGGTCACGTGAAGTGTAGAACGCCGGCTGGCAGGAGGTCACGGGGCAGATCCAGGTTACCACGGGTCGACTGACTGAGATGACCGAGATGACTGGCTGATGCACCACCTGTGCCCCCTACTGTGCCAACTTGCTGTGCTTTAGCCACCCGGCGCTCCGCTCGTTGTTGTGAGCGTCGCTCCGTTGTTGTTGGAGGGCGACTGCCTCCCAAATGCCCAGTAGCAGCGTCCTTCACGGCAAGTCCACTCAACTCCACATCCTCCTGTACCACATCACTCCATCTCTTCTCTAGCCCGTGCCGCGCCCGTTTATCCCCCTCAATCCGGCCGAACAAAATCTGTTTAGGCATGCGGTGGCTGGGCATGCGGGCTACATGACCCAGCCAACGAATACAAACCTCCGATCACAGATACGACCCCCCACCCGCCCCCAAACAAATACAACTTCACTGGAACAAACGGTGCCTTCGCTTGCCCCCGTGACTCTCAACCCGTCGCAGAACGCGGGGGGAATTGTATGGCCATGGGCATGAGAAGTGGTGGGTGTCGCAATACGCCTCGCGCTTTGCTTGCCTTGCAAATCTCAACCACCGCAGATGAGAGCCGCGGTCTCAATAATGGCTCCAATTACGGGCTGAGGTCATGCTTGACATCGGCCTACCGTGCTTTGTTTTATCACACGCGCCCGGCAGACTCGTCAGCTGCATTATCCACACGCCAGAGGTCGCAACCGGGTACCCGATACCCGTACCCTACCCGAAACCCGGCTACCCGTACCCGGGTACCCGTTTGCGACCCTGGTGCGGCCGGGTACGGGTACGGGTAGGCCGTGAGTCACTGGTGAGTAACCGGTACGGGTACGGGTAAGGAATCAAACCCCGTTTGCGACCTCTGCCACACGCGTGTCTCTCTCTCCTACAGACATACAGAGACACAGGATGACTATCCCGTGGACAGCGAGTGCTACGGGGACATTGTATACACGACGGATTGATCACCATAGAGTGATGATATTACAAATGTGGCGATGTTAAAGACTAGTTCTGTAGTGCCTGCTTTTTTAAGAATAACCCTGAACCCTGCACCCTACTTAGAGCTGGCGTGTAACAGACTCAACCTTTACTCCAGAGCATCCGCGGTTTACCCAAACTTTTCGAGTTGTGCCGAACACTTTTCAACCCCCTTAACCACCGTGCGCTCTCTCCTGGTAGTTATTTAAAGTTGTACATTGCATCGGCCAGGACGATTTTATCACTTCTCTCTTACCCCCTCCCCTCCCCTCCCTGGAGGAGCCTCGCGGACCGGGCAGTCACACCAAGATCCACGTCCAGTGCCGGATTATCCTCGTCGCAACAGTAGCTACATGTGCAGTAGCTACATGTGTAGTAGCTACATGTGTAGTAGCTACACGTGCAGTAGCTACACGTGCAGTAGCTACTACACTTGTAGTAGCTACACGTGCAGTAGCTACAAACGTGCAGTAGCTACAAACGTGCAGTAGCTACAAACGTGCAGTAGCTACACGTGCAGTAGCTACAAGTGCAGTAGCTACACGTGCAGTAGCTACACGTGCAGTAGCTACTACACTTGTAGTAGCTACACGTGCAGTAGCTACAAACGTGCAGTAGCTACAAACGTGCAGTAGCTACACGTGCAGTAGCTACACGTGCAGTAGCTACACGTGCAGTAGCTACTACACTTGTAGTAGCTACTACACGTGTAGTAGCTACAACACGTGTAGTAGCTACACGTGCAGTAGCTACATGTGCAGTAGCTACAACACGTGTAGTAGCTACACGTGCAGTAGCTACACGTGCAGTAGCTACAACACGTGCAGTAGCTACACGTGCAGTAGCTACACGTGTAGTAGCTACAGGTGAAGTAGCTACAGGTGCAGTAGCTACGGGACCCGCACTTTCAAGGGCCCCGCGCTAAATGCTTTCAAGCTATCGATTCCGATTCAGTGATTCTGCACTTGCTCTATTAATATAGTACTATATCGCCTTCAACTTTTATGAACCACTGGGTGTTTAAGGTTAGCGATTTGTCGTATTATCTGGCTGTATTGCCAATTAAAAAATACAATTACTTTACTATGCAAGTACATTTTTTTATATTTACGTGTTTTTTTATTTAGGGCCCCTTTATAACAGATGCTACAGGCCCCGGAATAGCTTAATCCGGCTCCACGTCACTTCTTTAACACCGCTATTGGATTTGCGTCGACCCCGCCCCGCACTTGCGTCGCTGACAGCAGCATCGCCCGCCCTGTCTCGTTATACGTCGCCTCTCAGTCTCCCCCTCCACCTCCCCCTACGACTCCCCTGTACATCGCTCCGTTTGGCGTCGTTTCGACATTCTTCATCGCACTTTTCAGGATCGCATCTTCCGACGTAAACCTGGGTTATACCTACCGTACACCCCCATCTCATATCTCTGACAGGTCTTCTGAATAAATCTCCCTCCGTCTCTCTTTTCGCTATTTTCCGGAATATATTTCACCTCCATCCCTGCAGTATATCTAGACTTAATACACACCCGTCGCTTATATATTGTAGGACTTTTGACTACATTCTAGATTTGAAGCTTTCGTGACTGCAAGGATTCATATTCTTAGGTTTTTTCGGTAAAGTCACGTAGGTAAAAATTAAAATTAATACATCTCACTTCCTATCTCTTAAACCGAATATGTTTCACTCAAGAGAAGTTTGAACTATATGGTAAATGTACGACTCATAACAGGTCGATAAAAAATGTTTTTTTCTTCATTTAGTTTTTTGTATCAACTTGTAAGAAAGTGAATGCTGCAAGCACATTGGAATATAAAAAATAGCAGTACGGTAAATCCAACATTACATCTGCAAAACAAAGCTCAGCGTTGGATGCTCTCAACGCGATTATGATTTTAAAAACATGTAATTATCAATGTCAGAAACAATTTATTTAATTTGTTGACCGCTCTTTTGTAACTGTGCAAAGTGTGTGTGTGTTTTCACCGCGTAGTACAGGTGTGTATGTGTGTGTGGGTGTTTTTTTTATTCGAGTTGGCTGTCACCTTTGTTCAAAATAAGAGGGGGAACAAATTGACTGACGTTAAATGTCAAACGCCCAATAACTGTTTTAATGCCACGGGTGCGGCAGTTATAAACAATTTAGTTTAAAAGCAATTCGGTTCCAGCCCGCCGTAATGCGTGACAATTTAAATAAAAACTCAATGTGCACGAAATGTTTTATAATTGTCGTACATTGTGCACATTTGTTGACTCTCAAACACGCGGGGCCTAAACGGGCGCAGCGTGCCCGTTCCACACAGACAGCGAAGCCACATGCACGTGTGGGCAGGCTGGGAGGGATCAGAAGGCGTGCGTGGGGAGCATTCATCCAGCAGTGGGTTTGAGAAGGGCTCTACGTAACACTACTATCGCCGTTCACCACCAAGTGGCGGTGACGTCGCCACGGCGCGTGTGACATGCTGAGTGCACTTTGAGGCCACGTGAAGAGTTGAAGGCCCGCTGGCAGGAGGTCACGGGACAGACCCCAGGTTCCATGGGTCGACTGACTGAGATGGCCGAGATGGTGGACTGACTGAGATGGCTGGCAGATGCACCACCTGGGCCTTCGCTCTGTTCGTTGTGAGCGTCGCTCCTCTGCCCTCCGCTGTTGCTGGAGGGTGACTGCCTCCAACTCCGCAGCAGCATCCGTCACGAACCTCCTCCACGAACCTCCTCCACATCGACACTACACATTAAACATTACATTTACACTTGAAATTACTAGTTTTTTTCTCGAATTCATAAAAAATGCGAATGAGATATTCAGTGGTAAGCAGTTTCTCACGTAGCTCTGTTAAACGTTTGCAGTATTCTATACAGTAACAGTCTCTACGTTGCTGTAGGCAAATAAAGTGCTTTTCCTATGATGACCCGACACTCGGTCCTAAAATTATCTCTAAAAAAAAAAGTGCAACTAGCCGCGTTGGCAGCGTTGCACAACGCGCAAACAACAACAACAACAACTCGAGTCTACGCATTCGTCAACAGCCACTGTGGCGTGAAGAATAACAAAGATTTATTTTTAGGTGACGTTTTGGGATTCGCCGTTTCATCTACGCTACAAAGACAAAGGGGCCCTTCCCTGCTCAGAAGCGGGGCCTTTGCCCAAACCCTACGGCAGCGTTATTGACCAATGTGTGTACGTGTTGCTGAAATGACCCGTTCGTTACGATCGGCAACAATCTCATCAGTGGCAGCTGACATCGAACGGGTGCGTAACACGTTGCAGAGACATCCGCGCCACGACTGCATCTGCGTCAACTATCAACCCAATACGCGGGGGTGAAGTGCATTGTTCAGTGGCTCTCAATAATCGCATTTGGTCTTCGGAGAGACCGCACCGCGAGCCGCTGTTGTTTTGCGCTTGTGAACACGGGATGTGCCCTATCCCGTCGAGCCTACAACATGCGCCGAAGGTGCGGGTGGGCAGAAGCGCGCATTGCTATTTGTGTACACCTTCACAGACTCGCATTGACCGGCGTGGTGAAGTATGGGCAAATAACCATCACTGTCTGCACGGTAGGCCATCATCCAGCAGTGGATTAACAAACGGACATTGATGCACGTGTACAGAGGACCCAGCCGTGCAGCTCAGCTGGCCTGGCTTGCCGCCCCAGTTTTGTCAGAGCGATGGTGAATGATCTCAGACGAAGCTAAGCACTGGCACATTTTTACTTTGATATTTTGCCCTCCAGAGACGCTGCTACCTCCACTTGCCACACCTTTTGTTAGTAACTTACTGTGCGAAACCTAATGTCACTTTTGTGAAAGATGAGCTTGTAGCAAACACGGCGATCCGGGCGCACGCTCCATGTACAACCACATCGTTGAAATCGCCCTGGATCCTGCACACAGAATCGTGTCAGATGCCTAGCAAGTGTTGGCGTGGGTGGGTGACCACAGTGAGTGTCTCTCCCAGGTCACGTGGGTGAGTCACCCCCAGAGTCTCTCCCAGGTCACGTGGGTGAGTGACCACAGTGAGTGTCTCTCCCAGGTCACGTGGGTGAGTGACCCCCAGTGTCTCTCCCAGGTCACGTGGGTAAGTGACCACAGTGAGTGTCTCTCCCAGGTCACGTGGGTGAGTGACCACAGTGTCTCTCCTAGGTCACGTGGGTGAGTGACCACAGTGAGTCTCTCTCCCAGGTCACGTGGGTGAGTCACCCCCAGTGAGTGTCTCTCCCAGGTCACGTGGGTGAGTGACCACAGTGTCTCTCCCAGGTCACGTGGGTGATCACAGTGTGTCTCCCAGGTCACGTGGGTGATCACAGTGAGTGTCTCTCCCAGGTGTCGTGTGCACACATATCACTGTGGAGCTCCGGCTTGTGCCCGCCCGCACAGTCGGGCATATTTGCGGAATACACCACGCCGCCGTTGACCTTGGCCATTGACCGAGCAACCCAACGTCCCTACCAGCTCCCTCCGCTTGAATGTGTTTATTAAAACCACTCATGCTTACAAACGTCTGGTGGCAGCTTGGTAAGTAAAAATGTGTACGTACACAGATATGTTACACAGTAGTTCCATTCCTTTCCTACACTGCATGCATAATTCATACAAACATTACAATTCTAAAATCCCGAGTTTCTACCTGTCCAAACAAGCATTGGGTGTGGGGTGCTGATGGTGGCTCTGAGCCTGTATTTGAAAAGCCACTGCCCTGCGGCAGAAGCCGGCCTCACATCGTTCCACTCACGGTCTCGAACATTTAACGCTGTAGGGGCGCTCCCCACTACAGCTCATGGTGGTTGTCAAGTGGGGGGCCCCAGCTCGTAGCTTTGGTCACCAGGGCGGGGTGGGGGCAAGGCCCCCCCTGCCTGGCCACGCTCGTCACACGGCTGCTGCCAGACTCCATACGATTCAAATACGTCAAGCGCATTCCAGGTTAGACGTCATTCCTAACACCCTGTGACGACACTTGACGAGTAAAACTGTTTAGTTTATTAGCAGTCAAAGATGACTTGGCAATTAGTGCACTGCGGTAGAGCAATTGTTAGTTGGCGATAATTACCTTGATGAAACGTCCCTTCTTAAACCAATTTCAGCCCTGACGTGGAATAATTTGACATCACGGTTGTAATCACGTCATTCTGTTCCATACGCGTGTGGATTATAATTAACGTCACGTGGCTTCTAGTTTCATTCGTTTGTACGGTATATATTTAATATCGTTCTGGCACCCGTGTATGGAGGGTATTCTGCTTTGGTGCCAAGTGGTTCTACACCGCAGTGCAATTTTGGATTCATATCGTGGCCGAGCATCGCAAGATGCCGTACAGAAACGGTGGACACGTGTCTGTGTTGTTGAAGAAACAGGGAAAGCCTTGAACCCGGTCACTTATCTGACCCGCTCCTACTGGACGGTGACCCGTCTCCACTGGCCAAGAGCTTTATAGCTTGTCGGATTCCTCCAGTATCAATACTTATTCCGATAGCTTGGTATCTAAAGAGTCCACACCTCGTTGAACAACACGAACTTGGACTTGAACATGGGAAGGCAGCCACGTATGTTGAACTTCTTCAGCAACGTACGTAGCCAAACACAACAAAGTAGTTGTAAAGACAGTTTTCAATCTAGATCATTTATAAGTGCATAGCTCCAGTGGCTTCCTAATATCGGAAGGAAGAGCGTTCCAGATGGCCGCAGAAGTGCGTCGGATGGTTAGCCAAAAGCCGCTGCTGCGAGGATGACCGGAGCCAGAGCGACCACACGAAGCTAGAGACATCTTGGCCGGTACAGCACCCCCCCCCCCGCCTTCACAAATCTGCACCGACACAGTATGGGGTGAAGTATGGTAAAAAAAACGATCTTGACTGACACGGCGTGAAGTCGTCACTGACGAGGGTCGTTTCGTTTCTGGAATGCGTCCCATCATCGTCATCATCATTGTTATCATCATGATCGTCACAATCATCAGTCATCGTCATTGTTATCGTCATGATCGTCACAATCATAATTGTTATTGTCATGATCCTCACAATCATTGTTATCGTCATGATCGTCACAATCATCATTGTCATCATCGTTATTGTCATGATCGTCAACATCATCATCGTTATCATCATCATTGTTATCATCATGATCATCACAGCCATCATCGCCATCATCATCCCTGCTGAAGAGTTTAAAGCGGAGGCGACGATCACCCCTGGTGACGATTTGTCGCGGCAGCTGCTGCTCGACAGTCACGAAGCACGCACGACGGCACGGCCACGTGCGCCGCTGTTGCTGTCAGAAATGTGGAGGAGGGCAAGACCGGAGGAACCTGGAGAAAAATCCACGCGGCCGCCACGGGACGAGAGACAACAAGCAGACTCCAAATACACAACAGGCATCGTCAGGGTCCGGAATCGAACGCACAACCTCCTGCGTAAACCGGCGAAGGAGAGAGGATCTCACCGCCAAGGCGCCGCTCGGCAATTTGCCGCATTGTTGGTAATGACACACTGGCTGGCACGCCGGCACCAAACAATCCGACAAGCAAAACACATTTGTATGCCAACACTTTAACTAGGCCATTCATCTTCTTGTCATGCAAATGCAGTGAAAGTACTCATCATAAGCCAACTGCCTTAATCTTATTTACATTATTTACTAAGATTTAAATATGCCCATACACGTAGAAATGCAATTGAAATTTGTTGTAGAACTGGGTTGTGTGTCACTGAATTTACGTTTTTCTTGTGTTTAAATAATGTAGGCGAAACAAGTTCATATGAAATAAGTTTATTTAAGTTAAAACTTTTTCTTTTTACGTGTACAACTTCAAATGTACAACCATTTAGACATATTCATTTTTTTAAACTATAACACAAACCAAAACATCTGCTAACATCGAAACGACAATTTCTCAAGACGGAAAACATAGAAAGGTTTTAACATAAGTATATTAATTTCACGATTCAATGCGCCACAGCACACCGATCTCACTGGCGAGAAGAGACGAGTCCATTCATTACCTACGCAATGCACAGTAAAACCTCGTTATTTCGGTATTTGATCATTCGTAATTGGGGATCATTCAGCACGGCTGCGCTTTCGGCATATTTACGGTGTTATTAGCAATTCGCCACGAGCCAAATTGCCACACCGAATGGTCCAATTTCAGCATGCACGAGGAGCGACGATGTGAGCCACGACCAAAACACCGACTTGGTCTAGTGGTGGCGGTGTGCGTGGCGAGCGTGGCGAGCGTGGCGAGCGTGGCGAGCGTGGCGAGCGTGGCGAGCGTGGCGAGCGTTAGTGCAGAGCCGTCGCTTTGGACTTTACCTTGCTTATGCACTCTGTGTAAGCCAACCCTCTCAGCAATGTCGTCTACAACTACATCAAGAAATAATGGAAAGGGACCGAGGTTTGAATCCCTAAGTCTGCGAGACAAATACAGAGTTTTGTATACAATTGATGCGGGGTGTGTGTCAATGCGTATGGCGTGTGAAGAGTTTGGGAAACAAATTTGGATTTTTGTTTATTGGGACAGGAGGCACTAGGAAGTACCATTGTACATAATTCGGAATATTGGATAATTCGGCAAGGCCAGAGCCCCCCCACGTGTCGAATTAACAAGGGTTTACTGTAATCTACACAAATTACATTATTTTACTGAAAAGACACAAACCAACAAGATCCAAATGGTTCCTGTAATTGCAAAGTACCCCAAGCAGTGTCGCCTCAAGACTCTCTCAAACACCAGATTGAAACACTGAGAAGAATATTTGGAAACCACCAAGGACCACTCCAGTGATGTCACTGTGGCGGCACTTCCGTACGTGTTATGCAAATTGGATTACTGCAACATCGCTGGAGTGCGTTCGTGATTTTAAACTTCCATTGTTTATTCTAATTAAGAAAGCTTCAAACGTGCGTCCGAGAGCACGCGACGCACTGCTTAAGTTCGCATTTACAAGGACGATGCGTTTCTCTGTAGTAGGTCTCTGCTGCAAAGTTGCCGTCGATGAAATATGTACGCAATAATACACAACTACGGAGGTATGCACAAAAGTACGCTTGTGCGCACGTACACAATTATTCACTCGGCACACCTACGTACATGTGCACACGCGTGCGTGCTTACGTGTAAGAACGCTCGCGGGTAATGTGAGCCGTGTTTGTTGGTACGGAGAGGATACAGTTGTAGCAGAGGCAAGATGGCTTGTTTATGCCGGAAAAGCGTAGAAAAAAACGGAAGAGCACTCGCGTCGCGAGCCAAGGTGAGTGAACGTTTGTAACCAGCCGTGATAAATACATTTGAATATCCCCGTGGGCGAGGGGGAAGAGGGTCCTGAATGCACACGCATCTTCACGCCGCCGTCTTCCAAAGCCTTCGGGGGATGCCTACTACTGTGAACACAAGAAGGGGGGTGGGGGGGTAGGACCGGTCGTTATGCAACAAAATTCACTAGGCAAGTCGCTGGGGTGGAAATGCGAACAAGAAGTGCCCTTGTCACGCCGTGTCCCGTGACGCGTTCGTCCTTTGCCCTTGGGTGCCGCGAAAAACCAGCAGCCTCGGCAAACAGCGGCGACAGATTTTCACCGCCGGCTCAGGGAGCCGACACCGGATGCGAGCAAACCGCCCGCCGCTCGCTGGAGCAGGGCAACTCCGACGCCTGAGGGTGCGCGTTACTTAAAAGGGCGCTCCCACAAATGGGAACGCCTGCTTGGTTATCAATTACGTGCAGGTTAATTGGCGGTATCCTTTATGTTGTTGTGTTCAGTTTGTTGTCCTTCCCCCGCACCTTCACACAGAGACCCATAGACTC
>CM025643.2:1099150-1109893 GCA_014621495.2 Entosphenus tridentatus | reverse complement strand
AGACCCATAGACTCACACAGCAGATACCCATAGAGACTTAGAGACCCCATAGTTTGTTGTCATTCCCCTGCAGCACGGTTGGCTATGTACGGTGCGAAAGAAGTTCAACATACGTACGACCTGTGCAATCAGCGGTAACTTGGTGATGTTTTTGTACTTGCTTAGACACACCGAAAACCTGGCCAAAGTCCCTTCCACCTTACTCGAGCAGAAATACAATTCAGTACTCCGGCGTGGCTTCTGCTTTATCCTCAAGAGTTCATGAGCCGCGCACATGTTCCGCAGAAAGTTAAACATACACTGCATTTGAACTATGATAAATGCGTGCACAGTATTTTTTTAATCAAACCAGCATAATCAATACTGTGGCAATATCACCTCCACACTAGCTTCTTTCTATTCAGGACACAAACCAAAAAATAGAGAGCGTTTATATTGCAATTGTGTTACTAAGCAGAGGGTCCCGTGCTGTGCAACAAGACAAAACTTCATTGGTGAAGGCAAAGCGCCCACCAGTTCTCACTGCAGTCATGTTCTCTATCGCGATACTTGGGACTATAACGGAGGAATGCTGCAGCGATGTCACTGCTGCTACTTAAAAAAAAAAATGTCTCAATTAATCTACAATCTTATGTTGGACGGCTCATGACACTCAGCCCAGGGTAAAATGTCAACAAGATGAAAGCTGTGTTGTTTGGGTTTTGTCTTTCCTCAGGTGACTATATAGTGGATGCTTAGCAGTAGCAGCATTAATGGGTGCATCCCAGTTACTTGGCTGTATGTGTATGTTGAACTTCTTTCACACCGTACGTAGCCAAACATGCTTTACTGAAGGTGCGGGGGAAGGACAATAAACAACACACAAAAAGCTGTTATAGAGAAACGAGTTTTCAATCTAGATTTAAAAGTGCATAGCTCCAGTGGCTTCCTAATATGGGAAGTGCGTTCCAGACGGCATCAGAAACGCATATGAAAGCCCGCGAAGAGGTGACCGTCTTTGTTCAATTAATAAAAATTATTAGCCAAAAGCCACTGCTGTGAGGGTGACCAGAGTTGATGGGATGGTTTTTGCCCCTTGACCAGATCAGCAAGGTATTGTGGTTAATTTGTAGCAAACACTTTGCGTAGTGGAATGAGTGCGACCTGAAACATTGGAGTAAAGCGTGGGGGGAGGGGGTGGTACTCCAATTTCTTGAAATACATGTGACCAGCGTGAAAGAGTAGGCCAAATTACCCTCTAGAGCAGTGGTTCTCTCAGTCGGGGGTACGCAGAGCCCTGAGGGTACGTGCCAATGTCCCAGGGGGTACGTGAGGTTATTTGTAAACGTGTGAAATTATATTGTACACAAGAATCGTCGGCGAATAATCACGTATGAATCTGCCAATATAAAATAACGATGATAACAATGAAACCATATGGTAATCTAGAACGATATAAAAGGCCTTTCTAAACTCAGCGATCGTGAACAGCGAGCACGAGCAAACGACGTCGCGCATGCAGAGCGTCCGTGGAATTTTTATTTTGTTCGCTTGCAGTTACTAGCTAGTTAGGGATACTTCACAAAGTGGACAAGAGGTTAAACTAGTGATTTTCATTATTCATTACATTTATTTCTCAGAACCATGTTGGGGGTCAGGCAAACGGGGGGGGGGTACAGTAGTAGCCAAACAAATGTATATTTTCTCGTTATTTACGTATTAATTGTTTGGGTTTTACTTTTGTATCAACTGTGCAAGCAGTCGGCTAATTTACGTACAGCTTTGTGACATGCAATTGCATGAATGGCGCTGTATAAAATTACATTATTATTATAAACAAGCTTGTGACTAACCACTGCTCTAGGAGGGCCTTCACAAGACACTGCCCCCCCCCCTTCCTTCAGGAGGGGCTCAGCAGCGAGCGATCGCAGGGCTGCACCTTGGCCACCTTTACCCCTCGTGCCTGTCTACTCGCCTTGTTCTTGTTCTGCACGGGGAGGTAGAGCTTGAACTCGGCCGGAAGTTCATCCTCCGAGTAGAGGCGGTCGGAGAAGTAGACCCGTCGGATTCGGCAATTGGCGTGAATCTGCCACACAACGGAAACACAGATTTCGGAAACCAGCGCAGCACCGCGCTCATGCCCCACACGCCGAAGGCAGTGAAGAAGAGCTTCGCAGCTTGTCGGATTGCTCCAGTCTAAATAAAGATTCAGATTCTGAAGTAAAAACGGCAGCAGCGGCAGTTATGATATTCAACAAGTTCTAACATTACGAGGTTAATTTCCTTAACTGACTTCTCACATTCAGCATGTTGTAAACGCATGCGAACCTGTCTCGTGTGCTGTATGAATGTGTGAACTTCTTTTGCACCATACGTAGCCATCCGTGATAATCGGAGATGTAGGGGAAGGACAAAAAACGAAACGCAAAGAGCAGCGCTAATGCACAACAATGAAAAAAATGTAAGTGGTTTTCTGCTCAAACGTTAATGAGAAGGTACTTTTTTCACATCCATATCCCTCAAGTCAGTGGCAGCAATCCCATAATCCCACAGCGGGGAGGAGCAATAACATAGAACCACTAATGACATCACACAGCGTGACTCAACTTATCGATCTCAGGGAGGGATGAAGGCCTGAGGCAACTGCTGGCGAGGTTTTGAACTTGCAATCACCGAATGGCGAGCCAGACAATTACAAACAAATAAAAAGAGTACCACTATGTAGTAAAGTGGTCATCATATGCAAAGACACAGCCGCTAGCTGCTAGCCACTGGCCTAGCAAACTGAGAGGTCCCTCCAACTGCCCAGGGCTCACAATCAGACACAAGCGTTGCCCCAGCGTTTGTTCGAGCAGAAACACCGTTTTCACGTCACCCAAACGGGCTTTCGAAGACCGTGCGAGACCACGCAATAAAAAAAAGGGGGCTCCTCCCACCCTCAACCAGTATATATACAAGGACTGTTTTCTTGGAATTTCTCTCACTTGATACAGCTATCGTGCTGTGACGGTTCCACCTGAAGACGGAAGCTTGTGTTGCCTCCGAAACATCGTGATTTTTTAAAATATTTATTTTACTTTTATAAATTTACATTTTTCACCTACGTGACTTTACCGACAAAACCTAAGAATATGAATATAAAAAGGGGGCCATCAAATGCATAGAAATCCCAGTACAGGTAGTCCCCGACGTACGATGGAGATGCGTTACGACGACCCCACCGTAAGTCGGGGACTACCAGTAGTTTGCGACGCAAGCCACAGCACGCAGAGACTCCGCGAGTGTAACGCCGCCTCTGCCCAATTTTCCGCGTTGGAACATGACGGGCAATCACCTGCACGCGCAGAGTCTCGATGTAGTTGGTGCCGTACGCTCGGCGGGTGAAGTCCGAGAGGTTGAACTGGATCTGGTTCCAGCCGTCGTCGAGGCGCATGGGCATGGTGCAGATGAAGGGCTTCACGCGCGTCGTGCTCTGGTAGTTGCTGGCTCGGAATCGCCGGCGCACGTTCTTGTCGTCCAGCACCTGTGTGCAAGGAGACCAATGCACGGAAGATGGGCACCCGTGGACTCTTAACAACAACTGTGTGTGTGTGTGCATGTTGAACTTCTTTCGCGCCATACGTAGCCAACCGTGCTCATCGGAGGTGCAAACTGTCTACTTGTCACCCGACTTAAAACAAACCCTGTAAGAACGCATTGGTCCACAAGGCACGTAGGTTGAAAGCACTAAAAAGGTTATTTTATTTTTACGTGGCGCAAAAATAACATCGTTCAACATTGTTTCTTATTAATCAAATGCAGGATGAAGACCTCCCCAGTTATGGCGATGTGTTTGACTATACTTCACCACACAGGTCAGCGTGGGTTGGTGAAGTGGGGACAACCAACTGCTTAGATATCAATCACCAATGAATGACATTAAACGTGGTCGGGAAAATAACTCAGATGGCCGGGTTTATTGCACAGTGTGCCAACCACTGAGCTACCATTCCACCCCAAACATACATGTACTGAAATACGTCTTTTAGTAAAATAGTTGGTGTATTATTGTTGTTATAATTACGTAATTACACACGTGACTGTGAAATGTGCGTACCTGGACTTCAAAGGTGAAATACTTTTTAAGGTTTTTGATGATCATTATGAGGAAAGGGAGCTTGATTCCAAGTGTCTTCTTTGGGTCGGCAGGACACGTGATGTATGTAGTACTGCGGAGATGAAGCAAAGTCCCAAGTCAAGGGCAGCATTACACGCGCTGCTGCAGCACACATGTATTCTGATGCACCTCACAGCAATCCGATGTGCCACGATTACGACTCAAAAATCAATTACTTCGTTATATTTTTGTATCTTTACTTGTGTATCATTTGTTGCATCTGATGTGTATTGTTTCTAGTTCTTAACGTTGTTTTTACAAATTTGTTCACTCCGTTATGTAAAATTAAACTGCATTAAAAGTGATTATCACATTGCTAAATTTGATACAAGTATCGTGTTTAAAAATAGTTTTATTCATGACTTGCGTATATAGTAACACATACCATGGGAACCAAGTTGCATATTAATGTTTATATTCTGCCGAAAGGATTTGTTTAGGGAATGGTTACCATGTGGATTTCCATCTGCAATGATGTCTCACAACAAATACTCAACAGAACTGCCAATCTTTAGGACTCGTATAACGATGCAAACGTACACACACACACATACAGCCCTGTTTAATGCACTTTTGGAAGGCGGCCTCCCACGCTGCATGGGGGTTTATTTGACCATACTTCACCACGCTGGTCAGTGCGGATTGGTGGTGGGCAGCACAAGCAAGGGTGCATAGAGTCCAGCGCAATGCGTTTTGTTGCACCGTCCTCCGTGGCCGAACACATAAAGCGGAAAATGCCAATAGTGTATATACTCGTGGAATGTCAACAATTTAACCAAAAAAATTTGAACTGATAAATTAACACGTAGGCTTTCGCGACCAATATTACGGCTCAATAACACTGGTCAACACACTTTTTCTGGCATAAGGTATTCCAACGGGTTTATGGTAATTTTGGGGTGCTGATTCCAAATCTGGCATCAGTTTTTGTCTATCACATCAGGTTTTTGAGATATCAAATATTACATTTACAATAAAAACTGCAGAAGAAAAATATTAAATAAATGTGGATATCTACATAAAATTATATTATAAACAAACTATCCTAAAAATATAGCACCATATTTTAACACTAAAGCAGTCACTGACTCGCAACAACTTGCAATCATAAGTGACAGAGTTAATTTCCGGTAAAATCAATGAAAATGGGGTATGCCGATAGCATAAAAATGAGATGGGATAGAGCTAATCTGAGATCAAATTTGGAATCAGCACCCTGATATTAGTCTAAAACAGCTGCAAAAGTCCAGGCCACAAAAAAATGTTTTCTTTTTGTTGACCAGTGTATAATTGATCATTGCGTCAGATCGTGTAAGTTCAATGTGTCATACACCCTCGTTCACCTGATACAGCCGATTCATAAAGTTGTCACGTAAATAATAGAAGTGACAATTTATTACTGCCACTACAGCACACCGGTGTGTTGAGAGAACAATCCACGACATTTTACAACTGGGTACGGATGTTTTTCGCTGGTAATCACAAACCGGGATCCAACGTCTCCTCCAGCCTTGGGCCTTAAATAGGCGGAAACAATCTCCATCTGTATAGTCAACGTTTTCTAAATCATTGGTATTATCACCTTGTAGTGTTTGACAACGTATGCGTTTATTAGGCACTGACCTGACATTTGTTCCCTCAATTTCTAACACCAGTGACTGGATGTCATTATCTGTGATGCGCTTGATGTGCCCGTTTCTGACCTGCAGTAAAGAAAAACACACACAACACACATGATGGAACATCTTGAATATACAGATTTCTTTCATTTTAAGTTTGTTTTTCTCTACGTTACATTTGGGTGAATGAAGCCAGAAAAGCATGCAACAAGTATAATTTTGTAAGATTACTTAAAAAATGTTTTACAATCGTCAAATCTCGAGAAACTAAGCACGTTGTGAGCCTGCCCGATTAAAGCGCCACGGTTGCTAGGAGATGTTAACTACCTCGCCCGGTACACAGGAGGTCGTGGGTTCGATCTCGACCCTGACGCCTGCTGCTGTATATTTGGAGTTTGCGTGTCTCTCTCATCATCACGGTGGCTATGAGATGTTAACTGCCTCGCCTGGTATACAGGAGGTCGTGGGTTCGATCTCGACCCTGACGCCTTTTGCTGTATATTTGGAGTTTGCGTGTCTCTCTCATCATCATCACGGTGGCTATGAGATGTTAACTACCTCGCCTGGTCTACAGGAGGTCGTGGGTTCGACCCTGACTCCTGCTGCTGTATATTTGGAGTTTGCGCGTTCGTTCTCTCTCCCCGTGGTGGCGTGGATTTTTCTCCGGGCCCTCCGGTTTTCCCCTCCACATTTAGAATCAACATCAACATGCGTTTCGGTGTATTTGGCTGCTAGGAATTCCCACATTACAAGCCACTTCGTTGAGCTATCATTTGTGATAGCGAGTGGGGGGGGGGCTTACCTGGTAAAACTAAAAATACATTGTAACACGTAGGCTTTCGCGACCATACACGCCCTTACTACAGTTGTTTTTTGGGGGGGGGTTAGATCACGCGAGAGAATGTATCCACAAATCTGGTTGTCGCCTGATGAAGCTAGTTGTAATTACTGCAAAACTTCGTACTCAGATTGTAAATGTTGTGGCTTGGCTCTCCAACACACCGGTTAGTGCTGTACTAGTATACTACACTATACACTACACTATACACTACACACTAGTGCTTTACTAGTATACTACACTATACACTACACTATACACTACACACTAGTGCTTTACTAGTATACTACACTATACACTATACACTACACACTAGTGCTTTACTAGTATACTACACTATACACTACACTACTATACACTCCACTATACACTACACACTAGTGCTGTACCAGTATACTACACTATACACGATTATACACTACACTATACACTACACACTAGTGCTGTACTAGTATACTACACTATACACGATTATACACTACACTATACACTACACACTAGTGCTGTACTAGTATACTACACTATACACGATTATACACTACACTATACACTACACACTAGTGCTGTACTAGTGACGAATTGGCACGTTCTGTTTACCTAACTAGTTGGCTGTGTCGGGTGGTGGCGGGTTTAACGACACATTTACATATTTACGCGATCTAACCCAATTTAAAAAACACCTGCATTATGAATAACAAAAATATTGTTTTAAATTCGTCTGCTGCAGAGCTATTGGTGGGCAGCAGAGGGCACCATTGATGAAGGCTTCACCCAAGTCGCTCCGTCAAAAGTGGTTACGATTCAACAACAACCACCACCACCACAGCGTAAATCCTGAACGCACAAGCCGATGTCCTCAGCTCTGGAAGACTCCTCCGTCGTGAATGCCACGCAGCGCTGCGTCCGTCACGCTCACGATTATCCGCCGTAACGCGATCAATGTGCGACACGTGTCGGAGAAGCCGACGACAGGGCCCATGCAGCGGCACTGCGGCCCTGCCCCCGCTCGCTCACGAGGGAGCTCCACAGAGCCCCCCCCCCCCTGTCTTAGAGGGTAACTTGGCCTACTCTTCCACACAAACTCTGGACCCGTTTAAGTAAACCTGGCTGCAACGCGTGCCACTTGCCTTCTTGTCCCAGATCTGCAGCGGCTTGCTGCCGATGCTGTAGAGTATCGACAGGAAGCCGCTCTGGAACGTGTTCTTGAACATGTCTGCGACGTCCAGCAGCAGCAGCAACAACAACAACAACAACTTATGGATGTACAATTCTAGATGTGAACTCCCCCCGCCATCAACAGAGAAACGACCCCGGGGCACCGCCGATATGACAACTCCCGACAGCGAATTGGAGACCCCTCGCGCGCTCAATTTCCCAGCGCGCATCGGCGGGCTCGAGCGCATCCTCGCTCCTCATTGGCCGAGCGAGGTCAACGGAGTTGCACGGCGCGCGTCTCCATTGGACGAGCTGTTTGGGAGAGTAGGGGGGGGGGCTATGTGGAGGGAGGGGTGCCCGTGTTGGCAGCGAGCCAATGGCGAGCCTCCACATTGCGCATCTGCGCTGGGGAATCAAAATGGGGGGCGGGGGCAGGAGGGGGCGGGGTCTCGCGCGCAGTGTTGTTGTTGATTGTGGTGGGGCAGCGGCCGCCCCGGGTTACCGCCCTGACGACACGCGCCGCGTGTAAACATGCGCGCGATATAAACCCTCCCCCCTAGCCTCCCCCCAACACCGCAAGTCGCGTAGGAGGAGGGGGACGACGACGTTGCTACTAACAACAAAGACAAAGGTCCCCCATGTAGCCTGTCACGGACTGTCGGTGGGGGGCAAGTGCTGTGAGCCTATGAAAGTCGGTACTGGGGGGGGCAGCAACCACGCCCGGCCGCCTTTGTCTCCCCCCAAGTGGCGATGTTTTACACACCGCACCGGGTTACTCGTTTGAGGCTGAGCCGACCTAGGGGCGGCCCAGAACCGGTTGAGATAATCGTCACTTTGGGTATTGGTGCTCCCCACTCACACACAACACAGACAAAGATCCCCCGTGTAGCCTTCAAAAAGACTGTTGGGGCAAGTGCTGTGATCGAACGGAGACACACAGAGACACACAGAGAGACACACAGTAACACACACAGAGACACACACACAGAGACACAGACACACAGACGGAGACACACAGACACACACACAGAGACACAGAGACACACACAGAGACACATGACACACACACAGAGACACATGACACACACAGAGACACATGACACACACAGAGACACACACACAGAGACACACACAGAGACACACAGAGACACACACACAGAGACACAGAAACACACAGACACACACACAGAGACACACAGACACACACACAGAGACACACACACAGAGACAGAGACACACACAGAGAGACACACAGAGAGACACACAGAGACACGCACACAAAAACACACAGAGACACACAGAGAGACACACAGAGTAACACACAGAGACACACACAGAGACACACAGAGACACACACACAGAGACACACACAAAAACACACAGACATACACACAGAGACACACTCAAAAACACACAGACACACAGACACAGAGACACACACACAGAGACACACACAAACACGTGGATGTATTGCTGAGCAACGCGAGGCTGCTCTGAGAAGGTAAATTGCCCGACGCTTTTGGGAACTGCTGGCGCTTTGGTGACGAGCCGAGGTCGACTTTTTAAGTTTTGATTGGTACGGTGGAATATGAGGCGGATTGCATTGATTAACTTGAGTGGATTTGTAATTTAATTTTTTGTTTGTTGTTGTTTTCCTCCTGACAATGAAGTTTCTTTGAAGGCTACTTTACAACAAAATCGAAGGCAATTCTGCGTTTATTTATTAGGTCAAGGACAGTTATTGATCAAAATGAACTAGAAATAGATCAGAATATTGACACTGCAGGAATCCGATGAGCTATAAAGCTCTTTTTCACAGATGTCCAGTTATGAAAGGCAAACAAGTCACCCAAATACATACACATTCAACTAAACCATCCTACCAGGCAAATCCCACTGAGGTATTAACTTAATTTTCAAAAGCGACAAAGCCACAAATGATAGCTCAACACAATAGCTTATAACGTGGACATTTATGGCAGCAACATAATTTAAATAATCTACATGCATGTTTCTAAATGGGAGAGAGAGCGCATGTTTCAGTGCTTTCACAAAGTTTACATTTATAATATGAAGCAACAAACCAATGCTCCTAAAGAATAAAGTTTTCAATCAGTGCTTAGCTGTACTGCGCAGTATATTACAGGTAGTGGAACAACAGGTTCCACATTGCCCACCAGGGATTATTTGTCTGTCTGTCGTGCATATGGGCAGAGGAGTGTGGGGGTGGGAGGGGTGGGGCTGGGTGCCCATACACGTCATCTTTGACTCTCTCCTCCTCTTCCCGTGGTGCAGCCACGGGTAAAATGTTGCTCGTTACATGCTCTGTTATATGATAGTACACGTGTAGTGACATCGGGGATGTCACTGTATGGTGAGAATGGCCGTGGCGTGCGATGCACCATCATCGCGTACACCCCGTGGGTGGTTTTGGTAGCAGCCCTAGCGGGGCTTGGTGAGCGCTGGGATAGCGCGGGCACCACGCATGGCGTGCAGTGCGGGCTCCCACCAGGGGGAGCGGGTGTCAGCCCAGGGCCAGGGTTGCCTAGGGCAGTGGCACTCTGGTTGACCTCGTAGACACGTGATCCGGAGTGTCCACACAGAGGCCCCCAGGTGGGGGGGGGGGCTAGTGGGTGATCACGTGCCCTTGGGAGAGCTCTCGAGAGGGATCGAGGGGGAGCTGGAAGGCTCCAGAAGTCGGGCGGGGCCAGGGGCGGAGCCAGGGGCGGAGTGGTCCCAACCCGTGGGGGGATATAAGGTGGGTCCCTGAGAGGGACCGGGGTCGCTGCATTCTACAAGCTGGAGCTCCACGTCACCAGCTGTAGCTCCACGTCCATCAGCTGGAGCTCCACGTCCACCAGCTGGAGCTCCAAGTCCACCAGCTGGAGCTCCACGTCCACCAGCTGGAGCTCCACGTCTCAAGCTGGAGCTCTACGTCATAGGGGCCGTCCATAAATGACGTCACGCGATTTTTGACGATTTTTGACCCCCCCCCC
>CM025643.2:1083458-1099050 GCA_014621495.2 Entosphenus tridentatus | reverse complement strand
CCCCCCCCCCAAAAAAAATAGAAACATGCTTCAAATCGCTTTAAACTATTGTCATTGTAGTGCGTATTTAATGTGGCGCTGCACTCTGATGTTGAAGGAGAACATTTTATTAAAACGTCTAATTAAGTAGAACGTGCTGTCAATATTTATTTAAAGTTGCGCATTTTCACGTGACGTCACATTTCTCAACCCCCCCTCCCCTCGTCACACATCGTCACAAATGTCTGACCTCTCCCCCCCCCTAGGTGCGTGACGTCATTTATGGACGGCCTCTTACGAGGCAACCACGTGGTCGGTCGCGAACCCGAGTGAGGGCCCGACCCTTCGTAGCTGTAACTCCTCTGTAGAGAGTAGTTGAGCTGGGTGGCCACCACCCTAGGCTGTATCTGGTGAAGGGGCAGTTACCACCCCTTTGTGTTACGGTGTTACAAATAAATGCGTTGCCTCTAAAAAGGAACAACGCCTGCGACTCGGTTGGACTCACTACACATGGATCGGAAACATGGGCAATGTCACGTGACTTTACCGAAAAAACCAAGAGTATGAATCCTTGCAGTCACGAAAGCTTCAAATCTAGAATGTCAAACAACATGACACAATGCGTGCAACGTTCTCAAAGGGCCACTGAGGCGTGCGTGTCTGCAATGACACGGCGAGACAGAAAGAGGATTGCACCCTTTAGAGAACTTGACGCAAATCGGAGGCATCTGCACTGTGAAGGAATGTCAGTGGGCTAGAGGCAGGACACATTGTGGCTGGAAGGGATTACGACCGATGGAAAACGCCAAAAATTACCTAAGCATGAACGCTTGCTTTCTTGTCTAAATGCAATCATTTTAATATTGTCAGTGTTATATATATATATTTTTTTGATTTGCAAGTTGTAAATGCATTCGTTTTGAAAATGATCACAATCAAGATACTCGTTAGTCGTAGAGTAGGAGGTAAAGGGGCAGCCCTGCAATTGCTCGCTTACGTCACTGCTGGTGGAAGATTATCCCGTGGAGGGAACTCTGGAGAGGGTTGTTTAGCCTCCTCTTCCATGATGGCCAGAGGTCTTGGAAGAGATCGGAGTACCCACACTTTACCCCATCACACGGAACCTGCCGATCAACTCTCTCTGGTGGACCAATGTATGCCGCTGGGAGGACAGCCGTGGAGTCATTGAGGAAATGTGCCCGATTGTTTAAACTACCACGCAGGGAGATGGAGCCGATTACCTGCATTGCAAAGTTCAGTGCCCTAATCATTGCACCACGGCAGTATTCCTTTAAGTTCAATGTCAAATCCAACAAAAAACAAACACTGAGATGTGACCCAACGAATGAAGGTCAATCACATAATTATCCTGCCCAGTATGTGCAGCAATGTCTATCCAATTACACCAAGTGTTAACACAAAAGCACGTGCGTGCAATACGATACAGAGTACTGAAGTCTGCAAGCATATGCGGGTTATTTAGTTTCCCGTTTACGCCTATGTGGTTTGAATTAGCTTCAGTCACGCATATACAATTTCACAACCACATTAATTTTTGTAATCTGTAAATTGTAAAAGTAATTACTGTGGGACTTACTGTGAGCATAAACAGCTGTTACAGATACTGCGCAACATACAATTAACGCACACGTAATAGCCAGACAAGTGCGCTCTGCATAAATGCAAAGTAAAAATGACTCTCTAAAACTGCAGACACAACGTTTTATTTTGCCTGGAAGTCAATGTCTAAAAGCCTGTAAAATGAAGCAGCAGGCTTATTAACCAGAATAATTCGAGTCATTCCAAATACCATTCCAAGTGATTCATATGCCCCTTTCCATTGCATTATTCTTGGGATAGGTTTCAGATTACTTTTTCTTAGATATTAGATTTTTGTATATGGAGGCACAACTACAGTTGTTTTCTCCAAATTTGTGATACTTTGTGGATATTGATTGATTGAATTTCAGTAGCTTTCAATGTTTAGACAGTACATGTAATTACTTTTCGATTTTTTATTCATTCATTCTGTGTTTACATTTTTTATTTGCCGGATTTCACAGCACGGTGTGCTAACCACTGCGCCACCACTCTCCAAGCAACGTAACTACTCTGATCTCAAATTAAGGCGAATGACAACGAGTATAGATAAATGGAAACATCTCACCATTATATCAGAAGAGACATTCTGTTTGGAAGCGAAGCCGAGATAATAACAGTTTTTTTTTACGTTAAGAGTAATTTCGCCAGTCATTAGCACGTAACAACAACAAACAAGAACATGCCTTTGAAAGGATATGAACGACTCTCAAGCCACCCAGAGATTCTATTGAGTGAACAATGTCGAGACGTCGTGACTGTTGTCCAGGTGTGCTCATTAGGGACCTCACAAGAACAACTGGGAGTTGGAGAGAGAGAGAGAGGGGCACGAGCTTCTTGTCGCTGGCGAGCTTCCAGTGATCTATTGACATTGCCCACGAGACACTCTCTGTACGTTTAAAAGCGGCCCGGCGTTTTGCTCGACTGAATAATAATCATCATCGTCAATGTCTGATGAAATTACGTGCTCCCCAGAAGGCCGCGGGGACGATGGGTCGTCTAAAGAACCCTGCCATTACTCTTTCGTTCTTTCGGTAAAGTCACGCAGGTAAAAAATAAAAATAGAAATAAGAAAATAATAAAAGTACATGAAATCACGACGTTTCGATTGCAACGCAAGCAATCGTCATCAGGTGTGAAAATCACAGCTAGAAATTTTGCATTTCTATTTTTTTTCTTTTTCTTTCTTTTTTTACTTACGTGACTTTACTGAAAGACCCAAGAATATGAACCTTGCTACGCTCAAGACACGCATTCCAGATTGTCTATTACATTGCAAAAGAGCCGTACTGTGTGTTACTAATTTGCTTGGCGCTTTGGACCGTTGGGCCCTGTGCTCAGCGTCTTTGATTTTAACCACAATGTTCTTCTTCAATCCGATTGTCGAAGCATTTCTACAACCAGGCGCCAGATGGCACTGTGATTGCGCAGTTCCGTGCAAATGTAACCTTGGCAATGCCACGTTCCCCCTCGAGCCATGCAAATAAAAAAAGCACACATAAACACAACGACAACAAAAAAAACCATGACCACGTTAGTTTGATTGGACTAGTTAACTTTTGTAGTACTAATGCCTCCAGTATCCACGACCGCGCTAATCTTTAAGGAATGATTTTAATATGGCACGAAAAAATATCACCGCATTAAACACATTAAGCTGCAGTAATCGAAATGGTCATTATTGCACTGGGGTCTATTAGTCGTGTTTTCATCAGCGTTGCAGTTGTTTATTGTCCATGGATACCAGGCCTCTTAAGTGGACAAAAAATAACATATTTTATTTGAAGTACCGTACGTACTTTGCCGCAGGTCCAATGTGAACTATTGTACATTAGAAAAATGGGACTACCCTTTATAAATATCTGCAATAAATAAATGTGTCCTTTGGAAATGTCAGTGGCTGGTAGCTATGGTGTTTAGAGGGCCCACTCATAAGCCTTGTTCAACTCGTATCATTATTCAACAGAGGCTTTCTGAACCATTTTTTTTTGCCAACAATGAACGTTAATAATAACCAACAACATCAACCGCGACACACAGCTTCATTAATCCAGGAGGCACTCATAGAGTCCTAAGACAATGTTTTTTGATCAGTCAAGACAATTCTTAGACTGTCTGGACAATTCCACAACGAGCCGTTTGCAAAGTTACAGCAAAAGGCAAAGGCGCTGCCCTGCAATGTCCCGCCCTAGTGGGCCTCCACTAAAGGAGTTCTAGAGAGCCCCCTCTCGTGGGTATCTTTGGCCTACTCTTCTACACTGGTCAGACGTCTTGGGAGGGGTGGGAGGAGTACCCACACTTTACCCCACTGCACGCGCTCTGCCAATCCACTGTGGTGTACACATCGCCACTGATGGGTGGACACAGGCTGGGGAGGGGGGGATGGGGGGAGATTTAAGAGAATTGCACCATTCTGTCAACTGCTATGCCAGGAAAATGAACCGCCACCAACCTCTGGATGGAAAGTCCAATGTGTGTATTGCAAGTCCGTTGTGCTCCCCATTACAAATAAGGCAGCAACCCTGACTACACTGGGCACTAAAATATTTGCAAACCGCAGGCTAGCGGTAAATCTGCATGCTGCACTTTGCATATCATGCATTAAGCACAGGCAGAGTCCAAATGTTGGCGATTCACAATGGAGGTGCTCGGAGATTAATGGGATTTAAAGATTACTGAATACTCACATTGCATGTATGTGTGTGAGTGTTGCCCATTACAGGGAGTGGCTCTTCTTCTGAACAAAAGAATGAAGGGGTCGTGGGAGCGTGGCGGTGAGGAGTGGGAAGCTGTAAGCCCCAGGCTACTTTGGGCTCGCCTTCCCATCAACCAGAGGCGAGGAGTGATGGTCGTGGTTACTTATGCCCCCACCGAAGACGAACATCCGTGGAGGGATGCAGGCAAGGCCGATGAGTCAGATGCCTTCTATGACCTCCTGTCACAGGTGCTGGCTAAAGTGACCCCTCGGGATAGAGTAATCTTATTGGGCGACTTCAATGCTAGAGTTGTTCATGATGCTAACACCTGGTCTGGAGTGATTGGAAGTCATGAGCCAGATCAGCTCAATAACAACGGTAGGAGGCTGCAAGATTTTTGTGCAGCCCATGGGCTTGTAATTACCAACACGCAGTTCCGGCATCGGCGCATCCACACAACATCATGAATGCATGCCGGGTCAAAGCAAGAACATTTGCTGGACTACATAGTGACGGAACAGCGGATGCGGGCCCATGTCCTTGACACCCGGACCTACCGTGGAGCTGATCTGTCCACTGACCATCGACTTGTCATCTGTAAGATGCGCCTGCCTTTCTTCCACTCCAGTGGTGGGTGTACACCCAGGACCCCATTCAAACCCATAGTGGAATGGTTTGAGATAGCTGATGGAAGTTGCAAGCGAGAATTTCATCATCGCTTGCGACTGTGGTTGGCATCATCCCCCACTCATCCTGATGTCGAGGGGAAATGGGCGAGGTTTAGGACTGTGGCTCATGCAGCGGTGGATAAAGCACAGCAAGTTGTCACAGTAGGGGGCACAGGTGGTGCATCAGCCAGTTATCTCAGTCAGTCGACCCGTCGCACCTGGGTCTGTCCAGTGACCTCGTGCCAGCGGGCGTTCGACACTTCACGTGACCTCAACGTGCACCTAGCCTGGCACAAGCGTCGTGGTGACGTCACCACCACTTCGTCGCGAATGGCGGTTGTTGTTGTTGCCCATTATAGCATTGTCTCGCTGAGATCACGGGGCAGTCGCATTAAAATAACCTAAGTCCAAAAGTCCCATGGCTCTATTTAAATAAAAATAAGCAAACAATACGCCCTTCTTCATAAATCCGTACCTTCACATGAAATATTAAAAGTGGGTTTGAAGTTTTCGTGACTGCAAGGGTCCATACTCTTTGGTTTTTTCGGTAAAGTCACGTAGGTAAAAAAAGAAAATAAATGAAAAATAAATTAAACGTCGTGATTCAATTAAAATATATATTTTTTTTACCTACGTGACTTTACCGAAAAAAACAAAGAGTATTAAAAGTGGGTGTTTTTTTTACACATTCTACTATAGCCACACGGCCTTCTGCGGGCACGTAATTTCAGCGAAGGCAAGCGAACGGTTTTGACATTCAGCGCGTCATCAGATAGTCTTGCTTGAACCAATTCTGGTTGAACCATCAAATGTCTATAGGCAAGGACACATACTTAAATATGGGTCCGAGTTCGACGCATTAGCTTCGTTGTGGAATATATATATAATAAATCGAAACTTATATTCTCCATAACCCTTTTGTTGTTAAGGTGATTTTGTGTCATCTATTTAAAGAAGAGTCAATTATGGGAGTACTGTATTTTCACTTAGTGGAAAAAACTAAAGGTGTCAGAGAAAATAACAACCACGCATATAATAGCAGAACGTTATAGGGGATTGTATGTGCTGTATGTATATGTATGTTGAACTTCTAATCGGAGGTGCGAAGGAGGATTAGCCAGATGCACGAAGCTCAAATCTTTACAAAACGTTACAACACTAAGACATAAATGTCTGCGCATTAATGACATCACTGGCAATTCCCCTGGGCGACAAGTCACTACCGCGTGGCCAGATGCCCTTTAATTACACACACACACACACAGATTTGCGGTGCATGTACAACAAGATACTTTGTAATGGAAGCATTTATCACTGTCTGGGAAACGTCTACCTCACGGCTAAATCTCCCGGTCTTGGTGGACACATTGCAGGTTAATTAAAGTAATGCAAGGAATTAATCATGAAAGTCTTAGGTGACTGATCATTATACAGATATTGATTTTTTAGCATTAATATTATTTGTACCCCCCCCTCCCTACACTTTTCCTTTCGCCCCATGTTAACGTCCGCACGTGAATTTTCAGTTTACAATGTCAAGTGGGTATAATGCTGGCCGTGCTTCCGAACCACGAGTGTGTCTTAGGCAAATCTGCAAATTCAATCGATTGATATTACAATGACATTATCTTCCACGCCGAAACTCCGCTCGCTCGAGGTGCAGCCCTGCAATGCCTTGCTCATGCCACTGCTGCCTGGACGATCCTCCGCTCGAGAAGGTCTTTAGAGAGCCTCCTCGGGAGGACATTTTGGCCTATTCTTAAATCCTGGCCAGACGTCTTTGAATACGTGGGAGTACCGCACACGATCAAGCAGCTGTGGTGTCCGCGTTTACACTGCTGGGATGGGCAGGTGGGGGGGGTTAAAACACGTGTATCAACTCTTTCAACTCCCGCGCCGTGAGATCGAACCGGAGAGCTCTTCTGGATCGCGATTTTCAGTGTGTCAACAGAGCACGACGAATCCAAACAACAGGGGGAGTGCGCAAAAGCCCATTGAACGCATTATAAAATACGGAGAATGTCAATCGGAGATTCCAGTAAAACGGCGATTGGATGCGTCTCCTGGTGACTCGTGGGTAAATACTGGAATTAAAAAAATGTTTTCTCAAAAGCCACCTTGGTTGAGTGGTCAACTCTTACCTGCTCCATCTCTCTGGGCTCTCAATGTCGGTGCTACGAAGAAGAGACGTTGCTCGCAACGTTCTTCGACTCTCTTCCGACGTCGTTCTGTTCACAAAAGGGAGACAAAAAAACACGAAATTTGAAAAATTACAGAGCCATTAGCCTCCAATCACGCGTACATAAATTGTTAATGAAGGTTATAAGGAATCTAATGATGAACATTGTAGAGGCTAACCAAGCACGCACATGCCGTCAAGCGGGATTTAGACAAGGCTCTTATACCATTGGCCACATAATATTGTCAACCAGCTCCCAGGAGAGACAAATGAGTATCAAATACCATTACGCCCTGGCTCTATAGACTCTGAAAATGCATTTCATTCGATGGAAACGGACGCAGTAAACCAAAGCCGTCCACAATGCAAGGCCTCACGACGACGTTATTATATATATTTAAAAAAACTATTTTATTTTTTTATAAGTAGGGAACCGTGACATTCTGAAGATAGCGTGTGAAGAGTGGCAAAATGTAAATTGAAAAAGAACAGGAGTCGAGCAAGGAGATTCGGTCTCACCAATGGCTCTTCGCGGCATCAAAGTGAGGAGATGTTTCCGAAACTGTATTCGAAAATCCAAGGCTGACTGTGATATTAAATGGAGAAAGCGTTAACCAATGTCAGATGTCCTCATCAAATATAAGTCAGAATTATGGAAATGAATTAAGTACAATTTCGAAGAAGGCAATGGATCTGTAAGTCTTCAAGTCAGTTTAATCACCCCTCTTGGAGAAGATAATGATTGAGGCGGCGTTTCACGACGGACGTATCTCGTTTCCGTGAAAAAAATATATATCCAAAATTATTCACGGCCATGTTAGAAGGCTTGATTTTTTTTATTGCATTGAATACATCAAATGCATGAATTGTAAGTCGCCTCAGCATTGCTGATGAAATGGGTCATGATAACAAAAAAACTGAGTGGAAATTAACAACAGGAAGGAATTGAAAAACGTTTCCAGTGGCTGCCGAGTAGGATGCCAATACGGTACAATCGTATGTAGCCATGAGCAAACCAAAAGCCACGTCCAGAAAAGTTTGATCATCAAGACAATTGTTGGAGGGACACAACTGGGATAAAGTGGAACAACGCGGACGTCCAGAATAATAAACACCACCCTCATTCGAGATCCAAACATCATCACACCTCCTCCTCCTCCTCCTCGAAACACACCGGTGGTGGAACCATCAACCCACATCGAAACACCACCACCAGGTCGCTGCGCACATCAAACATTCAAGACACAGCAGCCACGGTGGTAGTGCAACTGTGGCCATGCAAACCGAACTCTGACCCCACAGAGTGAACCCACTCTGGTCAGAAGCAGCGCATCTGAAAGCGCCGCGCGCCAACATGACTGGCAGCCAAAGTAAGAAAGGCGGGTTGAGAGGATGCCCGCTGCGGGGATGGAGCGATGAGACGCAGCAGATGCGCAGACGCGAGATGGATTGTGACGTCGCCTGACCACGAGGGATGGTGACAGCCTGGGGGGAGGGGGGGGGGGGCTTTAATCCGGCAGTGGATGAACGGTGGCTGATGACGATGATGATTTAATTACGGCTCGTCTGCATATGCGAGCTAATGTTGACGCGTACGCATATTGATGGATGGAGCTGGATTGGCGGAGATAGTTTTTTTTCGATTTAAAGCTTTCGTCACTGCAGGGATTCATCTTCTTGGTTCTTTCGGTAGAAGGAAAGTAATAAAATAATAAAAATAAAACATAATAAAATAAAATAAAACATAATAAAATATGTTTTATTTTTATTATTTTATTACTTTCCTTCTACGTGACTTTACCGAAAGAACCAAGAAGATGGCGGAGATAGTGTCGTTGATTCTCAAAAACAATCTTCAGTCTGCGTTTTTTTAAGCGTAGCGCAGTGGTGGAGTGGTCAGTGCTACAGACGGTGAACCCGGCCACTTAAATTCACCTCCAGGCCACGGCTAACATCGAGAGCGAGATCAACGTGATCCGATCGCGAGCTCCCAGCTTCACCGAGATGCCCTGACCAGCGCGGTGAAGTATGACCAATCAACCCCACGACCGATGTGGCATGGGGAGGTTTTCGTCCAGCAGTGGATTGACAAAAGTTATTATCATCATCGTAGTATAATAAAACTGCGTATGCAATTCCATATGCATTACCGTGTATACATTGCTGCATTTGAATATCACAAAAAAAACACATCTACGTCAATGAACCGTGGGCTATAGTCTACTGGCAAGGCATTGTTAGCGAGCACCTATTAAGGTGAGCACAACACATAGTGTCGTGCGGGTGTGTGCAGCATGGCAGTGCATTGCTCATGTTGACGCTCTGCACCCGAGTGTCATTCGTTTTCGAGCTGAGTCAACATTGGGGTGAGACTCGCGGGGTAGTTACCAATTGCCCCCTGGTGTGAAAGGGGACGAAGCACCCAGGTTGACGGGAAAGATAATAATGGGGTGGGAATGGCGTGGTGCAGGGGTTAGCACACTGCCCTCTGAACCTGGTGACCTGAGTTTGAATCCCGCGCACGGCCAATGAGAATTCACGTCAACGCGTGGACGACACGTGTCGTCTGTTTTCTTGAGGGTGGCTTTCACCAACTCTACTGACCCGCAAAGCTCAAGCCACCCACGCGTTGACCCCCACCTCCACCACCACCACCATCACCAGGAGGGGTGTCTCACAGAGAGAATTACTGCTGCAGGTAACTTTCTCTCTCTCTCTTCTTCTTCATCATCATCATCACATATCTATAAATCACACGACGGGGAATCTCGTTGTAACGGAAGAGAGACGCTGCTCGCAGCTCATTGGAGCTGTGACTGATTCAGCAGCAGCAGCAGCAGCAATTGGCACCACCGCCCCCTCCGACCCCCCCCCCCCGGTTGGCCGGTAAGGGGGGGGGGGCCCCCCCCGGAAGCCGCAGGGCCCCGCACGAGGGCGGGGATTCGATGACCTCACTCGGTCTCTCTGCTATTGATGCCCGGCAGCGTGTCTCTAATATAGCAGCCCTGGGGGGAGTCGTGACACACACAAAGACACAAATATACAAAGATCCCCCGTATGGCCGTAACAGACTGTAGGGGCAAGTGCTGTTAGCGAGCACCTATGAAGGCCGGCACGGCACGCGAGGGGTTGGGTGGCCAGCAACCACGCCCGGCCGCCTTTGTCTTCCTAGTGGCGATGTTTTACGCACCGCACCAGGTACTCATTTGAGGCTGAGTCGACCTAGGGGAGGTCCAGGACCGGTTCAGATAATCGTCACTGGTGTTGGCCGTGAGCGGGAATCTAACCCGGGTCGCCAGGTTCGTAGCGCAGCGCGCTAACCGTTACACCACCGCTCTGCATACACAAACACTCTCAC
Organism: Entosphenus tridentatus; assembly: GCA_014621495.2. Classification (NCBI taxonomy): domain Eukaryota; kingdom Metazoa; phylum Chordata; class Hyperoartia; order Petromyzontiformes; family Petromyzontidae; genus Entosphenus; species Entosphenus tridentatus. The sequence continues at coordinate 1,088,571 of CM025643.2, read as the reverse complement.
ACACTCAGACACACTCTCACACACACACACTCTCACACATACAGACACACTCACACACTCTCATACACACTCACATACACAGACACACTCACACACTCTCACACACTCACATACGCACTCACACACACGAACTCTCACACACGTACTCTCACACGCACTCACACACACGCACTCACACACACACACTCACACACGCACTCACACACACGCACTCTCACACACGCACTCACACACACAAACTCTCACACACGCACTCACACACGCACTCACACACACGCACTCTCACACGCGTACTCTCACGCACGCACTCACACACACGAACTCTCACACACGCACTCACACACATGAACTCTCACACACGCACTCACACACACGCACTCTCACACACGCACTCACACACACGCACTCTCACACACGTACTCTCACGCACGCACTTTCACACACACTCACGCACTCACACACACACTCTCACACACACGCACTCACACACACGCACTCTCACACACGTACTCTCATGCACGCACTCTCACACACGTACTCTCATGCACGCACTCACACACGCTCACACACACGCACTCTCACACACATTCACACACGCACTCACATACACAGACACACTCACACACACTCACACACGCACTCACACACACACTCTCACACACACGCACTCACACACGCACTCACACACACGCACTCACACACGCACTCACACACGCTCACACACACGCACTCTCACACACATTCACACACGCACTCACATACACAGACACACTCACACACACTCTCACACACACTCACACACGCACTCTCACACACGCACTCTCACACACGCACTCACACACACGCACTCTCACACACACTCACACACGCACTCACACACACGCACACACTCTCACACACGCACTCACACACACGCACCCACACACCCACCCCGCCTCCTCTTGACCAATTTGTTCCCTGGCCTGCAGCTGCGGTGTGCAGGCACACTGCCTCCCTCGCGCGCGGTGGCTTCGCCGGATCTGCTTCACGCGCTGCACGTAAGGCAACTCGAAAAACAACAAGAAGCTTCGTAGGTCGAATGAGGTGATCGTCATCAGCGGCCGTGGTCCATCCACCGCTGGATGAAGCCATCGCCTGAGCCGCCGCCACTCACGGTTTCGCGATGTGACCACCCACGTGCAGAGGTCGCAACCGGGTACCCGATACCCGTACCCTACCCGTACCTGGCTACCCGTACCCGGCCGGGTGAGTCACTGGTGAGTCACCGTTTGTCACTCATTTCCCAACGTCTTGTCTCTTCTCACAATTCAAGTTCCTAGAATCAACCCACCCGCGCCTGCAACATGGCTTCATCCCAGAGGTCGCAATAAGGTACCCGACACCTGTACCCTACCCGTACCCGGCCGGGTACGGGTAGGGTACGGGTACGGCCGGGTACGGGTACCCGTTTGCGACCCTGGTGCGGCCGGGTACGGGTAAGGAATCAAAACCCGTTTGCGACCTCTGCCCACGTGGCTCCTGCACGCAGCAGCGGCTCGTGCCGCCTCCTCCTCTCCTTGGCCCCCGGCAGTGTGACCACGGCAGTGCACCAGAGGCACACACATGGGTCTCTCTGCCTTCACGCGTCCCGTGCAATGAACGCACGGGCACCCGTCTAACGGCGCCTTTCTGTGTATTATTGTTGTTGTTGTTGATAATTATAATTAATGTAGAACGCAGAGCAGAGGACAATTAGCGCAGCGTGGCAGTGAGCGCGTTGTGCGAGTGGCCCAGATGTCTTGTGACCCCAAATTAATTGACCCCTAAAATGTTTTATCCTTTGCATATTTATTTATGTTTTAAATAAACCTTACATTTTTTTTAAGTTTTACAGAATTAAATGGGAGTCACAAGACATCCGGACCACCGTGTACTTTCAGACGGCGTCTCCATCCAGTAGTGGATCGATCGTGGCTGGTGATCATGATTGATTATACACTGGTCAACAAAAAAAAACATTTTTTTCTGGCCTGGACTTTTACAGCTGTTTTAGACTAATTTCAGGGTGCTGATTCCAAATCTGATCTCAGATTTGCTCTATCACATCTCATTTTTTATGCTATCGGCATACCCCATTTTCATTGATTTTACCCGAAATTAACTCTGTCACTTATGATTGCAAGTTGATGCGAGTCAGTGACTGCTTTAGTGTTAAAATATGGTGCTGTATTTTTAGGATAGTGTGTTTATAAAATCATTTTATGTAGATATCCGCATTTATTTAATATTTTTCTTATGCAGTTTTTATTGAAAATGCAATATATGATATCTCAAAAACCTGATGTGATAAACAAAAACTGATGCCAGATTTGGAATCAGCACCCAAAACATACCTTAAAACCGTTGGAATACCTTATGCCAGAAAAAGTGTGTTGACCAGTGTTATTTTTCAAATCCGTGTTTGTGACTGCGGGAAGGTTTCCCTGTGAGTGAGTGAGAGAGGAAAATACTTTACCTTTGTGGGCTCTCACTTATTTCTCAATTTCGTTCATCGATGTATCAAATTGAGACTTCTAATGCTGCAACGTGCTCATTCTGACGCTCGCATGCTCAGAACCACGTGTGACGAGATGAACACTGCACCATCATCACAACGCGGATTGCCCGCCGTGGACTGATGGCTCGCAAGTGGAATTGCAATTCAGATGTCGGCAGTGTTCAATCGAAACATTAAACTATTTTTTTTATTTTACTCGGTAAGGCTCACTTTGTTTTCAGAAGCTACCTGGTTATCACAAATGAAAGCCAACCGAAGTGGCTTATCACGTGGAGATTTACAGCAGCAAAATACTCGAAACGCACGTTTAGAAATGTGGAAGGAAAACCCCGGAGAACTCGTGGAAAAATCCACGCGACCATGGGAGAGAACACGCGAACTCCGAATATACAGCAGCAGGCGTCAGGGTCGAGATCCAACCCACGACCTCTTGTGTACCAGGCGAGGTAGTTAACATCTCCTAGCCACCACGGCAGTTGGAACGACCGTGCGGATTTATTAAATCCTCCCCGCCTCTGTCAACGCATCAGTCCATTTGGCTCCAACACAGATCGTGTTTCGGCAGGTCGCGTGGGGTGGGGTGAAGTGTGGGTACTTCTCCCTCTTCCAAGACGTTTGGTCAGCGTGGAAGAGTAGGCCGAACACCTCCTAGAGCTCCCTCTAGTGGAGGCAATTCTTCCAGCAGCGATTGTAAATACTTGCAGGGAAGCACCTTTAACGTGTTTATAGATTCGTGTGAAATTATATGACGATATCATTTGAGCCTTGAGCAATACTTAGATGGGCGCACACCGGTAAGACACCGGGCGTTATAGGCTACTGCTGGGATATGATTTCAGCAGAGGGCAGTGCAGAAGCAAATCCATTGTTGTACTGTATTCTGTTCTAATGTCTATGGTCCCAGCTGACACCGACCAAGCCGCGTTGACCAGCGCGGTCTCGTTAACTGTCCGTGCCCAGGGCCCGCTAGGCATGGGGCCTCATCCAGCAGTGGAATCACAAAAGTACAGTATTTCACCCGTGCTACATAGAGAGTATCCAGCATTCACTTAGAACTTCCATTAATTCCTCGTAGGTGCTTGTAAGTCAAATCCTCACGTCTTGTGTGTGTGCGGCAGTGCTCCCCACCTGTTTACTCTGCCGCCTCTACCAAACGGGATGTCACACATCCCATGGCCGAGACGCGACTTCGTCACGATGCCGCGCCGACAGATTTGAGAGGCTTAAGCCCTCTGCGCGCGAGGCCACGCGCAGGGCGCCTGGAGGCATTACTCGAGCCGACCCCGCAAGAGTGCCACAATAACGACGACAATCATCACATTTACACATCCCCCCCCACCCACCCACCCCCGTGACGTGTGACAATCTCTAAGAGCAACTGCCTGCTCGGCTCGTTGTCTCTGTGTGTGTGTTTGTGTCTGTGTGGATATTGCATGGGGAGCGGTGGTGCAGCGGTTAGCGCTACGCTGTGCTATGAACCCGGCGACCCGGGGTTCGATTCCCGCTCGCAGCCAACACCGGTGACGATTATCTGAACCGGTCCTGGGCCTTCCCTAGGTCAACTCAGCCTTAAATGAGTACCTGTGTGCGGTGTGTAAACATCGCCACTGGGGAGACAAAGGCGGGCGTGCGTGGTGCTGGCCACACACCCCCTCGTGTACCGTTCCGGCCTTCATAGGTGCTCGCTAACTGCACTTGCCCAGTGCCGGATTATCGTAGTAGCAAAAGTAGCTACATATGTAGTGGTACAAATGTAGCTACGGGCCCCACACTTTCAAGGGCCCCGCGCTAACTGCTTTCAAGCTATCAATCCCGGTTCAGTAATTCTGCACTTGCTCTATTACTATAGTACTATACCGCCTTCAACTTTTATGAACGACTGGGTGTTTAAGGTTAGCGATTTGTCGTATTATCTGGCTGTATAGCAAATGAGAAAAAGTACAATTACTTTACTGTGCAAGTTCAAAATTTACGTGTTTTAATATTCTGTGTTTTTAATTTATTTAGGGCCCCTTCATAACATATGCTACAGGCCCCGCACTAGCTTCATCCGGCACTGCACTTGCCCGTACAGCCTGTTAAGGCTATGCGGGGGATCTTTGTTGTTATTTCACGGGACACATCGGAGCCCCTAAAAGATGCCATCGCTGTTGGCGAGGCACGACCTCTTGTCGCCAGAGCGGTAATTTCAAAACGCGAGAGAGAGAGAGAGGGGGGGCAATGAAAGGGAGGGGAGAGAAAACAAAATCAATAATCTCACCGCGTCCCCCTTTAAATGGGAGCATCAATAATGGATAAATTGTTTACTTATTCAGCTCATATATTGTTTGCAGGCGCTTGACAACGCAGGTGTGTCTTGTGTGTGGTGTGTGTGGTGTGTGTTGTGTGTGGTATGTGTCTTGTGTATAGTGTGTGTGTTGTGTGTGGTGTGTGTGTATTGTGTGTGGTGTGTGTTGTGTGTCGTGTGTGTGTTGTGTATTGTGTTGTGTGTGTGTGTATATTGTGTGTCGTGTGTGTGGTGTGTGTGTTGTGTGTCGTGTGTGTGTTGTGTGTGGTGTGTGTATTGTGTGTGGTGTG
>CM025643.2:981668-993279 GCA_014621495.2 Entosphenus tridentatus | reverse complement strand
AGGTCGAGACGAACAAGGCAAAGGTCGAGATGAACAAGGCAAAGGTCTCCCTCCTCGAACGAGTGCGGGGTGGCACTCGCATCCAACGATGGCCCAAAGTCAGCGGTGAAAATTTCCACTCGTCCGTAGCAAAGGGCAGTCCCCCTCCAGAGGACGCAAACGCGCACTTGACTCGTCTCAATTACCACGTCTCCGTGAACCACGGAACTCAAGTGCCTACTTGTCACCCCGCCCAGTCTCCCCCTCTCTCCCTCAGTCTCCCCCCGTCTTCCCCCACCCTCCCCCCCCACACAACGCGTCCTTGCTTCGTGACTATTCTCGTTGTTCTGGGACGTCTCGCAAGCGGCCTGCATTCTCTGGGCCGATTGTCGCTTCCCAGCCTCCGCTACAATTTCCCGACGTCTCAATTCGCGCCGCGTGTCGGGGCAGGAGGGCGGGGGGGGGGAACCCCATCGCCAAAAGTGTCCATCAAAAATGTTGTAGACAGCAGAAGCATTGCGTTTCACATTCTCCTTCTCATTCTTCTTGCGTAAAGTGGCTCCGTGATTACATGCCAGGTCCGACAGCCTCAGCAGGGGGGGGGGGGGAGATGAGTGGACATCTCCACTAAATGTCAGCGGGGTTCGCGATGCGTCGAGACAATGCCGTCACGAGCTATCGACGTTCAATGTAACGTAACATTTCATTTTGCCTTCAGATTAATTTATTTCTTGACTCGAAAGCGTTTCCTCGAAAGCCTCGCTCCGGGATGGGGGAGGGTGGAGAGGGTTATTTCTGGCAAAGTCGCTACCCACCTGGGATCAGCAGTCGCCTCCCCGTGGGAATCATGGCGAATGTTGCTGGTTGCTGTTGTTGTTTATCCTCACCAACCATTGACCTCCAATTAATTTTCAAGGTTAGACTACATACGGTGCGAATGAAGTTCAACGTACACATGTAATAAAGCTCTTGGAGACGACTTCTGGAATCTGTCTTTTATTCACTTAGGTTACAGTTACTTCACGCTGCTGATAGGCAACGTGAAGTGGACAGATAGACCGAGAGAGACGCACTGCCACGTGGCAACTCGGAGCCCCGCGTGGCCCCTTCCTCCGTTCGTTCCCGTTCTGACCACGTGTCGTTCCTCTCTACCCCTATTTAATACCCGGGTCACGTGGTACGCTTCAGCCAATCCTCGTTAGCCTGCATCGAATCTTCCAGGCTCTCTCGTCAGCTCCCGGGACCACGCCCCTGACTCGTCTCCCCATTGGCTGAGGCCACAGCCAGCAGAACCAATCTCCCTAGCTGTCACCTCTCGATCACGTCAGGGCCATGCCCCAAGGCTTCCCCCCATTGGCTGTAAACCAGGACCGGCAGAGCCAATCACCATGACGAGTTGTGATACGTCAGTGAGCCGGATATAGCCTCATATTACACACACATAAATCACCTCCAACGTCACCTCCTGTGTTCAGAGCGAACGGTGGCCCAGCGGCCTCTCGCGACCAGAGTCACGTGGCCCACCTCGGCAGCCCGAGTCGGACTTGTCCCCCAACCCACCCCCAGGGCCACCACCAGGGACGAGCCGTGAGCGAGTTTGGCTTGGCCCGGGCACGTCGCGAGATCGAAGGGCGTGCGCGCAGGCCGCTCCTCCGATTAGCGCCGTAGGACGACGCTTTTTGCGGCAGAGATTTCAGCATGCGTGCACTCCACCACAATTGCTACGAACGCGCTGTAACTAAACGGAATTATGTCCGAGGCTGTACACACGGTTCATTTACATACGTCCGTGGCAGGATTTTTTTTACACTGTTTCTGATTTGCATTTAAGCGGCGTTCATTATTTCTCGTGTTTGCAGTAAGTTCTGGCGTGGGTTTTGTGTAAATAATGTCGCGTTGTTGTTGTTGTTGTTGTTGATCTTGATAGTTTTTACATTCCCCTCCCTGCAATGCCCTGCAACTACCGCTTCGCTCGTCCTCGCTGCTCAGCTCAACGCAGGCCTCGCCAACCTGAAACATTGAAGGCTGCAAGTTTCTGCTCATACCAACAGGTTTCCTAGAACTAAGTGCGTCAAAAAATGACGGCGATCCGTCCATCCTGGGAAGCAACAACAACAACATCAACAACAAACAACCCCAGAACAAGTGGAAACCGTGGGTTGGACAAACAGCCCCCCCCCCCCCTTCAACACGGAGAGGGACGTCACTGTCAGTGAAGGTCCAGTGGTGGCCAGGAGATGTTCACTACCTCGCCTGGTGTGCAGGAGGATCGTGGGTTCGATCCCGACCCTGTCGCCTGCTGTATGTTGGGAGTTTGTGTGTCTCCTTCTCTCATCATTATCACGGTGACGAGATGTTAACTCCCTCGCCTGGTATGCAGGAGGGTCGTGGGTTCGATCCCGAGCCTAACGCCTGCTGCTGTATATTTTGAGTTCGCGTCTCTCTTTCCGTGGTCGCGTTGATTTTTCTCCGGGTCTTCCGGGTTTTCCATTCCACATTTAGACTCAACGTGAACACGCGTTTAGAGCATTTGGCTGCGATACATGTCCACGCGATGACAAGCCACTTCGTCGGGCTATCATTTGCGATAGCCAGGTCGCTTCTAACAAAGAGCGATATAGCTCAGTGGCCCTTACCTGGTCAAGTAAAATGTGTTTAAATTTCGATTTAAAGCTTTCGTGACTGCAGGGATTCATCTTCTTGGTTCTTTCGGTAAAGTCACGTAGAATGGAAATAATAAAATAATAAAATAAAACATTAAATAATTCTCACGACGTTTCGGCCACAACGCAAGCAGCCGTCCTCAGGTGGCCGAAGCGTCGTGAGAATTATTTTATTATGTTACATTTTATTATTTTATTATTTCCATTCTACGTGACTTTACCGAAAGGACCAAGAAGATAAAAATGAGTTTGTGTGTGTGTAAATAGTTTAGTTATGAGCCGGCATCTCGCTTATCCTCGTCGGCCTCACCCACAAGCGTTTAAGATTCTCAGCGCACAGCCGAATTAGCCGAGCACCATGAATAATGAATTTCGGTTGCGCGAGGGTGGGGAAGTGAATCGATGGACTGTGGCGGCGGAGGTGGAGCCGGCGGTGTCGGGGCGGCTCACACCGCGTCTGTCATTCGCGGCGAGTAATTGAGTTGCGCCCGTCACGTGGGTGGCGCTCGGGAGACGATCAATCGTCTCGCGAGTGCCACGTGGACCAACACACGGCGGGCACGTTCTCGACGACGCTCCGTTGTGATCGTTATTGGGAGCTTTTGTTTTATAAACCTCTAAGATATATAGACGTGCGCATGCTGGGGTTTGTTACATTCTGGCTGTTGTTGTTGTTTGTTTGGCATTACCGATAATCGCGTGAGAAAAGAAAAGCAGGTAATAAGGAGCTGCCGGTTGATTGCCACACAAATACAAATGTATCTATACTCTTAGTTTTTTCGGTAAAGTCACGTAGGTAAAAAATGAAATTAAAATTAATAAAAAGAATAATATAAATAAAATAATTCTTATTTTATTTCTATTATTACTTTTATTAATTTTAAAATGAAATTAAAATTAATAAAAAGAATAATCTAAATAAAACATTAATTATTTTATTTCTATTATTACTTTTATTAATTTTAATTTCATTTTTTACCTGCGTGACTTTACCGAAAAAACTAAGAGTATGAATCCTTGCAGTCACGGAAACTTCAAATCTAGAACAAATGAATCTGTAATACGCGTAGAATATCGATCGTTTTTGTAAACTGAGAAACGATGGCAGCTGCCATAGGTGCCACGGCTCGCACGCTGGACCTGCCACTTTGTCGAGCTCGCCGGCTCGATTCATATCTCCCGGCGCGGCAGTGGGAAGTGTCAAGGACGGGCGCCGCGGTGACGTGATGCTAGCCTCTGTTTGGGTAGAGCGAAAGGGATAAAATAGGCCTCCTGTACACCGGGCGAGGGAGTTAACATCTCCTAGTCACTGCGTCGCCACTTTTTGACCGAGTTCGGCGTTCGGGCGACGCGGACACTGCGAGCTCGCGGCCTCTGCCTCGCGCCCGCTCTTAGATGGCTTGGGCAGCAGTGGCACGCAGATCCGCGAATTCTTCCACCAAATTAAACTTTTGCAAGTGGCCTGGGCTTTGGCAGAGGAGAGCTCTGGCAAGGAGTTACGCATACATAATTAAATATATAAATAGAACGTGATTTTTTTCAAGCAAACAAACTGCCACTCGCAAGTAAAAATCATATACATAGAACAAAAACGATAGCCATCAAACCGGGACCATGAGATTGCCTGCTATGCGCTGTCGATCCACTGCTGGGCGAAGTCACGTGACTGTACTTAACCACACGAGTCAGGGCGGAAGGGTCTCCAATCGAAGGCCCTGTAGGCCGTCTGGACAGACGCTAGGTTTGGACCTTCTCTAGCCACGCTGGCCAGATGTCTTGGAAGGGGTGGGAGTATATTCTTAGGTTTTTTCGGTAAAGTCACGTAGGTACAAAATTCAAAATAATAAAAGTAAAATAAAATAAAAATAAAAATCACGACGTTTCGGAGGCAACACAAGCTTCCGTCTTCAGGTGGAACCGTCACAGCCAAGACAGCTGTATCTTATTTTACTTTTATTATTTTGAATTTTTTACCTACGTGACTTTACCGAAAAAACCTAAGAATATGAATCCTTGCAGTCACGAAAGCTTCAAATCTAGAATTAAGGGGTGAGAGTATCCACACTTAACCCCACCACGCGTGACCTTCTATCAACTCACTCTGGTGGCGTCCACGCACACTGCTGCCCGCTACATCATCGCTTGCGCCGAGGCGCATGCTGAGTGAGCCTCACCCCACTGCTCCTCCTGCCTGCACCACCGCTCCGCATGGAGGCCCCTCCGTGTGTGTGTGAGATGCCCCCTCCCCAATTATCGGCGCACATCGCCCGGCCATGCCCACGCGCGCATTACCGCATCGGGGGAAAGCGATCACGAATTAGCCATCATCATCATCATCATCCCAACAGTGTACGTGGCTGCAATCGCATTACAGGTTGTAACTCGAGCAATCATAATTGATTACGGTGCCACTGGCTCGTTGGTAATCTAGTTAGCTTCATTGTAGACATGAGAGGTAATCGACATTCCGTGGCCTGACGGGAACGCCTGACTCGGATGACGCCCGGGTTACCTCTCTGTCTCTGCGTGGCGCGCCTATGCCGATGCCCAGCGTGGTGAAGTATGGTCAAACAAGATCGTCGCGACGATGTCTGTTGGGGAGATCTCCAAACAGCAGCTCCTAGAGCAGAATCAGTTCGGTTTCCGGAGAAGCTGCCAACGCCTTGACTTGTGTTTGTTTATTTATTTTAATGATTAAAATATCCCCACGAGATGGAACGCGTCGCTTGTAAGGGCGTCCGGGGTGTCAAGTGTCACCAACACATCGAAAGACAACGATCCTCCTTATAGCCTTAACCTCATTTTGTGCCAAGTGCTGTTAGTGAGTAGCAGCCATGAAGGCCGGAACGGCACACCATGGCGTGGGTGGAAATTACCACTCACGACCGCCTTCATCTCCCGAGTGGCGATGTTTACACACCGCACCAGCTGCTCATTTGAGGCTGAGTCGACCAAGGGGAGGCCCAGTACCGGTTACGATAATCGGAACTAGTGTCGGTGGCCGTCATCGGGAATCGAACCCGGGTGGCCGGAGGGTTCGTAGCGCAGCGTAGCGCGATCCGCTCGCGACAGCACCGCTGCCCACACGCACAGCGATCATCAACAACTAGACAAAGATCCCCCACCCAAGGTGAATCTCCTCCCTCGCCGTGAGTCAATGTTACGGTGCCCCACCCTGCACCACCCCAAATCCCCCCCCCCACCCCCCCCCCCCCCCCCCCCCCATGCATCCCCCCCCCTGCACCCGGCCCCCCTGCATCCGCAAATTTGGCGATTTTGACTATACAAATTATTGTAATTGTACAGAAATGACATTTATAACACATATCAGTGGAAAAAAAATCATATTTATTTTATTTGATTATTCTTTTTTTTTACTTTTCCTAACAGCTATTTTCATTGGAGTATGGCAGGTGGGGGGCTCTGCCTCCCCTGCCTCCCCTTACCGCACGTACCTGCTCTGCACTCTCTTCCCGCACTCTCTCTTTCTCTCCGCACTCTCTCTCACACATGCCGGTGATGTGCTCGTCTTCTTCGAATGCTGGGGGGCCGGACAAGCCCCCCTCTGTACCAGCGTGGACGGCACCCTCGTGGTGTTCACCTTCTGAAGCGCTCGCTCGTCACCGTGGCGTGCGCGATGACCACCACAACCACCACCACCACGTGACTTTTCTTTCGTGTTGTGCGCGGTGCTTTTAGCGCTACAGCGCGTGCATTTGCACGTTTAATTGCATTTGTTTGCTGGTGACTGTATTTCATATGGAAATCGCCTCCAGCGCTGTTGCTGCTGAAGGCTACAAAAGTTGTTTAAAAGTCAAAAGTTTCCGTACTCTCTCTCCGTACTCTCTCCATCTCCGTACCCTCTCTCTGCTCTCCCTCGAGGCCCCCTCCCCGCCTCGGTCAGCGAGCCTGCCCGCCATTTGTTCCGCTTTGTGGGCGAGTGCGTCAATAATAAATAAGGGCTATCGGCGAGTCGCACATGCCCGGCGCAACAATTGCTCGCGAAATAAATTTGAGATAGAGAGAGAGACGAAAAAAATACGAAAATAAAAAAAACTAAAATATCACTTCTCTCTCTCTCTAGCGTCCTCCTCTGCCCATTCTCTCTCTACCCCACCCCGAACTCCCCCCCCCTCTCTCTCTGTGTCTTCACCGTCGGCAGACACCCGCAGAGAGTGAACGGATTGGACGACCACGACATGTAGCGTTATTAATAATAGATGCACTCCTCCTCCTCCTCCTCGGGATCTCACTGTAAGGAAGCGGGGGCCATAAGACGAGTTGCCGCTGCGAGAGCAAGCAACGGCAGACGCGTTCCCGCTGAGCAGTTTCAAGGCGAGCATTGCCAATTTGGAAGATTCCTTAGTTTCGTCGCTTTCGCCGTGGCCTTTATTCTGTTTGTACACATGTAGGTTTGGATGAAGGGCGTGCGACTGACGTTGCAAGGGGATGGGCTGGCAAACATTGTGGTAGGCGGATACGTTGTGAAGGTGTATATATATGTGTGTGTGGTGATGATCATGGTAATGATTCCAATGTTACAGTGGCGGTTTAAAATGATCAAAAGGAGATGGGAAAAGCATTCCAAGCAGCACCCTCGCGATCAAGGCTCTCACGACTGACGAGACGCCACTGTTTGTGATAAATAAAACAGCATTAGGAGCAATCATTGCATCCTAGATGCTGCATATAATTATCATAATTTATGAGCAGAAAAAACGAAGTGGCAAAGATGTATAGTTAGGGAAAACGTTGGTATGTCGTACTAATTGGAAGCTCATAATGTGTTTAATTCATGACATGTAACAAGTAATATATCCATTTATATTAAAAGCTACACACAGAGAGAGAACAACGTTTGAACCTTTCCAGCGCTGCAATTAATCTACGAGCCATTGTGTAAATATTTTAAAGTATTTTTTGACATTGTTGCACGAGTGACCCACCTAACAGCCTTTACACCAAACTCCTCTTGATATATGAGCAAATTAAATAAAACTGCAAATATTAAACCCCCTCCCCCCGCCCCCCGCGCGCCGAAAAAAATAATATGCCCTAATTATTCATATTTTATTTATGCTTGTGCAAGCTGTACCGCACCATCCGCTGAGGTTACAGAGTAATTTTTACGGTACACACCAAAATACACCCACGGGGAATTAGCTGGCTCGGTGCAATGAACCAGTAAACAGCGGTAATGAGTGCCAGACTTCTTAACTCTGCAACCAACGTTGAAGGCTTTAATTGCAACATCGCAGAGAATGTGAGACGGTCGGCGTGCATAAAAAAAATAACACACACGGAAGCAATGCGGCGCATTCTTTCTTCACAACAACAAAAAAACAACGGCTACTGAGCTAAATATTTCAGATATTTTTTTTGTTTTTAATGACGCGGTGGTGCAAATGGTCAATTGTTGTTGGAACATATTCCTAAAAGTGTTAACATCAGCATCAGCAGCAGAAGCAGCTGATTCCAGTGACTGCACTCGCTAGAAACCCGATGCAGCCGTGACTCCGATGCATGTGGCGTGTGCTGTGTGTCTGTGTGCTCGACGAACCGCTGTCAACCCTTGAAACAACATTTTCGTAGATTATTGGGAATTTAGAAAACTGCTCGCGACTAAACGCTGGCGATCAATCGGCGTCATTACCCTGAGCAGCCGTGCACAATCCACTGCTGGATGATGGCCTGCACCCCAAAGCCACCACCACCTCTCACTCTCCTCCGATGCAATAACCCACCCAGCACGTGCATGCAATCTGATTTCATCGTCTTCTTGGTTCTTTCGGTAAAGTCACGTAGAAGGGAAATAATAAAATAATAAAAATAAAACATTATAAAATACAATTCTCACGACGTTTCGGCCACAACGCAAGCAGCCGTCCTCAGGTGAAGAACAGGGCTGTCGGAAAGACAGCGTCCGAATGAACACCACCAAGCTTGGCAGCGTATATTTAAGCTGGGTTAGAGGGGGAGAGCGCCTTGACAAAGGAATTACATAACAACAGATGAATTTAGCATATTTATGGAAAATGCAGATATGGGATTAGTCACTACTTGTGGAATGTGTAGGTGGTGAGGGGGTCTCAAAGTCATATTATGCTCGTGATTTCATCGCTCCGTCTCCACGGAGGGCGTCTTGTTCCATTCCTTGGCTGCCACTCCATCCGAGCCGCGACGCGTCCTGACCAGACCCCCACGCAACTTTGTCTTAGAGCGGTGACGATGTTGCACGTCTTTAACCCACGCGCGTGTGTTCTCTCGTCCCTGTGCTCCTCTTTCTTATCAGCTTCATTTGCCATCGCTCGCCGTTGATGCTCGTGTTTTCTGGCCACCCGTACGTCGCAGCGGGGAAGTAAGCATTAGCATAACAAAAAAATGAAGTTATACTTCTGAGGACAAACGCACCCTGGAAATCGTTGCAGGAAACCATGAATACGCCAGATTTTTCTTCATTTTTTAAATCCTTTATATTAAGTTCACTAGCTTGCTTGCTTGCGTGCTTACGACCGTGCAAATCTTTCGGTCGTTTTTTAACCCACTTCCCGTGATCCAATGGAGCTGACATTTTGCACACAGACTCGGTGTGCGTGACAATTTATTTTCGTGAAAAAATTTTTCAAAAATTTTACACTTTTTAGGCAATTTTTTTTTATATTTAATTACCAATTGCTTAATGGTGGCAGGCAATCATCTGACCCATAGGTGGCAGCCATCTCAAGCCAGAGGACGAGAGGACTCTAGCCGCCACGCATATAAAGGATTTATAGTGAAAAACGTTGTTTTTACGGGTTAATTTTTTCTGCTATTGCCTCGTGAATTAACGCATTGGAACCTTGAAGCAGCGTCACGGTTTTTTACTGGGCGTGCGATCGTCACGTGGGCTCGACGTATAATTACGACTAACAGCACCCTCCATCCGCGTTGTGTTCCCTCGCCGCCCGTACAACCTCGCTTAGCCCCACCGTCACTCACCCCCCCGACCAAGTCACGGGGCCTCACCCGGGCCACCGCGTCCGTCGCGCACGATGTGATCGCTGTCATCCCCTACAACCATTCACAACTCCCACCTCGTCGCATATCCCGCTCTCTAGCTCAGTGTCGTGGATGTGCTGCCCCCAAAAGACAAAGATTTCTCCCCCCCCGCCCGCTTCAGCCTCGCCAGACTTTTGGGGGCAAGTGCTGCTTAGCGAGCGGCACCTATGAAGGCACACGGGGGGGTGGGTTGACAGCACCACGCCCGGCACGCCTGTGCCCCCACATGCACGCACGCGGGGTCACTTTGAGTAGAACAGAGAGAGAGAGAGACTCACTTATTGGATCGGCTTAGCTAGCCTCTCGCTTTACTTATTCTCCGCACAATTAGGCACTGATAGCACAAACAAACGTTTGCGGTGAGTAATAGTCGAGTCGGGTTTTTTTTGTATCTCTCTCTCTCTGTTTGTGTGGAATTGCTAAAATATATAGAGCACATTCCCTCTTGGGCAATTTAAGGAAGCGGTGGCTAATTTAAGCTAAGTTTTCACAAACCTCTGAGCGGACCATAAATACTTTATCACCACTAATTAACCCGTTCACCCACAAATCCCCCCACAGCCCCCCCCTCCGCCGCTCCTTCCTCCTGCACTCACTCCACGGTCGGGGGCCGGGAGCTTGCTGAGGGCGGGGACTTCCCCCCCCCCCCCCAGTCATTCGTTACGGTTTCAACGCGCGCGTCGTGCGACTCCCAGAATTCCCCCCGGCGATGACAACGCTGAGATGGAGGGGGCCCACTGAGCAGCAGATACTCCAGCAGTGAAGTGTGGCTGTTCAGCGGAGCGATTGACCCCGCCATAGGAATGTGGAATGTCCCACCACTGCTCCAGGGCTGCCGATCGGATGATGCGCTCTCGCGCTCGCAGGACGTGGCTGACGAGTTATCATCCACACGATTATATTTATATATTTTAATATGTATTTGTGTATATATATGTAGCGACATCGTGGAAGTCACTGTGAGGTAATGCCGGCTCTGGCGAGGCACGGCGTGCGCTGTCTTGCCATCGCGGACACCCCGTACACGTGGGTGTAGTACTGGCCCTATAGGGGGCTCGGTGAGGGCTGGGTCATGGCGCTGAGTGGCACCACGCGTGGCGTGCAGTGCCGACCCCTACAGGATGGGGTGTGAGAGTGTCGGCCATGGAATGGGGTTACCCCAGGCCATGGCACTCTGGTTGACCCTGGAAAGCACGTGACGGGGAAGGTCTACACAGGGGCCCCACGTGGGGCTGGTCACGTGGCGGGGCGAGATGCTGCTCGAGGGTTCGAGAAGGTGGTCGTGGCCAAGGTGGAGGCAGCCACGGCCAGCGAGGATATCAACCGGGTCCCCAGAGGGACCGGAGTTCTGCGTTGCTGTTACCATCTGAAGATCTACGATCTACGTCCAAGCAGAAGTCACCAACACGGGTACCCGGACCCAAGCCGGGGTCCTGCCCGTTGTAGCTACTCCCAGTGTGACTAGTGTAGGTAGCCTGGTGGTCCACCACTACAGGGTGTAGCTAGCCTGGTGGTCCACCCCCATAGTGTGTGGTTAGCCTGGTGGTCCACCACTATAGGGTGTTATCTGGTTAAGGGGCAGTTACCCCTTTGTGTTAAGTGTGTTGGTATTAATAAATGTGTTGCCTCCAAATAGTGCGTCTGCGACTCAGTTGAATCGACGACATCGACACGAACGGTGCTCACAGAGCGGAGCGAGGAAAGTCGACGACAATTGACGCGAGGAATCGGAGCCACGGAGCGACCACGAAGGTGGCTGCGATGAAAGGAACCACCCCCCACCCCCTCCACAACCACTCCCCCCCCCACCACCCCACCACCAACCCTCGCCCCCTCCACCACCCCCCCACCACCTCACCCCCCTCACCTCCCCCCACCACCACCCACCCCCCACCACCCCCCCTCCCCACTACCCCCCCCCACCAACCCCA
>CM025643.2:859353-891668 GCA_014621495.2 Entosphenus tridentatus | reverse complement strand
GCTTGCTACAGGGTTGCAACCCTCGCTTGCTACATGGTTGCAACCCTTGCTTGCTACAGGGTTGCAACCCTCGCTTCCTACATGGTTGCAACCCTTGCTCGCTACATGGTTGCAACCCTTGCTTACTACAGGGTTGCAACCGTTGCTCGCTACAGGGTTGCAACCCTCGCTTGCTACAGCAGTCGACTGGGCAGAGGTGGATGAGCGAGTGGTTGGTTATTGTCAGGGTGTTGCTTTTTGGGCTGCGCGAAAACCGACCGAGTCGTAACCTTCGAGACCCAATCGTCCCAGCCAAAAGTGGCGAGATAAGCGAAAATTGTCATTGGCTGTGTTGGGGGTGAGGCGCTTCCTGCGTCTCAGCAACTTTGGCGAGATGTTTTATTTTTGTATTTTGCTTCATGCCGACAGTGGCTGGGGACAGAAATTTCGCCGCTGCGGGATTTCAGTGAAAATGCACCAACAGCAACAACAAGAACAACACACACACGAACACAAACAACAACCGCCATTCGCCACTAAGTGGCGGTGAAGTCACCACGACGCTTGTGCCAGGCCATGTGCACCTTGAGGCCACGTGAAGTGTCGAACGCCCGCTGGCAGGAGGTCACGGGGCAGACCCAGCAGGTGCCACGGGTCGACTGACACAGACACACACACAAACACACACACAGACACACACACACACAGACACACGCACAAACCCCGGCGAAGAACTATGTTGATGTCAACACTAGCGAGGCGCCTTGCCAGCGAGTTCAGTCGTACGGAGGGACATCTCACGGCCCCGTAGGCTTCCCCTCCCACCATTAGCCCACGCGGTCTCGCCTGGCACGAGCGGCGCTGCTGCCGGACGAGACAAACGAATTTGCATTCACTGGGCGCTCACTTTAAATGCCGCGGAATCTCCACGGGCCTTGCATCAAATCCAATCTCGGTCGTGCCCAGCTGTGGATCGAATTGTCTCTGCTGTGGCCTAGATTCTGCAATTTTCACGACAGCGTGTTGAAAGCAGACCACGAGGCGTGCCCTGCAGGGCCCCCTGAGCTCATCCTTGATCTCGACTCGCCCCACTGCCAGCGGCCGTAGAGAAATAACAAAAAGGGTTTTTAATGCTTTGCAGTAGCCCCATGGCGACGAGCGTCAGTGCATTAGCCCCGTGTATCTAGACGTGTGTCTAGACACGTGTGTGTACACGTGACCTGTGTGTCTAGACACGTGTGTGCACACGTGACCTGTGTGTCTAGACACGTGTGTGTACACGTGACCTGTGTGTCTAGACACGTGTGTGTACACGTGACCAGTGTATTTAGACACGTGTGTGTACACGAGCTCTGTGTGTTGCTCTTCAGGATTTTAGCCAATCTAACACCGGTCAGATGTTTCAAGGTTCTCCTAAAAATCCTGGAGACCCAATAAAGAGCAACGAGAAGTTGCTCATCCCAACAACTTCCCGTCAGCTTCCGTGCTGCTCGCGAAATACTCGTGAGGACAAATCCGAACGTTCATACACCTACAGCGAACCGCGTGGCTCGCCTTGGCTGATGCTACCCCGAGACAAACATCCACTCGCGTTGTCATCGTCCACCACGTTTTCTCGTTTCAACGTCGACCTCGGCCAGAGATGCCATGAGTGGAACCACGCAGCTGGGACGGCCCCTGGGCACAGGGACCCCTCCTGGGTACAGAGGAGACGCCTGGACCGAGGGATGATCCCTGGGCACAGAAGAGACCCCTGGAAAGAGGGATGACCCCTGGGCACAGGGACCCCTCCTGGACACAGGGACACCTCCTGGACACAGAGGAGACTCCTGGACACAGAGGGACCCGCGCGATGCGTGGCACAATCAGGCTACAGCGCACAGCTTGGGGTTGCGACCCAGCAAGACACGCTCTTAACAGGGCTGGATGTACGTACTCAGTATGTGTGTCGAACTTCTTACGCACCGTACGTAGCCAAACCGTGCTAATCGGGGGGGGGTGGTGGGAAGGACACCAAGTTGAACACGACAGCTCGTGACGAGCCCCCCGCCTTGCGCAACATGCAGGCGGTCGCGTCGAGCCTTGCACGACGTCGTCGTTGTCATCTCTCAGACCACGAGCGCCGCGTGACGGCCTCGCCCACGCGGGTCTCGACACGGGGACGTGAGCGCGGCCTCCCCCACAGGGCTGCTGCCCAACAGCCACATTGAGTGAGTGTCTGGGGACGTCTCCGTCTGCCTGTTCCCCAGCCACCCCCAGCTCGTAGCTGCAACCAGCGTCCTCAGGCAGTCGCCATCAATGTGAAGATGCCCTCCACACATTTTTGAGTCTTGAGATCTGAAACAAAATCAATGCCGAGCCACAATAACGGCCTCCAGGGCCCACGCGTTTGAGGTTGTGGTTGTTGATACTTCGTTAATATTTTACGAGGAGATTTGGTCTGAAACAAAATAAGAGTTCACCACGGGCGATGTCTCCGACGTTGTCTATTCGTCTCGAATAGCCACGCGATTTGCACACAGGCCACAGACGCGTCGCTGTTACTGGCAAACTGGCGTTATTGCAACAGTGCCATTCTAACGACGCAACCCACTGACCTATATCCACTAATGAGGCCTCGCCTCTGACCCCTGTCCTCCAACAAGCCATTTCATAACCTCTGAACTTCAACCGAAACCCGGCTTTAAATCCGCATGGCCAACTGCAAGAAATATGCGTGCACTGTTTACCGCACATCGTGATGGCGACACGCACGCACGCTGACTCACCTGCCGCAACACCCCCTCTACTCGCGATGCACAAGCTGCCTAAGGCAGTTGCAGGGAGCTGGGATTATAAAAAAAAAAAACATGCAAAAGTGGACTACGATCAAATGATGGCCGTCGCGGAATTCGCGCGTACACCAGAGGTCGCAACCGGGTACCCGATACCCGTGCCCTACCCGATACTCGGCTACCCGTACCCGGCCGGGTACGGGTACGGGTACCCGTTTGCGACCCTGGTGCGGCCGGGTACGGGTAGGCCGTGAGTCACTGTTGAGTCACCGTTTGTCACTCATTTCCCAACGTCTTGTCTCTTCTCACAATTCAAGTTCCTAGAATCAACCCACCCGCGCCAGCAACATGGCTTCATCCCAGAGGTCGCAATAAGGTACCCGACACCCGTACCCTACCCGTACCCGGCCGGGTACGGGTAGGGTACGGGTACGGCTGGGTACGGGTACCCGTTTGCGACCCTGGTGCGGCCGGGTACTTGTAAGGAATCAAAACCCGTTTGCGACCTCTGGCGTACACACGGGGGGGAGGGGGCTGAGCGCCAGATCAGAAGCAGCAGCAGCAGGAGACGGCGGCGACTCGCGACTCGTTCCGCTCAGCGGCTCTTCTTCACGTGTGTCTACAAGTGACGCTTCACGACCGGCCACGCGGCGCGGCAGAGGAGAACTCGCAACCAGCAGGGAGGGGGGTTGGAGGGGGTTGAGTCAGCACATCATCTAACCACACTCCGGGGACAATAAAACGAGTACCACTTCGCGGGGAGCTCGACAGTGGTTATCCTATGGAGAGGCTTCCTCCCGCCATGCTAATGTGGAATTCCCACCAATGGCTGTGCCTGAGTGCTCTTTGCTGGGCAGGACAATCGATGTTTCGACTTCTGACTGCGGCTGCAAAGCGTAACGTTAAAGACCCCGCGACACCGACGTCCGTGAGCCCCCCACCCGCGTGGTGCAGCGTCAGGGCGCTACTCGCAACACCACCAACAACAACAACAACCGCCATTCGCCACTAAGTGGCGGTGACGTCACCACGACGCTTGTGCCAGGCCATGTGCGCCTTGAGGCCACGTGAAGTGTCGAACTCCCGCTGGCAGGAGGTCACGGGGCAGACCCAGTAGGTGCCACGGGTCGACTGACCGAGATGACCGAGATGACTGGTTGATGCACCACCTGTGCCCCCTACTGTACCAACTTGCTGTGCTTTAGCCACCCGGCGCTCCGCTCGTTGTTGTGAGCGTCACTCCTCCGCCCTCCGTTGTTGTTGGAGGGCGACTGCCTCCAACTGCCCAGTAGCGTCCTTCACGAGCCTCCTCCACAGAGGCTGATCTTGACACCGCTGGTACCGGTCATCGGCAAGTCCACTCAGCTCCACGTCCTCCTGTACCACATCACTCCATCTCTTCTCTAGCCTGTGCCGCGCCCGTTTATCCCCCTCGATCCGGCCGAACAAAAGCTGTTTAGGCATGCTGTGGCTGGGCATGCGGGCTACATGACCCAGCCAACGCAGCCTTGCCTGTCGGAGGAGCTCACCGATGGGACTTTGCCCAGATCTTTCAAGGATGTATGAGCTCCACGCACAATCCAGCCTGGTTAAACCCAGGATGGATCGTAGGCAGGCCAGCCTAAATGTTTCTAACCAGCGAAGATGCTCCATTAGGGGGTCCACGTTTCGCAAGCGTAGAGAAGGGAGGGAATGACCATGGCCGAGAAGACCTGAAGCTTCGTGTGGAGCGACAGAGCAGGTAGCTTCCACACAGCGTTACGCAACCGATGAAAATATATTGCCGCTCGACTGATTCGGAGTGAGACCTCTGCTGTTAAACTGGAGCCGGTCATAAGCACACTGCCATGTATGGGAAACTCTCCACTCTCTCCACAACAACACCACCAACACCACCAACACCAACACCACCAACAACAACACCACCACCACCAACACCACCAACACCACCACCAAGATTCGACTTTACTCGCAGTGGTATTGGCTCATGTGCGCAAGAAATCCCATTGACCATAGTTCACGCCGGAGGCCTCCTTCCACCCCCACCTGCCGCCACCGTACAACGCAGCAGCAGCAGCAGCGTCATCATCGTCGTGGTGGTCACCTGGTCGAAGTAGATGACCCTGGTGCGGTTGCTCATCTCGGGCGGCTCGTGGTTGGTGCTGCGCACCACCGAGAACGCCACTTTGGCACCGCCGGAGCGCACCGAGAATCCCAGCGACGAGGGCCCCGAGAAGGGCGACGGCGCCTCCGCCGAGTCGGCCGAGGGGTTGGAGTCGCACACCACGAGGCACTTGCCCTCCAGCACGATGGGCTCCGTGTCGTTCTGGGCGAGCGCCGACGGCAACAGCGGCGCCAGGACCACGGCGACGGACAGCGACAACAGCAGCAGCAGCTGCTGCAGCTGCGGCGGCGGCGGCGGTGGTGGATTAGGATGGAGAGGCGCTCCCGCGGAGAGGTGGCGCGTCGCCCCAGAGCGCAGCTGGCGTCGTGGCGGTGCCATGGTGGTGGTGCTGGTGGTGGTGCTGGTGGTGGCGGTGGTGGTGGTGGCGGTGGTTCTGGCCGCTGGGCAGGGCGGGGAGGACGAGCGGGGCCTGGAGGGGCCCGTGGGGTCCGCAGGAGGAACTGCGGCGGATTCTTCTCCCCGCGTCGCCGCCGCCGCCGCCTCCTCCTGTCCCGCACGGCACCGCAGCTCCTTTGCTCTCCTCCCTCACCGGTGGCTCGCTGCGAGCAAGGAGGCAATGCCGCGTTGTGAGTCGCAATAATGAATAAATAATAATAATAACAACAACAACAACGACGATGACGATGCCACTGCGCGCGTAGCGTTCACTCGGCCACCACTCGAGTTTGCTTCCCAGCCATGGCGAACTGTCGCAGCGGGAGATGTCAGAACCTCCCTCCCCAGCAACCCGCCACTGACCAGTTCGGTGAAGTATGGTCGAGCAAGGCCACCACAACGACATGGCGTTGTGGTGGCCTTGCATCCAGCGACGGGTTCACAAAGGGGGTGAAACGGCACGGACGTGACTCGTGACACATCCAGAGCAGTGGCTCTTCGCCTTCACTGCAGCCTTGCACCCATTTGGTTTCTCAAACGTAATTGTTTTTATTTTAATAATGTCAATAAATGCATCGGGATTTGATTAAACAAAGTCGTTACTTACGTGCCTGTGCTTACATTGCGTTTTCGATTAACTACCTTCTAAACAAATCTGGCCGCGTTTCGCACCGCCAGAGAGGGCATCTCGCAACCCCTGGGGGTGCACGCAAAGGGGGCTAAGGAGAACCACTGGCTTCGAGGAATAACGCAGAGTAGAGGTAGAGGCGCAGCCCTGCAATTGCCCGCTTCCACACCACTGCTGGCAGAAGGGTCTCCACTAGAGGAGCTCAAGCGAAGTGTCCCTCCCGACGGTCATTTCACCTCCTCGTCCACGCCGAAAGCGTAAGGAGTGCCCACGCTTTACCCCACCACACACGACTTGCTCGTCGGCTTGCAGGTGTACACATGCATAGTGCTGGGGTACACAGGGGCGTTGGGCAAGGTGGGGAGGAGGGAGATACAAATAAAAACCTGCACCATTATTTCAACAACCAAGTCGAGAATTCTAGATTTCAAGCTTTCGTGACTGCAAGGATTCATACTCTTAGTTTTTTCGGTAAAGTCACGTAGGTAAAAAAATTAATTAAAATTCATAAAAATAAAATAAATCACGACGTTTCGGAGGCAACACAAGTCTCCGTCATCAGGTGGGACCGTCACAGCAAATCTGGCTGTGAAACGTCGTGATTTTTTATTATTTAATTTTAATTTCATTTTTTACCTACGTGACTTTACCGAAAAAACTAAGAGCATGAACCAAGTCGAGAGTTCGAATCTGCGGCATCTGAATTGAGTGCAAGTCCAGCGGATGCCGCCGAACCCACTGCAGCACCGCGGCGTGGGCATCCCCGCAGCAGAAACGAGATCCGTCGGCCAAACCCACCGACAACCAAAGTCGAATCTCAACCAGCCGCCGCCGCCGCCAAACGGTGACAAATACGTCGGCGTGCCCGCGCGCGCGTAAATAACGCGCGTGATAAAACAAACGCATCTGCCTGCGAGGCCGAGCACACAAGGCTCGGAGCGGGTGACAGAGGAGCGGGTCGATGTCGAGCGCATCGGCCCCGCGCGTTTATGGACTCGCGTAGCGCGCCCAGAGGAGCCGGCGCTGGCAGCCACCGTAAATTGTGGCGAGAAATAAATTATTTAGCAGTAAACACGCCAGCGCCGTTTTAATTCTTTCCTTAAATCCTCGCGCGACACCACCGCCACGATCTACACGTGTTCATTATTATTATTGCGATATCAGCCCCCTTCTCTCTCTCTCCTCTCACGCCGGTCAACAGGGAACTCTAAGTCATTACACAGCATAACACGCGCGCTGTTTTCTGTACCGGGATTAATTGCCGGCACGGCCGGATGCAAACACACGAAACGCACACTGCGCGCAGCGCATCCAAACACGATGTCATAACCTACTTACTCTACTGCCCCCCGCGTGGAACACGAAAATGTCGCTACGAAAGGGGACGCGATCTGGACACAGTCCCCCCCCCACTCGGCGAGTTCCTCCCGCAGCCGATGGAGGCTGCGTTGGCTGGGTCGCGTCGCCCGCATGCCACCGCGTGCCACCGCGTGCCCAGCCACCGCGTGCCCAGCCACCGCGTGCCCAGCCACCGCGTGCCCAGCCACCGCGTGCACTCCGATCGTGTTGTTGTACTGTTTGTTGTTGGCAGCGTTCTGACCCGGCCCCTACTGGGCACCTGCGAAAAAGAGCTTCATAGCTCATCGGATTCCTCCTCCAGTACAAATAATTATTCTGATTCTGACGATGCAGTACATGCAACGCAGCAACGCATGGACGGGCGACTCGCTCCTGAGTCAGCAGCAGCCAGTGGGGGAAGGGGGGTGCGTAGATTGAAGACAATTACAGCCCGGGCCACATTGCCCATGGAGCGTGTCCCCGAGGTGCCTCCTAACCGGGACCCGACCCCGGGCAGCTCCGGCTGAGATGAATCCCCGACTCTGGCGACCCTCTCTGTGGTCTGCGCGCTCGCGAGTCGAGGCCTCGCCGCCGGGAGCCGCCCCTCCGTGGAGATGGAATGGAGGGACATTGTTGCCCAGCAAAGCTGCAAAGTATTGTGGGAATATTCCGAGGGATGACTGCGTCATGTAAAACCTGGATCGTTAGATGTTATAACGGCCGGTGGTGGATTCGCGTGTGGCTGCCTGTAATCCAGGGCACACGATTCATACACACACACACACACCCATACGTACACAGACAAAGATCCCCCGTATAGCCTGAACAGACTTTTGGGGCAAGTGCTGTAAGCGAGTTCTTTGAAGGCCAGCACAGCACACGTGGGGAGGGTGGCCAACACCGCACCCGGCCACCTTTGTCTGCCTAGTGGCGCTTTTTACACGCACCGCACTAAGTACTCATTTGAGGCTGAGTCGAACTAGGGCAGGCCCAGGAACGGTTCAGATAATCGTCGCCGGTGTTGGTGGCCGTGAAGGGGAATCGAACTCGGTTCGCCGGCTACATAGCGCGGCGCGCGCGAATTGCTGCTCCACCGCTCCCCATCACACACACAGACACACAGACAAACGTACACGCACGTAATGAAGCACACACACACAGACACAGACACACAGACACACGTAATAAAGCACACACACAGACAAACGTACACGCACGTAATGAAGCACACACACAGACACAGACACACAGACACACGTAATAAAGCACACACACAGACAAACGTACACGCACGTAATGAAGCACACACACAGACACGCACACACGTAATAAAGGACACATACACACGCACGTTATGAAGCACACACACACACAGACACACACACACGTACGTAATAAAGCACACACACAGACACACGTACACACGTACACGTACGTAATAAAGCGCACACACACAGACACACGTAATAAAGCACACACACAGACACACACACACGTACACGTACGTAATAAAGCACACACACAGACACACGCACGTAATAAAGCACACACACAGACACACGCACACACGTACGCGTGCATACCCAGACGGGCGCGGATGGACCCCGCGCTGAATCATGGAGCGTTGCGCGCTCCTCTTTGCGCCCGAGTCAGGGCCACGCGGAGCGGCCGAGCCACGCACGTGACCCCCTAATTGGAGCAATTAATCCGGCAATGGACGGCGGGCGGTATAAATATTTTATTAGATTCGGAGATGAGAGTTCTGTGTGTGTGGCCCCATCCCCCTCTCGCTCTCTCTCTCTCCGCTGTTTCTTTTGCTTGTAGTTGAACCTCGGGACACACATCCGCAGAGGCAATCTCGCCTGAAGCCAGCTGCCTCTGTGGAAGTGCCCGCGGACCGAGTGTCGCCTCGCGACGAATCTCGAGTTCATGTCACGGGGCTTCTCAACTGCCCTCCCCCAGGTCACCAACAGCTAAACACGTTCATAAACAGCACTGCCGTGAAAGGAAAAGTATTACGTAGGCGACGTTTCGGTCAATGACCCTTCTTCATAACACGTGTTACGAATAGGGCCTCGATGCACGGGCAGATGATCTCACGTCCACGCCTCGAGCCAAGGCGGTGTTCGTAAGGCCGCGTGGCTCTCGCCGTGTTGTTCGTGACCTTCTGTCGCGAGGAAGCAACTCGTCTCGCGTTGTGCACCAGCGCGCGTTGTCGCCTCAACGTGTCCCCGAGGTTGCACGCGCGCACATTCGAAGTTTATCCTGCACGGTATCCGTGTCACAGCCTGTTAATTAATTCTGCAGCATGTACAGTGGCTCCCTGGCTAAGGGGGCAAGGTTATTTCACACCTGCTGGAAAACACGGCAATCGTATTCTTGTTTAATTTGGCTGCGAGGTTTGATCACTCGTGGCGAAGTGCTCACGTCGAGAGTGGTGAGTCAGTGGAGGGCTTCAAGAGGAGCCCGGTGAAGATCGGGAACGATCTTCACCGAATGCTCAGTGAGCTGCGGCGTTACGATGCAGTCTGCGCGTGGTTTGGGATACAGACTTACACGTGGAAATTCTGACATTTGCCAAGACACCCATGGACTTACATAGACCCCACCCATAGGCGAATGATCGACGCTCTGTGAATGAATCTTGAACTTCTGTCGTGCTCGACGAGTGGCCGCGTGGTCCAACGGGTTGAGAATTGCGACCGCAGACCGGTGACTGTCAGATGTTCTTGATGACTGGAGCTGCACTAATTACCACGATGTCAGTCCACTGCTGGATGAAGGCCTCCCAATGTCCCCGTGCCGGTGCGGCTTCAAACGTCACTCGTCACCAACGTTAATTAGTGGCCAGGAGTTGAACTCAGGCTCCATAGCGCAGCAATAACCACTAACCACTGCCCCCCTAAGACCCCCGACGTGAGTAATGTGGTTATCTGACCATACCGGCCAAACCCCCCGGCTTGAAGGGGCACCGCGTGTCACTGCCGCAGGGATGTTGCGCCCTCTCCGACGTAACAACAATGCACAGCCCTTTGAGAACCCGACCCGAGTCGGTCACGGTAGCCGAGGTTTGACCATACTTCACCATGTCCGCATAGAGCGTTGCTGACGTCACCTTGTCGCACGAAATGAGACCACGCACAGGCTCAACGTGCTAACCACTTCGCCACCGCTCCCCCCCCCCCCCCAGCTGTTCTGGATACGATGATGCGGACCAAGAGATGACGACCAGAGCGGTTCCCTGCGGTGTCAAGACCACCATCGGTGCCTTCACGTCGCGGGGCGAGTTCCACACGGCGACGGCGTCGACTTGTAACGCGGCTCCGCACAGAGGGGGGGGGGGGGGGGGGGCGAGACCCCCCCCCCCCCGCGCCCGACCGCCTTTGTCTCACCAGTGCTCATGTTTGCACACCGCACCGCGCATGTGCTGATGTGCTCGTTCACGACGTACATACACGTGTGTATCCATTAACTGACGTACCAGCACGAGTAGACATTTATACAACGACAAAGATCTCCCGTATAGCCTTAACAGACGGTTGGGGCAAGTGCTGTTAGCGAGCACCTCTGAAGGCCGGCACGGTGGGTGGCCAGCACCACTCTCGACCGCCTTTGTCTCCCCAGTAGCGATGTTTCACACACCGCACCAGGCACTCATTTAAGGCTGAGTCGACCTAGTGGACGACCAGGACCGGTTCAATTAATCGTCATTGCGGTCTTGTTGGCCGTGATCATGAATCGAACTCGGGCCGCCGGGTTCATAGCGCAGCGTAGCGCTAACCGCTGCGCCACCACTCCCCACGTCGGGTGCACGCACGCGCATCCCCGCAGCATGCGGCGTGGTCGCATTGGGCGATGCCGCTGCTACTGATGCTGCTGCTGCTGCCGCTGCTGCCGCTGCTGCTGCCGCTGCTGCTGCCGCCGCTGCTGCCGCTGCTGTTCCGGCAAGTGGCTCACAGCCGCAAAAACAACTCGACAGCACTCGCCAATGACGCTGTTGTCGGCTTGAAATTACTCAAATATATAATAGTCGACGTTTCGGGCGTTGGCCCTTGTTAGTTGAACGCAGAGCGAGCATTACGCAAATGCATGTCCACAATGTACGCGCACGCGTGCATGCGCGGTGTCCTCTCGGCTCGTAAACTCTCCGCGCGCCAGAGTGCACGGGCAGTACGCGAAGACACAGATCCCCCGTGTAGCCTTGAACAGACTGTAGGGGCAAGTGCTGTTTGCGAGCACCTGTCAAGGTACGACACGGCACACGAGGGGGGGGGGGGGGTGGCCAGCACCACGCCCTGACGCCTTTGTCTCCCTCGTGCGAATGTTTACGCATCGCACCGCTCCACGTACTAATTTAAGGCTGAGTCGACCCAGGGGAGGCCCAGGACCGGTGTAGATATTTGTCACCGATCTTGGTGGCCGAGTTTGTAGCGCAGTGCGCTGACCATAGCGCGCCTTCGCTCGCCGCGGGGCGCTGCACAACACCGACAGTCCCCGCAAACTCGCGCATCACAAACAAGCGCATCGCTCGTTCTACAAGCAGGGTGCAGAGTGCGTAGACACACTCCCGTGCGCTTGACAAAACCCGCGCTCCATCCATTGCACGCGGCGCGTGTGCTACACACACGCGTGTTACACACACGCGTGTTACACACGTGTGCTACACAAGTGTGCTACACACACACATGTTACACACACGCGTGTTACACACGTGTGCTACACACGCGCGCGTGGTTCACGTCATGCCACGCTTCAGTGGCGCGCGGAGTAGCGAGCGAGTGTAAACGCCGCTGGAGCGACGAGGCACTCTAAACAGTACCAATGTTAATCATTTACAGCCCTTCGTCAATCCACCGCTGGATGAGTAGAGTGCGTCCCAGGGGAAGCGGGCTGAGTTGGCCATACTTCACCACGCTGGTCAGCGCGGCTTGGTAAAACCGGGCGGCAATCCGCGGCCGGTTCCGATTTGTCATGAACTTGGCACCAGCGAGCGGCATCGAGCCCCGAACGCATGTCGCCGGGATCATCACAGCAGCAGTGCGCTAACCACTGCGCCACCGCTCCGCGTGATTTAACACGCTCTAGCAACCTGCTAAACGAAAGTTTAAACGCAAAAAAAGAACATTTAAAATTGCGACGCGAGATTGCGGCGGTGATATTTCATTTTGTCCGTGTGAATATTCTATGACCTTGATTGAATCGTATCGCTTGCCCGCCCATATCGTGTGGAAGCCAAATGCTGCTTACCGCTCATCACTGCGCTTGGCTCCATCCGCCGCGTGGAGGAGGAGAAGAGGCGATCTCTGAGCGCACGGCCGCGCTACGCTCCTACCCCTGCGTGTGTGTGCGTGCGTGTGTGCGTGTCTGCGTGCGCGTGTGTGTCTGCGTGTGTGTGTGTGTGTGTGTCTGCGCGTGTGTGTGTGCGTGTTAATACGGGGGATAGGGAGCAGAGGCAATGGACTGGCCCAACACGCCGTGCTCACACCACCGCTGCTGCTGCTGCATGAGGAGCAACACGTGCGGATGCCGAGTGTGTACGCAGGCGTGAGATGACGCGCGCGCACGCTGTGTAGAGATGTCACCCTACAGCCCGTGACACGCTGTTGCCGGGGCGAGTGCTGTTCGCGAGCACCTATTAAGACCGGAACGGCGCGCGGTGGGATGGGTGGCCGACACGAGGCCCGTCCGCCTTTGTCTTTCCGCAGTGCTCATCTTTGCACACCGCTCTAGGTACTCTTTAAGGCTGAGTTGACCTAGGAGAAGCGGTTCAGACATTCGTCGCCGATGAGTGGGAGTAAGCATGCGCGCACACGTCAACAGAGATCCTCCGTGCACGCCTTTAACAGAGGGGGACGCGGCTGTCAGCGAGCACCTATTAAGGCCGGAACGGCTGACGAGGGGAGTGGTGCGGGCAGAACCACCCCCGGCCAGTCTGCTTTGTCTCCATCGTGCTGATGTTTACGCGCAGCGCCAGGTATTCACTTCGGGCTGAGTCGACCTACGGGAGAGCCGGACCCAGTTGTGATATCACTCGTCACTGATGTTCGCCTTGGCCGGGAATCGAACTCAGGACGTCGGGTTCGTAGCGCAGTACACCAATCACTACGCCACCGCTCACACACAAATACAAAGATCCCCCATATAGCCTTAATAAACTTGCGGGGCAAGTGCTGTTCCCTATGAAGGCCGGCACGGTACACGAGGGGGTGGGTGGCCAGCACCACGCCCGACCGCCTTTGTCTGCCAAGTGGCGAGTTATGCCAGAACCGCACACAAATTATGAGCGCGTTTTACTCGATGTTGCAAGTGTTTCTATACTACACATAGACACACACACACACACTAGGTGACTAGGGTGTTACATGAGTGCAAAATATACCTTCAATATTTCTAGAACCTATGCATCACGGGGTCGTGAGAAGTGGCAGCGGCTTGAGAGGGTGCCCTCATCTAGCAGTGGATTGACCATGGCTGACGATGACGTTTGTTAATTCGAGCAGAAGAATGCTTCGTGCGTGCGGCACGACCC
Source organism: Entosphenus tridentatus (assembly GCA_014621495.2). NCBI lineage: Eukaryota > Metazoa > Chordata > Hyperoartia > Petromyzontiformes > Petromyzontidae > Entosphenus > Entosphenus tridentatus. The sequence goes on along the minus strand of CM025643.2, from coordinate 877,860 downwards.
GGCAGGCACGACCCGGCAGGCACTTGATTCGCGTGCGACCCGTTAGTGTTGCATCCCCCACAGTTTGCCGCTAGATGGCAGACGTGGCACGTGATGAAGAACGGCGTTACCATTGCACAACTGCACATGAGAAAAGCGACACGTTTATACAATGACATCTGAGGCTTTTAATAAGTAAAATGTGTAGATTTGTTTTTGTTGGGGGGGATGGGGGTTGGTTATTTAGCGTGTGCGTTTGAGAGCTGGACTTCACGACGTTCGGTCACCGGTGGATGTAACATCGACTAGAACCAGAGGGGCAGCGTGGGTATTGGCGTGGGCCACAACGGCAACACGGAATCCATTTCCCCCCCCCCCCTGCCCCCCCCTGCCCCCCCCCTTGCCCAGGGGGCCGCCGGGTTTTTGCAACCCCGGGTGGGGGGGGGGGGCCGCGGCGTGGGGGGGGGGGGGGGGGAGGCCTTCATCCAGCAGTGGATCGACCACGGCTCAGCAGCGGCAGCAGCAAGCAGCGACTCTGCACTTCCCATCGGACAGTCGCCGGGAAATGCCCGAACAGATGGGCCGAGAAACTTTCCCCGTGTTCATGTGTCACTTCTACCCAGGGCTCCAGGGGAGGCACACGAACGATGTCTCCCTGTCGTTGCTGGGATCGTGTGGGCCGCAGCGCCTCCACCGCCTCGCTACGAACCAAGCGGCCCTAAGTTCGACTTGCCGGCGCGCGTCACGTGGCCCGCTGCTACCTGAACCGCTGCTGGCCTCGTCCGCAGGTGCTGAGACTCAGCATGGGTCACGTGGGTAGAGCGGTGTACGAACAACATCACTGGGGGGAGGGAGACCGGGTGATGATGCTGGCCACACCATCACCACCACCCCCACGTGCCACGTGACGGCCTTCACAGGTGCTCGCTAACACCACGTGGCCCAACAATCTACGTAGACCGCTGGACATCTGTGAGAAAGAGCTTCATAGCTCATCGGATTCCTCCGGTATAAAGAGACTACTGTGCGTGTGTATATATAGAGACTGTCGATTTAAAGCTTTCGTGACTGCAGGGATTCAATTTCTTAATTGTTTCGGTAAAGTCACCTGAGGACGGCTGCTTGCGTTGTGGCCGAAACGTCGTGAGAATTGTATTATTTATTATGTTTTCTTTTTATTATTGTATTATCTCCCTTCTACGTGACTTTACTGAAAGAACCAAGAAGATATAGAGACTGTATTTGGGTTTTTTTATGCCGCGCCTTGCATTGCTGCATAAAATACCAAATGTTGGCCAAGCCGCGGGCTTATTACATCCAGAATGCACATCGCAAGGTCACAGGGCAATGGGATTGCTTTGTTGACCTTTGCGGAAGCGTTAACCGCTCGGGGAAACGTTTGACGGCGCTATTATGAAATGTAAAAGGGAAAATGAACCGTAAAGGTCAGCTGCCGATGCGCTCTACGAATTGCAGAGGCGGGGCAAACGGCTCCACAGCGAGGGGCGGACCCGCAGCGTCGAAATGCGTAGTCCGGATTGTCGCCGCGAGAACCGGCAGGCGGTAGCGGCTCTCTCGGGGTGGAGGCTCGGAGGTGCAACGGCTGTGACGAACGAAACGTGAGCACTGGCCGATTATCCTCGTAGCGACAGCAGCTACTACATATGTGGTAGCTGCATATGTGGTAGCTACATATGTGGTAGCTACTTTCAAGGGCCCGGCGCTAAATGCTTTCAAGCTATCAATTCCGGTTCAGTGATTCTGCACTTGCTCTATTACTATAGTACTATACCGCCTTCAACTTTTACGAACGACTGTGTGTAAGCGATTTGTCGTATTATATGGCTGTATAGCAAATGCAAAAATACAATAACTATACTATGCAAGTTTAAAATGTGTGTTTTCATTTTTTTATATATAGCATATGCTGGAGGCCCTGCACTAGCTTCATCTGGCACTGCACGTGGAGGAGCTTTTCTAGGGGGGTGGGGGGTGAATCGTGGTGTTTCTCGCCACGGCTCTGGTCTTGTCCGCGTTGTTCAAGATCGACACTCTGCCTCGGACCAAACCCACTCGAATACGCAACAGCAAATTCCACGTCTGTCCAGAGACGGTGTCGCAGACGAAGCAATGAGACCCGATGGCCAAGGGACATTTCTCGCTCTAATTGCTTATCCTCCTTGGAAAGGCAAATACGACTACGAAGGGGGGCACGTGCTTTAATGGGCGCACCGCATTGCGCAGATCCGTGTAGAGAAACAGGGAACTGGAGCTGTGTAAATAATGTAGAATGCAAAGTAAATATTTTTTATCAACTAAAACATTCAAATATTTAGAGGGCAGGTTACCAAGACGGGAGTTGGAGTGGCGCCTAGAATGCAGCAGCCCGGGGGAAAACCAAACCCATCGCCGGGATTATTTTATTATTATAGCTACGATGGTTTTACTCAGAGAAGCCTCTCTGAGTCACGAAGATTCTTCAGGTGTGACCTGCCAAGTGTTTGTTGTTGTTATTGTTGTTTTTTTGTTGCAGGAGGGGGGGGGGATTGTTGCTGCTGCCGTGTGAAATCCCAATTGAGTCATTTGCAGGCAATTATTCAGCATTTAAATGCACGGTCAATACCGGTTACATTGTATATATATACTGTCACATTACTGTGTATCTATTTATTTAGCTATTAGCTACGAGGGGCAACTGGAGAAGCAACGCAGAACAGGGGAGAACAAACGACATACAGAACGGCGCCTGCCCAGACCAGGGATGGAACCCAGGGCCTTCTTGCTGCCACGATTTTGTAAGAGCCGAACCTTGAAGGTCGGATGCCAACTTTACAAAAAGAAATATCTGGAGATTGTCACCCAAATTAGGGGCCAGAGACACACACAAAGAGGGACGACCTCTCTATCCTCTCTATGTGTGTGCTGTGGAGAAGGGTCATTGCCCGAAACGTCGCCTGTTGTATGTTCCCTCATTAGACCACACGGTGCTCTTGACGAACGCGTTGAGTGTAATGTTGACAACGTGTCGCTGCTATAGAAGCAGCTTTTGCAGGGATGCATATTCCAGACGCGTCTTTGGCACGGATGCAGACTCGACGTGGCATCTCCAAAGTGACGCATTGCACATGACGCACACATCGCACATTAGGCAAATCTGGTACCTACATTAGCCATGCAGCTAATTGCGCTCACGCGATACACTGTAGCCTGCCAATGCGGCATCGTTACGTTCTGCAGGTACGTGCAGCCGGCGGCTATATATCATTGTTTCCACATCATCCGTGGAAACGATATATTAATAATGAATCCTGCCCTTCCAGACGTTCACAATCATCGTTACATTGCGCAAGCGACCGCTTGAGGCTAATTGGCAGGCGCGGTTGAAAATGATCACATCTGGAGAGGTATAACACCTCGCGGAAGCGGAGCAGTGAATCGAATCTGCGTCTTCGCGTGCACCATCGCGCCTCGGTGACATCATCACACGCGCATCATCACAAAGACAAAGATGCCCCGTGTAGCCTTAACAGACTGCTGGGGCAAGTGCTGTTAGCGAGCACCTATGAAGGCCGGCACGGCACACGAGGGGGTGGGTGGCCAGCACCACGCCCGGCCGCCTTTGTCTCCCCAGTGGCGATGTTTACACACCGCACCAGGTACTCATTTGAGGCTGAGTCGACCTAGGGAAGGCCCAGGACTGATTCAGATAATCGTCACCGGTGTTGGCCGTGAACGTGAATCGATCTCGGATGGCCAGGTATGTACCGCAGCGCGCTAACCGCTACACCACCGCTCCCCACATCACACGCATCTCCGATTTCCAATGTACATAACTTAACATGTACATTGCAAACAATTTTCTTGAAAGGCCGAGTGCAAATCGTGAATGTCTCCGAAAACCCAATCACGTAATAGAAAAGGCGAAGTGCGCATTTAATTCATTACAAATGGATCATGAGAATTGTTATTTTGCAGTTGAACCCAGGTGTTTAATAAGCTCGTTCTGCAATGTCCCTGTCTGGATCTCCCCGTCCCACGTCGCCAACGCCGTCTAATCGGTGTCACCGTTCCCTGACAGCAGTGTCCAACCTCATCGTCACTGCGAGCTGCGCGAGACGAAACATGACAAGTCGCTATGTCATGCCATTCGTGTGTGACTGGGGCTTGATGTGCCTGAAGAAAACTCGTGGCAAGACAACCGTAGGATGGGGTAAGAGGCCGATGTGGGGGGGGGAGGGAGTAACAAGGCCTTTATAGATGATGATGATGTTGATGCGGTGGCGAAATTTCACCTTCCTCGCCTGCCATGCAGCGCGTGGGTTCGATCCCCGACCCTGACGATGCCTGCTCGATATTTGGAGTCCGCGCGTTTTCTCTCTCCGCGTGGGAGTCGTCCCGAGGTGTTCCCCTCCCTCCTCCACGACGAGAAACAACATGCGTCACAATGCCTCGGTGGCTACGATAGATGCCCACGTGTGGTGGCGATAAAGATGACATCAGTAACTTCGGTGGTGAGCTATCATCACGTTCGTCCAGGTCGCAAACAGCTGAGAGCTTCACCTGGTAGAAAATAAAAGCTTCAAAGAATCGTGGCGCTCATCACACGTGGTTCGCCCGTCAGCAGGAACATTAACAGCAGATGCCTCGTTTCGGGGGCACCAATCCTGCACCTCAAGCCGATCGTGGCGTATGGCATCGCCTGCGTGAGCAGCGGCATCAGGGCCTATTACCCCACCCGACCTTACATTGTTACTTCAAACACCGTGTTGTGTAACTCTTTGATTCTTTCGGTAAAGTCACGTATCAAGAGAAAATAATAAATGAAATACTAGCATACGACGTTTCGATTGCAACACAAGCAATCATCATCAGGTATAAATGAAATAGAAACACAAATCTAGTATACTTAGAAATGTAATGTAATACAACAGAGAGTTGTATATACGTGATGATTGCTTGTGTTGCAATCGAAACGTCGTATGGTAGTATTTCATTTATTATTTTCTCTTGATACGTGACTTTACCGAAATAACCAAAGAGTAATTCCTGCAGTCACGAAAGCTCCAAATTAAGTATGAACCGTGTTGTGTATATGATAGCAAACACATGGTAATACAAACGTCATTTCACTACTGGCATAGGCATTCGCGGTTGTGCTGTACATCTCTGCAATGTCTTTCGGGTCGTACCGCGGGTTGTTCGGCACGATGTCCGACGTTTCGCTCCACGTGCTCATCCCCTCTTAGTCACGTGTCCTGCTCAAGGCAACTTACATTTCTCGAATAATCTGAACTGCGTCTTTAACCTGCGTGTGTTCTCCAATGCGTGGGTTCCTCTTTCTTTTATCACTCCGATGCATTCCCGGATGTTGGTCATCACTAATAATAAGATACTGATGTATGCATAGCGAGGTTATGGATTTGCCACACATTGTACTTAAATGTAGTTGGGACTCTGCACTACAGGCAGTAGTTCAGTACAGGGACTCCTCTACTTACGAACGAGTTTGATTCCAGAGGTCTGTTTGTAAGTCAATCTGTTCGTAAGAACTTTACTCCTGTCGATTCCAAACATTTTCTACATGCGCACTAAACACGGGCGAATGGCTTTAAAAGTTGTATAATCGCCTGTAGATGCCACTGGTTCTTCATGTTCTGTAGATATAGATGCCACTGGTTCTTCATGTTCTTCACGTAGAGATGCCACTGCTCCTTCATGTGGCAGCTACATTACATACCGACATGTTTGTTCGTATCTTTGAAAGTTCGCAAGTCGAATGTTCGTAAGCAGGAGTCCCTGTGGTGTACTCATGTCCTGCAGCCCCCGGCTCTCGCATAAACATTAAATAATGTAATAAAAACTTTGCTCTTTTTCACCAATGGGTTTGAAGGATGGCGGCAAGTGTTGTCTTGTTAAACTATTAAACTATGCCTTTAAAACTGAAAACCACTTACCTGCAATACCTCTATTTAAATACACTATCTAAAAATTATTAACACCCCTCTGTCAATCATCGTGTCTCAGTGTGGATTTGTGAACACACTTTGTAAACAGGACATAAAATAGTCCACGTTTTCAATGCGCTGTTCTTATTGTAACAAGCGTTTATACCAATGTTACTCTACAGAGTAGTGGGTCGCCGTTCCTGTTATCTGCATTGATGAGCGGTATGTGGGGACTATGGCTTAAGATGCATACGGACAAGAGAAGTATTATCAAACAGGAGGAATGAACGGTGCAACGCATCTCATCTGCTAAATATCTGCAGGTAATAGCATTGTCATCGATTGATCCTGGCTGCAGACATTGATAGGTCACAAATAATAATGAAGATAAGAGAGCAGTTTCACTGTATTATGCAAAGCGTGATGACAAATAAAGGACTTAAGTCGTGTCGGCAGTTTGAGCCGCTTTGTATAAGACTTGTGATCCTGCCCATACCCGAGCATGGAGTGCATTCGCTTGTTCAGCCGCGCGTGGACACGACACGACAACAGAACGATCCGCGCCAGGTGAGTCGCGGCGTTCATGTGCGCGGTGGGACGGAGTCGCCAAACAGAAATTCATTAATTACGATTTTGACTTCCGTTTATTCGGGACCCCGGGGTCCCGCCATGAGGTTCACTTTGCTGTGGCGCTCTCGTCGGGTTCCCAGTAATCTGGCGCCCTCTGCGGGAACGAGGGCGGCAATGCCCCCTCGCTTGATGCGGGTTCGGTTTGTGCGATTTAGGGTTGACATTTCTCGTGAAATGTTTGTTAAAATGCCAAAGTAAAAACGTCTGGTGACCACATGCCCAGTGTCCTTCGCATTGACAGTTTCAGAGCGAGAATTTGGTGAAAATGAATTCCCCATTGCCATGGCAGGGACTAGTATAGCCAAAGGACAATGTAGTATTTACTGCTCTCACGAAGTGTAAAACCAATAAGTGGTGGTACTTATTTTACACACCCCAACGGGGGAGGATGATGATTACAATAAGTTAACCCTGGCCGTGACACAAACACACCATCTTTTGATTCAGAGCCACACTGTCTCCTGAGCTCGATGTAAGTTACCCCACGTAATCTGTGCAAAACCTACAAGGCTCTCTTAAGTTTTATAATGTAACATTTACATGTTGCACAGGACTAAAACACCCATCTCATATCACACACATCAATCGGGAAATGATACATAGAACTTATTTCGCGCCGTACGTAGCCAACCGTGCTTATCGGAAGTGCAGGGATTGGACTACAAACTAAACTCTACATGAACGCCAACGATTTTAATTCACTCATCCCATGCTGACAATACAAGCCGCTGACCTGCCACAAGCTGTTACTGTTACTCTTTGATTATTTCGGTAAAGTCACGTAGGTAGAAAAATAAAATAAAAAATCATCTATCACGACGTTTCGATCGCAACACAAGCGGTTGTCCTCCGGCAGAAAAAATAATCTGGCCTGAGGACTACCGCTTGTGTTGCGATCAAAATGTCGTGATAGATTATTTTATTTTTCTACCTACGTGACTTTACCAAAAGAACCAAAGAGTATGGATTCCTGCAGTCACGAAAGCTTCAAATCAAGATTGAGCTGTTAGTGTATTTATTTCCAAAGTTAAACAAAAAAGTCTTTACAATGTACATCATTACAGTACAAAAAAAATACTATCCTCAAGTTAACCGCTGTAAATTCATATTCCAAAAGAGAACTTCCCAAACACCAGTCTCTATGCCCGTCTCTGCTCCGCTTGCCAATCTTCTGCAGTGAAAAAATGTAACAGGTCGTCACGACACGTGGCCATGTTCAAACATGAGAATCTGCAGCATAAAAACTGCAGTTTGAGAATTCCTGTTCTACAAAACCTCAACACCTTTACATAAAAACAATGCTCCCAATTTGTGTGAAATGTTGGTGTTTAAAAAACCGTAACGTTCAAAGGCTCGACAAGCAGACACTGGCGCAAGGCTTAGTTTAATAGTGGCGAAAGGAAAGGGGTCCATTGTGGTCATCAACATTGTGCCGTCAGCCTCAAAGGTTGCGAGTTCGATTCCCGTTTATAATGGTGATTGTTTTTTACAGTATTGACTTCTGTATCGTCTGTTGAGGGCATCCCCAGTGTCAGCTAAGTGTGATCACGTCTCTTACTGCCCATAACACAGGTTTTTTTGGGTTAGATCACGTAGATAAAAATGTGTCGTTAAAACTCGCCACCACCCGACACTGCCAATTATTAAGGATTGTCACGTATACAGAACTTGCCAATTCTGTTTACGTGACAAACATTACTAATTGGCTGTCGGGTCGTGGCGGTTTTAACGACACATTTATATATTTACGCGCTCTGCCCCCAAAAAACCTGTATCATGGATATTAGTCACAAAAGCCTATGTGTTAAACTGTCTATTACTGTGTTCATGCAACGGTGTGGAAGCAAACTTGGTCCGATGTATGTCGAGCTTCTTCCGCACCGCACGTAGCCTCCAGTGCGAATCGGAGGTATAAAGACCGTAGGGATTTGACACAGCACAACTGACGAATGTGCACCACGTGGAGCTAGCACCATTGCATTTATTTAAAAATAAATGCCTTCAACTAAGTTTCTTTACGAATCAACCAATATATTTTAAGTGGTCTTACAACCGACATAAACGGGACGTGCAACATCCGCTTCGCAGCAGATGGCAAACATTTGTCAGGATCGCCAAGACAATTCTGGAATTTAAAAATCTCGACTCCGTTGTAGATAACATTCCATTCTCACGGCTCCTCTACATTCTAAGCACGCCGCTGCTCAGTGAACCAGTGAGCTCCGAGTCCACAGCCCACAACCTCACCAGAGGTGTTATCCCAGATGCAGCCGAACACGATATAAAAATAAGAAAATGCTTGGAGGTGGCCCCGGTGGCTCAGAGGTCAGAGCACGGAATCAGCACTGCTGACGAACAAACTTGGGTTCAAATCCAGATTGCAGCCACCTGCGATTGAATCGGGTTCTCAAGTTGTACTGAAATTGATGGTCTCAAACCCGGTCACCAACAAATGCACCATAATGTACAAGACTAAATTTAGTTCTGCATATAATTTGGATACATACCAGCTGCAAGAATGAAAAAAACGTCAGTTTGCTTGTCGGGCGATGAACGTTACCAATCGGTGGCTGGAAAAGTGCTGCCCTCTACTGTGCGGATCAAGGTGCCCCCAAAGGGATCTCGGAGGTAGATCTTGCGCAATCGTTGCATCACCGTGCCCACAGGCCTTCTGTCTCGTGGACGTGACACCGCTCGCACAACCGAGATAACGCGAGGGAGAAATATAAGAGACTTTCTCAACATGTAAAATGTATGTGGCTGCAAGTTGAGATCCCAATTGTGGAATGACTCCGTCCGTCTTCATCTCTGAGGTTGATAAAATCAGAATTATTGGGAAGTTGACCATGCAGAGATGAATGAGGAATTTCCAAAAATGCCTTGGGGTTGCCACCTGAGATCGGCACCATTCCACTCTCGTTGGTAAGAGTTGGAAGGTGAAAAATAAATACAACTATTTCACGTAGAACAATCATCATACCCAGATCCTAAATGCCACTGCGCAAGAACCTGTTAATGCTAGTTGTAAAGAGGAACAAATTCACAACCGATGTGGTTGCTTTCCCTATCCGGCCATAATGTTTCGAGTATTTACCGATTTCGTGAGCTTCTAAGCTGCCGTTGTGTGCGAAATTCACAATACTTTTGAGGGCTGCAAAGCGGCAAGCGAGGTGATCTCCACGAGTTTCTCTATCGACTGAGGGTGATGCAGCAGTCCACCCCTCCCCCCGTCCCACACCGTGCTTGTGATGACCCAGCATACACCAACGCTGCCAACACACCAGCACGTTGGTCTGTAAGCCTGCACCGCGTTAATTTGGGTCCTGCAGATTTGGGGAAGACAGAAAAAGGTCTCATAAAAAAGCCTAAACACATAAAAACTTGCATTTATTTTTTACAACTTAAACATATATTTAAAATATTACGTGTGTAATTTTAAACCCGCTTGCTTCAAACATGCGATCGTAACGCGACGTGCCACCACTTCTCGTGACATCACACCTTGTTTTCCACGCCCCCTTCCTCCTCCCCATCCACGTGGGTCATCAGCTCCGCCACGTTCTTCTCCAGATCGTCGATCCGCGAGTTCATTTCGTCGAGTGAGCGCGAGCGCCGCGGTTAAGGAAGGACAAGGTCACAGCGACTGCTCACACGCACGCACTCTTGACTGTCACAACACAGCTAACTAGGCACTTGTGCATGGACCTGACAGCTCGAATCGTAGGACTGTGCGGTCAGGCCCAATTGTATAAGATGTATACGCTGCCATGGTTCAGAACTTCCACGTAAAATTCAATCACAACAGAAGCATTCCTCGTGTGTGACAGACACAACCAATTATCTATGTTTTTTTCTCATTAAAGAAGCTTTCAACTAATACAGGACAGCACGGGACACGATGTAGGTATCTAACTACAAGATAAACAATAATTTCTGCTTGAAATTGATGAGTGTGATGATGATGATGACGATCGTGAGGCAGACAACATATTTGTCTAAAGGAGACATTTCTGCCGCCTTTAATGAAGCAAACACTTCCACATGAAGGATATTCCTGCCGAGGATTTGATCCGACATGGCCTGAAACTTCTCCTGCATTTGCTGCAAGAGGTTCTCCACCTGCAACAAAAATTCCAGAATTTAGGGCGTCAGCGTCTGCAATGTGTCCTGCTGGCCAACCGGGACCAGGCTCAAAGAGCTTCCATGACTGACACACAGTGTGGGGGAGGCGTTCTCGCTGCGGAGGATTGACAAAGAGCAGTTGATAATTGTTTTTTTACCCTTCTATCTGGCAACAAAACTGACACCTTTGTACAAGGAGTCATGTTTGCATAGACCGCAATACCTGCAGTCATAATACAAACAAAAGACATAACTCTGATAATGTGCACTGTCCTTGAAGTTGATTGGTCAACACCCGAGACAGCTTTCCTTAGAGCCTAGTCTCACATGGGTTGGACTAGATGACGCCAAAAGGCGCCTTGTACAAAGGTGTCAGTTTTGTTGCCAGATAGAAGGGTAAAAAAAACAATTATCATATTATTACTGGCAAATGAGGTTCCCATAGTGTAAAGAGCAGTTGATCATCAGTGCTTCTAAACCGCATTGCACGTGACGGCACGTCACGAGTGCCGAGATAAATTTGTGTTTTTTGCTCCATGGTTTTGAATAGATGAAAAGGCGAAATGCATTACAATGCCCCCCCGCCCCTCAGTTGCTGCTAAGCAACTGCGCGTACCAACACGCGTCCTAGAAACAGCAACCCAAAGTAACCCGTTGTTATCGATCATTGTTTTTGTTGTGACACACGCAATTATTTTTTACATATGTAAACGTCTCGTGCTAGCAAGACGCCACCACTCTCTGTCAATCCACTGCTAGATTAGAGGGCCTCTCCACAGCGTGTCGGGCAGGGAGGGTTGTTTGGCCATACTTCACCATGCTGGTCAGTGTGGCTTGAAGGGGAGGGTCGCGTGGCTTGAAGGGGAGGGTCGCGTGGCCAGCTGCACGGCATCGCCACGAGTAATGAGAGCAGCGCTCAGGGGGTATTTTAGTTTTACTCATTTCGCTGCGGGCCCCGCGGAAATCGGAGTAAATTCAGTGGCGATTTGGCGCAAAGTATCGCAAAGGCCGATGCCTTCAGCAAATCAACCCAAGCGTCTTCGCCCATAACTTGTTTACATCCCCGTATTCGAGTTATTACAGTGATCGTTATTGTGTTAGTACCGTATTAGTACGAACGCAGTAGCCACATCGCTACTTAGACCTTCATTTTGCGATAACTCCCCATGACATCATCGCTGTATCACCATTCACGGCCCCCTGGCCCCTTCAGTTTTAACCAATGCCAACACTTTCACATATAACGTCATTTTTACGCATTCTTCACTCAGTATTAAACACAAACGTACGTCGACAATAACACGACACACATTAAAATCGTATTAATAGAATCGATAACGAAGCAGGAAGGGCTAGCAGAGGCAGCCGAGCCGAGCGCGGGGCCCCCGGGCACGCAGCGCCAGGCAAGACGGGGGGGTAGGGGTACAACGACTAGGCCGCAACACGGAACTTTGAACTCCGAACAAAGCTTCGGTGCTTCGAGAAAACAACAACGAGCGGCACCGCGAGCGCTCTTACGACAGTGGCGACTTCTTGCACCGACTTAGAATCGGTGTCGGCCATCCGCTCCTCGGGTTTGGCGGCTTCAAGGCGCTCGCGGTTCGATGAGCCTCAGGGGGGAATGCCGCCGCCGCTGCCGCCGCCGCCGAACTTCCTAGGCCGGGCGCGTCCACGAGGGGGCGCGCGTCTCCCCGCGTCCCGATTGGTCCGTCGAGCTGCTCACGCGCCACGGTTCCGACCAATCGCGCGCCGCGTCGTGTCGAGCGGCTCGCGAGCCCCTTGGCCAATGAGCGCGCCGTGGTAAACGCGACCGCGTGCGGGTGATGTGGATCTGAATATCTATGCTGCAGGAGTCCGATGATGTGATGTTATTTTTCACGGATGTCGAGTATTTGCTGTGGCGAGTTGGTGGATGAGCGTTGTTGTTGGTGATGCTGACGGTGATGGTCTCGTGTGGCAAATGAGAGCGACTATTAAGAGATTATTCGGTGCCAAGTGGTTCCCCCCCCCCTCTTCAATTGCTCGTTCACCATCTTGCTGGTGGGTGGATCAGCTGAAGGGTGAGTTGGTTGATGGGGTGGATGGATGAGTTGGTTGATGGGTGAGTTGATGGGCGGGTGAGTTGATGGGTGAGTTAGTGGAAGGATAGATGAATACGTGGGTGGAGGAGTTATGGGTGGATATGAGTTGGTGGGTTGATAGGCGAGTTTTGTGGGTGGGTATTTGAGTAGGTGGGTACACTTTGCTCACATCATCATGTGAGCAACATTGTTTGCTGTACTGCCTCCAGGTGCAATGGAGTGCATGTGTACTAAACCAGTTATTTGGTGTGTTCGCAGTGGTGCACAAATAACGTTGACCTTTAGCTGGTTCTGAAACGCCGATCTTTATTATAAACACACGTGAAGTATCACAATGCCATGGCCAAGTGGAGGCGTCCGAGCACGTTGCTTTCCCCAGTCACGTGCATGTCCTGTGTCCATGACGATCCATTCATTACTGGGGCTACAGACGACTCGAAGACTCACAAATGTGGAAACGATTCGTGTAATGTACCACTTCCCCAATGGGGGTTCCCACTCTCATGTGCCTCTTTTGGAACGGTCCATTGTTTAGGTACTTATTTCTAGAGCAAACGAAACACTTGCCGAGAGAATTAAGACCCACCCCTGTACAAGAAATGGTTTCGCCCAACTGCAGCACAGCAGCCTTGGGGAGCCCATACCACGTTTTGTAAAAGGGGGTTCAGTCTTAATTCTATCGCAGAAGGCAGTCGATAGTTTAGAAATATATTTAGACAATGTATATAATTGTAAAACTGTACACTTATGCTAAACATAAGCAAAACACTTTCTGTAATGAGGCAGTTTGCATATTTACACGGATCTTGTGTAGGTGTAAGAGTGACGGTACTTTTTTTTAACGATCACCTTCTTACACACTTGTACTCGTTATGAATGTATGATCCATCTGCCATTGGTGACACAGACAGCAGATGCTTGTGACGACATCGTCGTTGTTGTTGCTGCAAATTTAACCAAAAGCACGCAGTCATCAAACAGCTGTCGGGGAAGGGAACTTGGCAGGTAACATTCCCGGCTTTAGAACGATGCAACGATTGCCTTCTTTTTGTTTCAGCAAAATGCATCGAAAACAAAACGAACCCGCCGCGTTGTTTTCCTGAAAAATAGGAGCAAAACTCGAAATACATTTCACAACATTTGAGCAAGTTGCTCTCTTTGTGCGCACCTTCGGAATGACACGGAGGGTTGCCGACAGGTCGTATTGTTTATTGTGCGAGTGCGGAAGCAGCACTGCCAACACAGCCCCCCCCCGCCTGTCACCGGATATTTGCATTCATTGGGCACTCGCTTACATGGCTCGCCACCTCAAACGCGCCTCGGCATCACGTCATCTCATCTCAAGGGACCCCTCCCCGCCCTCGTTGCGGATGTCGCTGTGCAGCCCAATGCGACTCGCCACCGGTTCGCACGAGCGCGTTCGTTTTCCAGTAATGGCTTGGTAAAGCAATGCGGTTAATAATTGCTGTTGTAATGGCAATTTAGAAATTTGCGGATATAATGACGCTGGCACACAATGGCAGCAGGGCTATGTTAAACTTTGCAAAACATCTGTGCACAAAAAGATCTTTCTTGCTCATCGGATTCCTCCAGTATCAATATTCTGAATCTGGCCAGGAATGCGGTGCTTGGACCGGCCCAGACTGACAGGGGACGTGGGATCCATGCGCAGGAACGCTGCCCCGACCGTCCAGAGAACACTTGCCACTCCTCGCAGGGCGTGACGTTAAAACGAAGAAAACGCAAAAAAATGCCGCGGGGATGAAGCTTGGCTCAAGATTGTCAAATGGTTTCAGCCACGAGGCGTTCATTGACACAAAAACTTTCAAAATGTTTTACACGAATTCCAGTATAGCTTCTACATTACACGCACACGAGGCGGCGGTCACAAAGTTTCGAGAATGAGAAACCCCAAAGTACGCACGAGCTTATTTATTACATTCCTTTCCAACAGTAGCCACGAACAGCAATGGTCTAACACGAGCTTGCGTTAGCGGAGTTCAGGCTGGTCGGGTGGCGCTGTGGCTCAAGTGCTCGATCGGCAATCTGAAGGTCACAAGTTCAAATCCTGGTTGGCGGTTAACTCGGCCCAGAATCCCTCCAGCGGTCGGTACAATGAGCACTGCCGTGTGGAGTGAGTCAACAATGGATTTCCTGTTTAGGAAATAACTGCCCCCCCCACCCCCCACGCTCGTGTTCAGGTTGTGTGGCGTGGTTCGACGTTTTGGACATCGTGCCGAGAGCTTCTTCTGAAGCGTCGGGGACATCACGACACCCATCGGAACTACGCAGCGCGATCGCGACAACCGACAGGGCATGAACACCACCCGACACCCATTGAAGCAGGGAGAGACCCTTGGACGTTTTGACTTAGAGTGAATTGAAGTCGGTATTGTTTTTTGTAAAAGTTACTTAGTGTCTAATCATCAAAACACTGGCCGCTTCCTTTTATGTACAGTACCGATATTTCATTTGGCGAACACACAAGTTAAATAATGAATGAATGTGCGACGCCAAAATGAATTGCGGTAGTTTACATCGATTAAAAGGCACAGGGTTGAAATAAGGCAAATTTATTGGGGTCCGAACCGCGTCCAAAACAAAATAATATAAAAATCAAAACCCAAATTTTTACGTTTATCTACAATTAACCATCCCTCTATTCGAGAAACATTGAGAAAAAAACAATAACAGTACAACAAAAATACACTTGTTTTCATAGTCTGTACAAAGGGGTGCATTGCAATGGTTAGGTCATATATGACACCACAAGCGAAAAGCAAGACCGGCACACGACTCGGAACGGCGTGCGTTACCGCCGGTACACGTAACTCTGTACAGCGCGTTTAAATTCAGCATATTTACTTTATACTTACATAAGTGACCTATCACTGTGCTCGTACTGACTACAGATTTTCCATAAAATCCAGATCGCGGATGGAGTGCCAGGTAGCGGATGAAGCACGGGAGCTTGAAAGTTCACCGCTCTCCGCAACACTCCAATGGAATCCCATGAGAGTAGCGCACAGATTGCCATCGTCGTTGGGTACGTTACAGCGCGCACGCGAGGTTCGAGCTCGACGCCTCCAAATGCCGCGAGGGTCGCGCCTCTTTAAGCCATGGCCAAGAGTCGAAATGACGAGTCGCGCTTTTCCGAGTCAAAAATGAAATTCACGGCGTCGGGAAATGCACACGGATGCCCCCTGCATCTCTTCGCGTCTCATCCCCGGCCGGAGAGGGAAGCGGTTCCCGTGACGCAGGACGGAGCCGGAATCCGCGATCGTTAGCACTGCGTGATCGAGTTAATCGCTCGCTGCCGTGGGGGTAACGCGGTGCAACCGGGTGGCACTGATCGCACGCTCGCGACATCTGGCAACGCTGCTGCCGCTGCTGCTGCTGCTGCGTTGGCAGTGGTAGCACACGCACAGACAACAAAAACAACTCGACACACCGGTCGTTAACAGCGGCCTTAAAATTTCAATATATAACAGGCGACGTTTCCGGAAATGGCCGTTCTTCATTGAAAATGTACGATGTGCTATGAAGCAACGCCGTCGCCCGAAGCATCGCCTATTATATGGTTAACTTGAAGGCCACGGTGTTATTGACAGCCTGCATACAGCAACGGTGAGAAAAAACCACATCGCGCCGGGGTGTGCTGGGCACCGCCGGGGGCAGGCAGGGGCAGGAGGGGGGGGCAGGAGGGGGGGGCAGGCCCGCGTTACGACGTCCCTTTGCGCAGACACCAGATCACCGCGTGAAACAAAGCAACGCAGTCCGAGAGTTAAAGCCGCCACCGCCACCATTACCACCGCAGCAGTGGCGATCGCTCCGCACGCGGTTGCACACGAGGGCTGGGCTACACCTGCTCCGCCCAGGACGGGGCTAATTAAATCCAGCTAGCAGTCGAGATCAACGTAGAAGCACTACGAGTTAGTAGAAAAGTAAAACATCAGCGTGGGCTAATGCAGTTATATAAGTAATGCTCGCTGTACCACTCAGCATGTGTGTGTGCTACGTATGAATTGAGTGGCGCTGCAGTGGGCAGTGCACTACCTTAAAAATCCCATAAACCTGGGTTAAATTCTTGGCCTGAATCTCACCTTAGTCGACTCAGTCGTAAATGAACACTTGGTTAACATGGGCAGTAGGGAAAACGAACATTGCCAGACATGGCACTGGTCGCACCGACCCCATCATCGTTCTGGTCGTAACAGGCGCTCGCAAATCGCCCTCACAACAACAGTCCGGACAGACCAACAGTGCTCTCGTTTGTGCGTGCATTTTTATACACTCCGAAGGTACTCCTGTTGTATGTGCTAGAGTTTGTCAACGTGTAGCTACGACTGTGGGCTAGTGTGCTTGTGCAGCGAGGTGGCCACCAATACCTCTTTTCCACTGTACATCCGAGCTGTGCCGGGGCTGTGCCGAGTCAGCCTGCACGTGGCCCCGAAGGTGCCAGGTCGTTTTTACACTGACAATGCATGTAGACGAAGCGATGTCGCTGGATTTGGGTTGCAATGACTGAAATCCCTCGCAATGAACTTATCAAGAACCCCTGCCCCTGCCCTTGCTTGGCCCCCGTGCCAGGTTCAGGTGTCTTGCAAGGCCAGCGTTGCACGGTTTGGTTCCGGGTCGGCACGGCAAACGGCCAGTGGAAAACCACCCGTACCGTGAGGGCCCCCCCCCACCTACCCTGGCTCGGCCTACCCGCCCCTACTGGACATCTTTGAAAAGGAGCTTCTTAGCTCACCGGATTTCTCCTGCAGTCGAAATAAAGATTCTGATTCTGGATGTGCCAGTGGAAATTGGGGTACGACTGCCACCACGCACACACGGCTCACTGCGGGTGCGGTGGGTGCGGTGGGTGCGGCGGGTGCGTGTGTCTGTGCGGGAGGCGGTTGCTGATGGCGGCTGCCAGCGTGCGTCTGCGCACGGAGGCCGGGTCTGTGCGCTCCATCTCCACGTTCCCCATGCCTCCCATGCCTCCATCCGCGCCCCCCTCTATCGACGGCCGAACCAGGTACTTTCTGTGGCCGCGCGTGCACACACACACACAAAGAGAGAGACAAAGCCGCCAAGGTGAGCGTTGTTAGCGAGCGCCCGTTAGTGGTGTGACAGACAAATCGCACCGGTAAAGCAGAAGTTACACTGGCGCCTGGCACCGTCACTCATGGACGTTATTACTTTATACCTACGTGACTTTACCGAAAGAACCAAAGAGTAAGGTTACGTATTATTTGAGTCTGTCTATTAATTTAGAGCTTGTTTCATACTCACTGTCTGCTTGAAAATCGTTCACGTCAAATAAAAAACCGACAACCGTTCCTTTTCATCAACTTGAGAAAAACCTAATAATTTTGCCGCGGTGACATTCCAACCGTGAACCTCTGCACCAAGCGGTGAACCCCGCTACCGCCACAACGTAGGGGAGGCCCCCCAGAAGGGATGGGGGAGGGGGGGGGGCGTGGCGTGCGTGGCCCCGGCTCGTCACGAGCGAGCGGCACTCGCCTGCGCGCCTGGCACACGAGCTGCTCCTTGCGCTGCTGCAGCAT
The DNA here is from genome assembly GCA_014621495.2 of Entosphenus tridentatus. Classification (NCBI taxonomy): domain Eukaryota; kingdom Metazoa; phylum Chordata; class Hyperoartia; order Petromyzontiformes; family Petromyzontidae; genus Entosphenus; species Entosphenus tridentatus. The sequence continues at coordinate 859,548 of CM025643.2, read as the reverse complement.
GCGGTGCCGCTCCTCCGCCGACTTGGAGAAGCGCCCACCCGTCGTCTCGCACTCGGGTCTCGCCACGCCCGCCGCGGCGTCGTCCACTCCTGCAAACGAGCGCACGGCACTCGCGCATCGCTCGCAGTGGAGCCCCTCCTCGATCGCATGCTGCTGATGATACTGCTGCTGATGATACTGCTGCTGATGATACTG